>CAKAOJ020000325.1:132500-611896 GCA_916701645.2 Sebastolobus alascanus
AGATGTAAAACAAAAAACAGACGTACCGGATCGTCAAGTGCGCAAAAACCGCAGCTTGAAACATTACGCACAGCTAATTCTATCTTTTTTTCCCTATTCCCTTCATCCCCTGCACGGACAAACCGGGGACCGGAGGTGGGGGGGGACTTCCACGGTATGGAGTCCTGATTTTACCAAGCGACCCACCGGGAGGAATGAAACTGAGAAAATCCGTCGCCGTGGTGGAATATTAATAACCTAATCCTAACAATAATCCAGGGGATGTTGCCGCAGCAGAGTTTGGGACTCTAGAGAGCATTCCAACTTTTTTTGGTCTCCGTTTTTAATCTCTTTCCCTCTCATCTTCTTCGCCTGTGGGACTCCTACTTCCGTGACTGATTTGCAGCGCTTCACTTCTCTATCATGGACCGGTCGACGTCTTTGGATATAGAGGCGCTCAAGGTAAGACGCTCGCAGCCCGGCGGCGCGCACTTGTTCCACGGGGGGAGAGAGTTGCGATCCTCCGCTGGGTGGGTGGATGACTGGGTGGCCTGTTGGGTGGCTGTTCGAATGACTGTTATCACTGGGTGGCAGGTTGGGTTGATCCGCAGATGGTGAAGGGTAAAGCGTCTATGCTGGTGGTTAAATGAATGACTGTGTGGCTGGATGGGTGACCGGGTGGCTGTGTGGGCTCGTTGGGTGACCCAGTGGCTTTAAGATGCTGGGAGGTGCAGCTGGATGTTTTTGATGTACAATAAACGGATGGATGGAGCATCCAGATCTGGGTTGTTGCAACACTATCCGAGATCATCTGTTTCTCCATCACACAAATGCACAAATCCCTGTTGAATAGGGAAGAAAGACAGAGAGAGAGTGTGTGCATGTGCAGTATTCGGAGCGTGGGGTGAATTTCAATATGCGTTGCTTGCACAGAGAGTTGTTGCAGAGAGCTGTTGTGGGCGGCGGTGGGACGCTCGATAGACGGGACGGATTTTCCCGACGGGGTGGCATCTTTGTGCACAAGAGTCTCTGGGTAAAAACATTAAGACAAGAGCAGAGAGTGAAGGAAGAGACGACGACGCTACCCGGTCACACCTCTCTCTCTAATTTATTCTCACTTCATTTTAATTTACCAGTTCAGTGTAATGTGTTGGCTAAAGTCTGTTCGATTCCTAACTGACTCAAATAAATATTCGACCTGAGTGCGCTTGTGTGTAGGCTACGTGCCCGTGTGCGTATTCCTGTGTGGATGGTGGAGGATCTGGGTCGCTGTTTATACATCTCTTCTCTCTCTATCTTGGATAGAGTTTTGCCCCCACCTCCTAAACCCCCCCATCATGTGGATGCCATATCAATGGGGAGATGAGCATAGGTTTGTGATGCCCAGAGAACTTCCATTTAATCTTTGGTTGACCAAATGATGTTCAAATACTATGTATGCTTGTGTGCATCTTGCACATCTTCCAATAGTTTGGAAATTTATGCTCAGCATTCCTTCATCACTCTAATTATATACCTGTAGATCAGATCTATATAAGCAGTTGTATATAAGCGCATGTATATTGTCACTTTAAGCCATCCAAAAGCTGTATGGTGTTAACATTTGAGTGCAATAATGAAAATGGTTTCCCAACTATGGGTCCCTCCAGGAATACAAGCTCATTGTTAAGAGTATGTAGAAGTATATGTGAGTGATACCATTAGCAATATAATAAGCCAGAAAGTTCAGGCAGGTCACTATTACTACAGACAGTAAATGCCACATGCGTACCTTAAGAATTTCACACTTTCATCAGGGAATGTAATGTGGACAGGAAATGTGGGTGGAAATGTCCATTTTCTATGTGCGGCTGCTGTTACTGATAACCAGTGAATGGATAAATCAGCAAATCGATGAGATTCCCCAGCGGTTTGACATTTCAAGTGCCATTATGTGATCATATTTCTGAGAAGGAGACTGCGCCGATGCAGTGCTCCAGATTGACTTTGACTCAGCTGGCTGGTTGCACATTCCAGAGATGGAAATTGACATTCTGGTTTAAAAATGGCCTTAACGGTTGGCCAATGAGCTTGACCTGCAGAACTGCGAGAGTATTGATGTATTGAGCTGTCTGTTGTTTTTTTCTGATGTCACTGTTTTTATTTAGGGGATTGAAATTACAATTGTAACATATTGAGTGTAACATACACATAAATGAGAGCAAACAGAAGGTAACTATATTGCATTAAGTTCAACATAACTTATCTCCCATGACTAATATATTGTGAGCTTAAAGTTACAATATGGAAGATCTCCGTGTCTTTGGCGGCACCTGTAGCGACAAGCAGTAATTGCAGGTGTGTTTTCACTTCCTAGAGATCCAAACAGTGTCGCCACTTGTGATTTTTCCCAGTAATGTCGCCACAGACACCCAGTTTGTACTGAAATACTGCAAATGCAAGGGCTTTCACCCGTGGGTCATAGGCTCAATCTCCATTGTGTTACTTCATTCGGCGATAGCGCGCTAACAAGGGCTGTCCTGATCGGCATTTTTTGGGCATCGAAGCTTCGGTGAGAAATATTCGAAGGTATTCGAAGCTCTGTGGAGCAGCGCAGCGCGGTAGGCTGACATGCTCTTCTGTCTGTCTGTCTGTCTCCATCTCCACCATTTCACTGCCCGGGACAGTGCCGCTGTCGCACTGCTGTACATACATGCACCTCAACTAACAGAGAATAACTGATAATAATGAATGGGTTATTTTGGGATTTATACATTATTATTATTCTATATATTAAAAAGAAATTTAAAAGGAAGCATTCAAATAGTGATTTGGAGGTCGATTACCATGGCAACGGTCGAAGCTTCGAAGCATTCGGGTCAGCCCTAGCCCTAACAGACATTTATTTAAATGAAAATCATTGAGATTATACTTTAAAGTGAGGCTCTATCTGACTTGTTTTTAATCAAAGCTGAGCTCTCTACTCATTTGTCATCTTCAAAGCTATTCATTCTTGTGTGGTGTAAGTCAAAGAACCTTGGCAGGTTAAATATATATATAAAAAAAAGAATATATAGTATTTTTATAGGATGTTAATCTCTGCTGTTTGATATCTCAGATCTGCACTGCCAAACAGAACCTCAGAACACCAAGATCTATATTTTAAAGGTGCTATATTCGAAATTCTGGACAAGCAACACAAGACCTCCAAATATACGCTTTTCTCTGAGTACAACCATTAGAAATTACACAGAAATTAGTCCCCTGGATTAGCTCTATTGTGGCTAACTGCATAAGGACCAATTTTCCAGACTCATGATGCCCCATAGTCAGAGCAGCCACAATTATGAGACACTCGAGTTGAAAAATGCCAGAAATTTTCCTTTGACGTACAATCAAAGCAAGTTATAGTTTAATGAGTGACTATATATTAATTGTTGGTTAGTTATAGCTCCAAATTCAAAGAATATTGCCACAGGCCCTTTTCACAGCCATGTGGACATGTCTCTGCAGGGGCCAAGGTCTTGGCATTGTTCATGCCAGCTCACTGGAATGGCTGTGACACTATATAGAATGGGATCATAATTCATTTTATCAATTACACCTGTGTTTACCCTGCAAGTACATGTCAAAATGGCTGCTGTGAAAATGGCCTATTGACACTTCTTTTCGATAAGTAATTGTCCAAAATCTCCTGCAAGAACCAACTTTCACCCCCCCAAGTGACAGCACTGGGTGGCCCCCAGTCAGGTCTCAACCCTGCCAGTGTTAGTCCATCGCTGTGCCCGTTGAGTGTAAAGGATTTCTGTCCACTTCCACCAGTCCATCTATCTATCCATCTGCTGGGTGTTTTTTGCAGAGCTGGTGTCATATCCTTGGCAGTGCTGACAATCCCTGAGTCCTAGTGCATTGGTAGTTGGCACTCAAACGTACACGAACATCACACACACACACACACACACACACACACACACACACACACACACACACACTGTCTCCTGCAGTGTTCTCCATTTGTAGTGAAGGTCGCGAATGTGTGTGTGTGTGTGTGTGTGTGTGTTTGTTTGTGTGGGTATAGCCATGTTAATATCTATAAGTCCTTCACAACCATACCATACCCCCATATTTTTTGAAAATATTTAGGAATTAATGTAAATCAACACAGTGTCCTCTCAGCAAAACTGTGCGTGTGTTTGGGAGAGTGCGTACAGGTTTGCTGGTGAGCTGGCCTTTCAGACTTTGAAAGTAAACTGGAAACAAACAGACACACACAAACACACACACACACACACACACACACGGCAATCCAATCTAATGAAAAGCCAGATTTTTTTTTTATTCAGTCAGTCTGAGTGTATGTGCCTCCAAGAGCAATCACAGGAAATGAACAGCGAACAAGGATAACATTCGGAAGTCACTGCATTATATCAAATATACAAGTGGTACGTGTGTGTTTGTGTGTGTTTGTCTGGATTTGACCAAAGACCTATCTGCTTGTAAATCAGTGCAGGTTTCAATATCAATGGAGCAGTTTAAGTGCTATTGATCTTTAGTAATAGCTGCACCATAAATTATATGCAGTATAATAAAGGCAGTCAGATTGAATTTGACCCTCTAGATCAGAGGCTCTCAACTTGTTACAGGAACAGGTATTGGAAAAGCCACGAGTAGTTTAATTTTGGTGGTGCTACATCAAAAGTATGATTTAACCCTGATGGAACCGGGCAAAACCAAACAGAAGAAATCCATACTTAACGGCATCATCGTGTATAGTGTGTTGACTGGTGATTGTGACGGGCAAAATCTCACAACCTATTAGGCCCTTTCATTATTTTTCAAGCCAAAGTAAAATGAAAGACCTAAAATTAGAATAAGACCTCTAAATTATGGTTGGCTAGCTGTGTGATACTGTGGCTGCCAGTCTAGACACATTGATCAGATACTTTCACTTATTCACAAGCCAACTAGATTTTCAGAATAGTGCAGAACCTCCAGTTGATGGTTAGTTACCTGCCAAAGTGGCTGGCAAAGTAAACCAACTTATGGTACAAGCCTCAGCCAGAATGAACCAGCATTTGCATGGTGGCTGCTTTCCCACCCTGTTTGCACTCTTTCACATAACCCCATTTGGTAACCACCCAGTGCAGCCACGGTTTTGCATTTTTGGCCACTGAGCAGCTCAATTGGAGCAATTGGGGGTTCAGTGCCTCTTCCAAGGGCACTTCAACAGTAGCTGCTGAGGGATGGGAGAACATTACTCATTCATTTAAGCCCGCCAGCCTCAAGCCTGCCTCTCTAACCTTCAGGCAAGCATAATTCCTCATCTGCGTATTAGCAGGCACCAGTTCAGTTTAACCATCTAACACGCACAAGCATAAACCACGTGTGAACTGATGACTTAACGTGCTGCGGTGTGAAATACATTATATTTTGGTGACAGTTATGTTCGTAGGAGCTTCCAGTGTGGCAGATGCACAAATTGAAAAGCGGGCGCCTCGCTCTGAGCCAAACCGGCTTCGTTCCTGGAGCCTTCCCAAACATCTGCATGTGAAAGCCATAGCAGATAGGCTATGATGGATTAAGTTTACTGAGGGGGGGCATCACATTAATAACAAAGCCTCCAGGGTGCCAAATGATTCTACAGCTGTGTAATGATAGGCAGCACATGTGAATTTAGCTATCTGGCCATTTCTCAACCTTTGGGATGGGACCCCATATGGAATCACATAATATGCAAATGAACTGTAGAAAACTTTTAAGACTTTTGAGATATATGTCTGCATTAGTTATTGTTGAAAATGAATACATTGAATAGGTTGGAAACTATCGACATTTATAATTTGGAGTCCATCTGTACGTATGCCATACGCTAACTAATGGCAACTTTACGACTAAATATATTTTGCTGTGGTCATGAATTCATAAGTAAGTCAACTGATTTAATAAACTACCTTAGAGCAAGATCGATTCACAGACCGTGATGATACGAACCCAACGGACTTGTGAAACCTCGCCCGGAATAGGGAAACCGGGGCCCCCTCCTGGAGCCAGTCCCCCGAGGAAGAGCTGGAAAACGTTGCTGGGGAGAGGGATGTCTGGAATTCCCTGCTAAGTCTGCTGCCCCCGCGACCTGGCCCCGGATAAGCGGAAGAAAATGGATGGATGGATGGACAACATTAAGCACGTGTTTACTGCGACCGAATAGTGACGCCGAGGGGTCTGACAAAGCCTCAGTATGTGACGAGCTGGGATGAGAATGTGTTGGATCACGCCTTATGTCATTCATTGACATGTACTGACATGACATCAGTTCAGGGCAATCAGATGATCAGTGTTATGGTAGCAGTAAGGCCACCGGCCACAGGCCAATATACAAGCCATATTTCAGATGACAACATTATTGCAATTGTAGCAGTGGAGCAGCTGTTAGTAGCCAGCTAGAGTAGTTAGCTAATGATTGCAAAATAATGTTGATTTAGTTTGTTATTACTGTAACAATTTTATTCCCTTCATCACCCACGTATCCACACTGAAACAAACATCTCAATCAGACTGATTAACATTCTTCCCATCCTTACAACAGCGTTCAGCTGATACCCTCTCCATTTATATTAATCATTCAAATTCAAAGTCTTTTGGTTGCTGTTCTCCGAAGTAAACCTAAAGAAACTGTGAGGGAGCTGCAAACCACCCCCCCAGCCCCCACCACTAAGATGGAAAAAGACACACACATGCAAATTGACTGTTAAGTTCAAGAAAATGGACCCAATACAGGAAGTTCAGGTTATTATGTTGTGCTTTTATTTTTGTAAACTCGTCTAAGAACTCTCTTTGAGGCCTACTTCCAAGGGAGTGGTTTCAGGGAGCACACCTTAAACTTCAGCCACAGGTCGCCAGCTGATTTCACTTAGCTTTTTGGGCTGAACCAAATGCTAGGGAAGAGAAAGGGGAGTGGGGTAGAGGGGTTTGTTTGTTAAGTTGGCTTTCGTTTGATATTTCTTCCATTGATCATGCATATTATTTAATATGTATTATGTCATATTCATTTGTATGTTGTATATGTAAATATTAAGGTTGTACATTAAGTTAAATTGATTGTGGGAGTGGGTATGTACCCATCATTGTTGGTATGGACCAAAGGTATATATGCCAGGTGGGAAAAGCAGTGTTGTGTGTGTGAGAGGGGGCATCAGGTCTAGTGTCACCGCAATCCTGGACATCTGCTGCATGTGTTACCCAGTTTTGTTGTCCAGCTGCATGCTAACAATTGGTGAGTAGTGATGGCGAGATGAAGCTCCATGAAGCCCTGAAGCTCTCCAACAAATTGGTTTGTAAAAGGGTTCATTTCACGAGGCTTCATCTGGGCTTCATGTGCACACAAAACCACCTGTTGGTCAAATAGTGTAAAACAGGCAGATATATTCCAGATATGTAGCAGTGGTTTAACCGGGCAGAGGGCAGTGAATGTGCTTGTGTAACTATAGCAAAAGGATAGATGGGAGACATTTTTCATTCTCAACAGTATTTCGGCTTCGGGCGTCTTCAATGACGTCATTGGTTCACAACGATACAAGCCTCGATACGCGCTTCACAGAAAACTTCCTGGATTACTCTACACACGCTCCGAAGCCTCGGCACAGCACGTAACATCACTATTGGTAAGAGTTTTGTGATTTTCGTAACTTGTCTATAGTCACAAGTAAAAAACCTGAGCTCTGGAAAAACCCTAGTTGGTCTGTTGCTGCTCACTTTTCCACCACGCTTGCTGTACACCTCAATCCTGTTGGTTTTCCTCCTGTTTGTAAGGGTAAACCTTACACAATCTAAACATATTTCTGAGCAAGCAGCAGTTGTTGTGAGAAAGGCACTAGTGGCAGGAAACTCCGAAAGCTGGTCCATAGATATTTGTCATGCAGAAGTGCATCCTTTTTCATATTCCTAGACTGAACAAATGTAAATCAAACACTCTAAGGGTTTACTATGCTGAAGGAGCAGTGCAAAGAAGCATTGAGAATTGTTTACCTTGTTGTTCATACCCCCTTGACAGCTGCAGAATATCCTGAACTTGATTTTGAACAAGTTAAGGACTGTCTGTGTGCAGTCTTGAAACTCTTAGTTGAAGTGGACAGACAAGATGTCCTTATAGTAAAGGCAAGGTTGACTGGGGAGCCGTCCTTTCGTCTAGATTTTCTTATATTTTCTTTACTCTCTCAACCGTTTCATTCGCATACGCAGCCTGGAGCATGAGAATACAGTACTCGAGGTAAGTCCAATAGTCAGTCACCTTCTTTGTCCACATCAGTCCATTTTACAGGTAATTAGCTGCTCCTTGCAGAAAGGCCACCCCCATTAGTCTACACCATCAGTGTGTGTGTCTGCCTGTGTGTGTGCATACATATTCATGTGTGTGATGGCAATTTTTTGTTATGTTTGCTGCGCAACAGAGTGAAGTAATTCACACTGTGGAACCTCTCACCTCCGCATTGCTTGCAAGTGTTTTTTTTGTGTGTGTGTTTGTGAGTGCATTGGATGTTTTCACTGACCAACAATAGATAGGCCTGGTGACCTCATGCAGCATGTCCGAAGTCCTGTCCTGGTTGTGAAGTTGCCAGTTTCGCACACTTTCCCATCTTTGAACAAAACCCAGGTGATTCTAAGATGTATTTTTGGCTAGCTTGCTAACTAACAAGATACATCATGTAAGAAGACAATTTTGGACCTGTACTTTTTCTCTTTTGGTGAAGCTTCTTCTACATTTCCAAACTGAGCTAAACTAAGCCTAAACATGGCCTGCTATACACTCTGTGTATCGAAAGTACAAAGTCAATCTTTTCATTCAACTCTTTGTAAAGCTGCCTTCACATGATAAGAACTTTGCTCTTCACTCACCACAAGGTGGGGCGCAGGGCCTTGCAGAGGCAAAGTGCAGCGCAGGTATAAGGTCTCATCAAAAAGTGCACAAGGAACGCCACTCAGTTGCAGCTGTTATCGCATTGGTTGCGCTTTGAAAGATCAGCGGCAACCGAGGTCAAAGTTGAAATAATTTGAACTTTGAGCGCATCGCATGATGACAATTTCAAGGGGAGCGCCACACCAAGGGTGTTAAGTTTCACTTTTGAAATGTAGTTATTTTAAGCCAAAACACAATCTTTTTCCCTAAACTTAACTAAGGGGTTCTGCCTAAACCTAAAGAAGCTGTTTTGTGTTCAAAATGTAACGTTTCATTCAGTTTTACAACGTGTTAGAACGTGTTGCTTTTAAGTTTCGCTTTCATTTTTACAAGGTAGTAGTGGCAGTAGGCCCTTAATGTGCCACATCTATGGTGCTTATAGCGACCGATAATACACATTAATGGCATGATAACAGTTGAATCGGTTGGCATAAGGCAATCAACTGGTGTACATCTCAAAATGTTCTAAAAAGCTGGTTAAAATGTTTGTGACATGCACACACATACTCGAACAACACCTAAAAGCAACACATCTTTTTCAGATATTTGACAAACACACACGGCAGTGTGATATCAGAATGACAGTAAAATAATATAGCAGTTAATTGTTAGACTGATGCATTAACTTCCTTCCATATGTCAGTCAATACATTATACAAACAATTAGTGCAAGTCGACAAAGAGCACTTTCAATTATTTCTTTTTACTTTTAGGACCTCTGTACCCATGGAATTAATTTCTTGAACCTTGCCTCAGGCCACAAACAATATTAAATATGAGTCTGTGAGTGTGTGTGTTGGGGATCGCTGAAAGTTTTATTTGTGGTATCCGTATTTTGTAGTGTTTTTCCCACAGCTGACTGTGGTTGTTTAATTAGTTTAGCTACTACTAACTTGAAATAGGGCTGAGGATGTTGGTGGTCTAAGAGACTGACACCTATCTGGCTTTTGCAAAGTTTTACCCTGAATTAAGTTTCCATCCTGATGTTGAATACAAACTGAGGGCTTTTGTAGAGGGGGAGGCATTTTGACACTTACATATTGTATCAACCCAGGTCCTTGAAGAACTAGATGGGCAATCATGTTGTTACTGGGGGCTGGATAGTCTACGGTTTGCGTGGCATAGCTCACCACACAGAACAGATGACTAATGTGGCATCAGCTGGTTGAGTCTTTAAAACACCATAACAGCATCATTCCATGTCAATGCATTTAGAGCTCTTCAAATTCTGACAGTCAAAATTTATTCGGTGCAATTTGATGGTGACTGGCACAGAATGCCGTTAACTTGGTAGATGGATTATAGACCAGATGGGTGCTGTGAAAGTCCTATGGGCGCAGGCAGGTGGTGCATAAAGCAGCAGGTGTAGGGGGGGCACGATGTTGATAAAACAGGCCCGTGCAGACCAATAACCTACATGCCATCTATTACCATTATTAGTATAACGTCCAAAAGACTTTGGGGGTCAAAGCGAAGGTTAATTAGCTGCGGGCTGAATAGGGCAAATTTAATTATTTTCAAGAAATGCTGGCACTGCCAAGCTGATGTTTTACAGGAACCAGCAAGTGCTGCCAGTTAGTGCTGTGTGCTCTGCAAGTAAATGGTGTTGGAAGCTAAGCACACTTTGCATGAAATTACACGGTGAGCACTGACTACATTCAAGTAGAATTTACTCAAGCATCCGAGATGTTTCAGGGACACAGCCTCATCCTCTGAGTCACAATTACTGATATAGAAACCTTTATTATTAAATTACAGACAGGGAAGGTGTGTGTGTGGGGGGATGCGCTGGTCCACAGTAGATGATGTGTACCTGGGGAAGTGGAGGCAGAGTGGACTGCAGAGGTGTTTTGTAAGCGGAGAGAGAACATGATGGTGTTGAACTTGGCCCTGGGGAAGCTCCAGGGTCCACATCACTGTACCGTGGTAACACACACACACACACACACACACACACACACACACACACACACAGCCCTGCAGACCATCATTTAATGCTAATAATACCTTGTGGGGAGAAATGTGTGTGGATGCATTAACATATAACCGTCTGCGTACAGATACAGAAACAAACACATGTTTGCCTCAGGCATATTTACTTTGCACCTTGGCCCCATGATCGCCACTCATGGCGGTAATCACACACACACACCTACACACACACACACACACACACAAGTCTTAACAGTGACTGATGCTTCACCTCACTACCTGCCACTCAACCTTTCCTCTGTAAGCCTCAGGGTGTGTGTGACTGTGTGTGCGTGTATGTGTTTCTATGTGTGTGTGTGCCTTTTATTTCCCGTGTTGGCCAACCTTGACTTGAGAAAATTCCTTGTCCGATCTGACGTACTGTTGCAGCTACATATAGTCCCTCTTGCACTGCAGTCATTTTGACACTTGTGTGTGTGTGAGTGGAGCAAATGTGTGTGTTCCCAGAGCTAATGTGCGAGTGTGTCTCCGCATATATGCAGTAATTCAATTGCAAATCATATAGCGCCATATCCTCTCTGCAGCAAATTAGAGCCTATATAATGCACCCAGTGTTACAGCGTGTTCCATTTTCACATGATGATTGTTCTGCTCGTTATCTGCACCACAGCCCTGTTTTGACTTTCACTGCTGTCACTCAGTACGCTAGTTTTCCCCAGTTCAGACAGTGTGTGTGTGTGTGTGTCTTTATGTGGGTGGGCTCAGCAGCAGCCCTTTAAGTGGCATCTCCTTACTCCCTGTCCCAGCAAAAGCAAAATAGCTACAACTACAACAATAATAAACTGGTTTACACACTTGGAGAGGATATGAGTTCCCCTCCACCGCCTGGGCGAAATGTCTGCTGAAGTGCCGGCTGGAGGTGTGTGTATTATTGCTTTAATAAACCAGTTACCCAAAACTGTCACTTTAGCTTGGCATTTGGAGGAAATGTGGATTACGTTGGCCTATGGTTACAGCTGCGGTAGGCAAGATTTTGATATACAATTACAGCCACCCTGCTTGCCTAAATCACAGCGTAGTGCCGCAACGCAGAATAGCTGAATGAATAAAAAACGTGAGAGGAAAATACAAGCTGTCACCGTGCTCACAGCAGTGAGCGGGTGCTCCAAAAAGAGAAAGCATAGCTTAGCATCACCAGATCTGTGTCTTTAATTCTTTGGTTTTATTGGTTGGGTGCAGTTTGCCTAGATACATACAGCACTCCTGGGTAGTTTCAAATAGTTATACATGTTTTGCTGCCATTTGGAGTACAGTATACACACAATCTCATTCATTTGTTTGTCACCTCCTACCCCTACACATCACTTTATCATGTTAAAAGAATAAGTGATGTATGTGCTGAAAACATTATTACAGGGATTACACTATTTAAGATTTAAATGTCAATATTTCTCTAAGAGTCTACAGCGATGCTAGGCTGTACTTAGGCAAAACTGTTTTTTGAGCTAAATGCTAACACCAGCATGGCAACATGAGATTGGGAATGTCATTAATTTAGCAGGTAATTGGTCATGAGCCAAGTACTGGACAAATTTGGCCTGATTATGGGGCAGGTGTAGTCAGGGAATCACCAAAGTGATTACAGTTCATCCCGAAAATGATGTGAAAGTCTGTGCCAAGTCTCATGGTAATTCATCCAATAGTTGAGATATTTCATCCAATACCAGATGTCACCCCCATGGTGGTGCTAGAGCTAAAGTCAGGGGATCACAGAAGTCATTATGATTCATCATTTCTGGACCACGAATGCCAAAATTTGTGTCAATCCATTTCAAACCTGCTGAAATATTTCACTGGATAAGTGAAAACTTAGACTTTCTTGTGGCGCAAGAGGAAAAGTCAGGTGATCACTCAAGTCATTGGGATTCATTCTCTGGGCACTGTGGATATATCTTCACTAAATTTAATGGCAATCCATCCAAACACATTCCCACTCTCAACTCGTCAAATACCGCCGCTTGTTCAATGCTCATTGGCATCGGAGACCAACGCATGTGGTACCTCTCTTGTGTTACTTTTGGACATGTCAGGGACGGCGTGTCAATGTACAGTTGTTACATGCATAGTGTCTTTTCAAAATAAACTTCTGTTTTTACAGGAAGTTAGGTTTAGGCAACATTACCACTTAGGCCCAATTCCATTCTGGCCCCTACACCCTCCCACAGTCACACTCACAGCTCAATGAAGCACCCTTCTTTAACGTGGAGGGTATCAATACAGCGGCCACTTCGGGACGAACTTCCCTCTCTCCAGCAAGGAAACTATAAATAAATATCAGAATCAGAAATATTTTATTGATCCCGGGGGGAAATTGAGTTATATTTTGCTCCCATTCTAGTATATATATATACAGTATATAGAGATATATATTTCACAGATGTATAAGCTGTAACAACAACAGGTTGCCATGAAGGAATGCCACCATAGAAAATTTCTCTTTGCTCATCGACAGGCGGGATATTTTTAGTAATCCAACAATAGTTATACTGTAGTTAGAGCAATATTTGTGTGCTGCTGATTCAGGCAGTCTGCAGTGGAACGGCGCATAAATGAGATTTCAATATTAGCATAGTGATCAAGGCTCATGGCAACAGTCATCCTTGATATGTCAAATTGGTTGCTCGCAGCTGATTTAGCAACAGTACGATCTATTGTTCCGACTCTGGCATTGACAGTCAAATGCTTATATCAGCTGGCCTGCCACTGACAGGCTGAATAAATTATTGTTAATATTGCAACTTCGAGCTATATAGTGGATACCTTCTGTATGAAATTTCCTTAACTTACTAAAAAATTTCAGCCGCAGATTGGTGATCATTTTCATCTACATGAGCCGTCCCTCCTGCTTCCCCTTTAAGGTAATAATCGCGTCCCTGTCCAGAAGATTGAAATGATTTGGCTCCATTTCATTTGCAGCCCAAATCCCTGCCCCTGCCACAAGCCTGTTCACTACATATGGAGTATTAGACTTTAATCTGAGGTGTATCCCGCCATGAAGGGACATTTACATTTGTCATTACGTGCACTGCCGCGGGCTGTGTCCCCCTGTCCAGCAATGACAAGTTAATAGACTGTTTTGCCCCGGGGCCAAACGGGGACATACATCCATTATTAATCTCAGTCATTTAACTCTCCTCAAATTGCCGTGATCATTTGGAGATTATTGCAATATGACTCAATTTGTCAACAACATTATAATACGAAATTGAATTATGCTACAACGACAAGGTAATCATGATCTGGTGATAATTACCTGATACTGCTATGACAGGCTAATGATCACCTGCGTTTTTGTCAGTTACACAAATCAATGCCTCTTTATTGTGGCTTTATTGCAAACACAGAGGCTGATTAAGCAGGTTTCTTTTTACATGGATTATAAATGAAAGTGAGTGTTTTTAGCTGCAGGGGCACATTTCAACTAGTGTAATATTTAGTTTTAGGAGCTTTTTATAAACCAAATGAAATGATGGTGATATTGCTTTCTTGTTTACTGACTATGCACAGTATTTTACTCATTTCGAAACAAAAATCTTGAAGAAAATGGCCCAGCCAGGCTATCATTTACAGAGACTGTGGAAGTGACACTGGAATGATGTCTTTTCAGCCGCCATCTTGTCCTGTCTGTCACCTTCCAAACCACAGCCTCTGCTGCCACTTATGACATGAACTCAGCTCAAGATCACAGTCAAAGAAAACATTAGGGTGGGAGGATTTTTCTTTATGCCTCCATGATGATTAACCATGTTTCCACTGTCACCAAGGAAGACAAGCAAATCCAGCCTAGTTCAGACCATAGACTGTATATAAGAGTGGACGCATCCCCTGCTTTATGGTCTATTTGACTCTAAATGGGACCATAATTTACTAAATGAACATCATGCTGTATTGAAGAAGACTTGAAACTAGGGAAAGAGACCATAAACTCATGTTTACAATGTTTACTGAGGTAATAAATCAAGTGAGAAGTAGGCTCATTTTCTCATAGACTTCTATACAATCAGACTTCTTTTTGCAACCAGAGGAGTCGCCACCTGCTGGATATTAGAAGGAATGCAAATTTACATTGGCTTCACTTTTCCGACCTGGTTCTGGTGCCCACTAGTTCACACCAGTACGGTTATGTTCATTTAGAACAGAACTTCACTGCAGTACAAATTCAGATTGATTGACTCCACTCTGGACATGTTCAAGTTGAGCTATTTCACTCTTGTTTAATGTAGTTTAGTTACATTTCTGTTCAGGCAAGGTTAGTTCAGGCCAGGCCATTTTAGCTCAGCGTAATTATCCAGTCCAGTTTAGTATTAATGGTACTTCAGCTTTTGACATTGTGCAGTGAATCCTTTCAGCCAAGCATCATACCACATGATCGCTTGTACACCTCTCCAGTGAAATACAGAGAGACAGGGGGCTGACATGATGTGAGTCCTGATAAAACAAACGTGTGCCCTATAGTTCAGTCTGCATCAATAGTCCTTGTACTGTATATGTCCCAGCAGTATAGTCTTTACATTATCCACCAGCAGCAACAGCAGCAGCAGCACGGTGCATTTATCTGTACGCTCTATCTGCCTTCCTGTCCCTCAGCCCCATGACAAGTAAATCATCTCCTCTCTTGCTGTGACAGCACAATCCTGAAGTCTGTCACCTCCACGGGCCAGGCTGGGCCACACACATACTGTGAACATACACAAACACATATATACAGCGCCTCACAGGAACAGGCAATCACATTACACACATACACACGCCGGCACACACAAACACTTTTTGTCAGAGGGGATTCTCGCCCACTCAAGGGCAGAGCGGTGACACCTCATCATGAGGCAAATGAAGCAGGAGTGGCAAGGAGAGGAGGAGGAGGAGGAGGAGGAGAAGAGCAGAGATGGAGGGATGGATGGAGCGGAACGACGGAGCAATATGGAGGTGGATGAGTGGAGCTATATGCCAGCGTGGCGACCGGCGCCAGATTTCAGGGGCATGAAATAGGCTCTGGGAAACATGGAGGGACAGAACATGGAGAGAGAGAGGAAGTGAGGTTGGGGAGCTGGGAGGGGTGGGGCAGGTATAGTAAGTCTCAGCGAGGAGATGTCGGTGGCGGGCTTCCACGGACCGCGGATCAATGTACCGGACACCATCTTCAGATGAAGTCGGTGCCTCAGCAGGGATGACTGGAGACAGCGGTGGAGCGTTGGCGCAAGCCCGGCTCTAGATCTTATGGTGCCTTAGGCGAAATTTGGATTTGATGATTCTATCGAGCTCCAGCCCGTTGTCATCGTAGTGAAGTGGGCTGGTGGCTGCTGAACGCCGCTCTCTGCTGCCTGCGCCGAGGCACTCGAGGCAGGCGTCGTGAAGATCTGTACCGGCAATGAGGCCGGGACACGACGAGGTTCTATAAGCGGCGACTCCATCCAAGGAGATGAGCAGTCAGTGGGCAAATCGCTACACAGAAAATGACAGACAGCGATGTGTGCTCCCTTATATACTGTGGAGTCCGCACGTATTTGGGTAGGCACATCCTGACCGGCCGGCTACGCTTGCGCAAATTTTCAGTGAGCGAATACATGCTCGTGATTGGTGGAGAGTATTACCAATAGAGTCCAGTAGTTTACAAGTAAGTATATTCTAAGAGGCCAAAGTATCAAAGCCAAAATCTTTTCTGGGTAGTAATAACGAAGGGAAATTGAGTAAGATGCATTGAGTGTACCCTTCAGTAAACAGTAACTGATTAAGTGATCAGTTAGTGTGACATTTTTTGAACCGGTTTGTTATTAGCGTGACTCTGTCAAGGTCGGTGCCTATCTGGTTCAATTATTTGTCGTTTGTTTCTGTTTTTGCTTTTGCAGTAATTCGAGTAGATTACATGCCATGAAACTATAATTGACTTTAATCGAGAGAGCGAGGGTGAATAAAAGGGAAAGAGGGGATTCAATCATTTCATACGTGTGTGAGCCAGACAAGAAAGATAGGTTTGTCTCTCTTCCCAGCTCAAATTAACATGCTTTCCGCGTCACGCTTCTCCTTTAATTCACTCGGATTACATTCACACCTGACAGATGTCACTTCCTTTACAATATTCCCATCCTGTAAAAGTGACTATAAAGACATCTCATCCTGCTCATGCATGTACCGATACACTGACAATCCATTTTGACAAGTGCGCTGCCTGTCTGACTTGCATTAGTGATTTGATTGAATATGTGCATAGAGATTGATATTTTTCACACAGTCTGTACGCAGAGTTGGTTTTCAATGTGGCCAAATGCACCTGTGATTACCTCCAGATGTTGTTTTGATCTTGATTGCATTTCAGAAGCATTTACATTATGGCGATTACGCTTTTGATCTCCCAAAGTGTATGCTATGTAATTCTGAATGCAAAAGGGGGACAGAGAGTTGCAAAAAGGAGAAAAAAAATCCTTAAAAAGAGGCAAAGCGAATGTGTAAGAGAAATGAAGCAGAATGGGACAAGGTCCTCCTTGTCGACGCCTGTCCCCGTCATTTAGACGTGAGAGAGTGAAGGATAGAGGGAGACGGGGTGATGGAGAGGAGGACAGAGGGCTGTGTTGCGCCTCAGAGAGCCACAGATGGAGAGTGATGATAATGCAGCAATAGACAGAGGACAGAGAGAAGAGGAGAGAGGGGTGAGAAGAAGGCAGAAGAAGGATTGAAAGAGATGAGCATGGAGTACGGAAAGGTTAGATGATGCTGATAGGAAGACGGAGCTGAGTTTGCGAGCAAGAGAGTTCAAGGGAAGCAAAAAGTGAAGGCCTAGAATGAATGAGTCCAGAGATTTGTAAAAAAAACTTACTGGGTTGCTCGCCATATTTAAGCCTGATTTTACCAGGCAAATTGACAGAGACATTGTCTGGGGACTTGCATAAGCACGTGTCTAGTTTGATGCCCTATTTACTGCTGTTATGAAAATACAATCTGTTTCCACATGTGTTATTTGGATAATGATCCATCCGATCATTACCTTCGCAATTGAAGTTGGTATTTATTTGCATCTTTTTGCAATCTTTCAATGTGAGACTTTATTTTTGTGTGTATTTTGCAGGAAATAGGGTGAACGGAGGCACTATCAGCTGTCACTAACATGGCAGGGCACAGCGGTGGGAGATTTAATCTTCTTTTGAACTGGACAGAGTCATGTTTTATCACCCTTTTGATTGAATCAACAGAAATGATGAACACAGCTACACTTTCCCCCACCGAGGATGAGGGAAAGTTAGTAATGACCGATGGGAGCAGATCGTGTGTGCGAGTGGCTGGCAAACTTCAGAGTGAGGCTTCTACCCAGAAGGCAGGACTCTCTCTCGCAAATGAGAACACCGAGTACTGAGTGCACACGCTCCTGGCAGAGGTCTGACCACCCACAGAGGTGCTCTGGCATCACATCCCTTCACATTTTGATTGTAGATGGAGCTGCGTGTGTGTTTACACTTTGCACTACATATGTTCTCCTTGTTTTTAATTAAGATAACCAGATTAAAAAATCTGCACATTTAAGTAGCATGTTTGGTGTTTTTGATGGATTGACACGGACACTGTGAAATCAGATTTTAGTCACTTCCCCTTACATTTGTTTTCTACTGTTGTAAACATCTAATTTCATCCAGCAACAGGCAAAAACAAAAATACATGAGACAAATAGTAAGATTCTTACTCCTACTAATAAACCTTCCCTTCATTTGAGGCAGCAAATATTCCTTAAAAAATTTGAAAGTTGAATTTCAGTGGAAGAGAGCTTGTAATCAGTGGTGGAAGTATCAGATACTTGTAGCAACACTACACAAAAAAGTACTCCATCACAAATAAAAATCCTGCATTCAAAATGTCACTTCAGTGTTCGCTTAAGTGTTTTCAGCTAAATGTATTTAAAAGTACTCAATGCAGAAAAAGGTCCTACGTAAGAGTTATATTTTTCAATGATTATTACAGATGCATTATGTGTAAGTAGCATTCTTTATTTGCAGTTGGTCGAGGTGGAGCAAATCTTTACTATTTTATAAACCGTTGGGTAGTTTAATCTGTAATAGTGAATGATATTTTATGATTATATCATGTGTTTTATGTGTAAAACCTTAATTTGTAAAGTAACCAGTAACTATGGCAGTATGTCAGTTACAGTAAATATAGTGGAGTAAAATGTACAATATTTCCTTCTGAAATGTAGTGGAGTAGAAGTATAAAGTGGAACGGAATGGAAATACTCAAGTAAAGTACAAGTACCTGGTACCAGGTTTGTAAATTCAGTTGGCCGACGTGAGTAAATTAACTGTCGCCCCCATTGTGTCATTGACTATGTTTACATGCACAACACTTTCCTACTATTACATGGCTAATGAAAATGAATATTCCACTAATATTCCAGTTTACATGCAGCCGTGCATACTCCGATTAACATAAAACGCCTCCATGATGTACGTCCTACAGCTATACGTCCTTTAAATAACTTTAATTTCCCCTTAAGTCATGTTGCTCCTGTGCCATCGTTGTCACCGTTTTGCAAGTTTGGCAAAACTGTGTTCGTCAATGTCACAGCCCGGCTCTAGAACTGTGACAAAAACGGGATATGCATGGGTAAACTTAACAAAGAAAGTGATTTATTAACCAAAAGTATATCAAATAAGTCAAAAGAAAGTATGGGAGGAATCTGTAGAGTCGGTAGTGTGGAGAGTGGATGTGTGAACATGTGCTAAATGGGTGTTGTGCTGTAAAAACAAAGAAAAGCAACCAAAAGCCAAGACACAGCGGTATGGTGTGAGAGGAGATCTGCCTACACGGACTGCTGCATGCTCTGTCTTTTAAGCACGGAGCACAACGGGCCCAGGTGTGTCCCATGCCCTTGATTGCTCTCCTCAGGTCTGCAGCCCTGGAGAGAGAAAGCACAGAGAGGACCCAAACACAGAGGGGCCGTCACAGTACAGCTATTCTTTTTATGGCTACGCACGAGAACAGACTGGTTTGTGTACAATGCACAAAGCTGGCCGTAAATAGGCAACAGAAGGTGTGTCACAAACTGTGGTAAAAACCCCAGTTGAGACGCATATTGTGAATGTGCTGTATACATGTCCAAAAAATGCTCCTAAAACACGAATAATATCGGTATATCCCACTTGTCTTAAAGCAGCAGTGTGTAGAAATGGAGCAAATATGATAAAAAAAAAGCTATTTTTATAAAACAGTCACTATATCCTGACAGTAGTGCATGAGAAAGGTAATCTGAAAGAAATCATGTGCCTCTGTGTCCTCTGGTGCTCATAATGGCATCTGCAAGATTTCACAGACCGGAGGAAAACAACCAATCAGAGCTGATCTGGAGCCTGCCGTCTCTGAGCAGCTGTCAATCACTCGCAAACTCCGATCAAACGGTCAAAATAGTGAGCGCTGATCAAATGTGAATCAATAATCTCTTACGTTAATGCCTATTTCTGGCCCCAAATGTTTTCAGAAACATATTGTAGTGTACTGTTTAGCTGTAAAATGAGAAAGTTTGTAACCCGGCAGCCATCTTGAGATCAGTTGAGGAAATACCAAGCACTGCCCACCAGCCGGAGCACAGCCAATCGAGAGCTCTCTCTCTCTCTCTCTCTCTCTCTCTCTCTCTCTCTCTCTCTCTCTCTCTCTCTCTCTCTCTCTCTCTCTCTCTCTCTCTCTCTCTCTCTCTCTCTCTCTCTCTCTCTCTCTCTCTCTCTCTCTCTCTCTCTCTCTCTCTCTCTCTCTCTCTCGATGACCTGTGATTGGCCAAAGTCTCTCGTGACGGACTAGATTTTCTAAAGCCTGAAAATGGAGCCATGAGGAGGTGCAGAAGTCTAGTTTATTCTCAGAACACTTGAATTACAATATGCTGAAAGATTATTATGGAATATTTGCCCAATGATGCCAAAAACATTCTGCCTACTGCAGCTTTAATCGGAAAAATGCTCCATTGGGAATAAGGCCTATAATTCGGAATATCCAAATAGTATACGCTGTTTACATGACCCGTATAAAATTAAGATCACATATGCTGAACCACCATGCTCCATCTTATTACTTCTGCACTTGTTTTCTCTGAAACAGCTCCACATATATTCTTTGTGCCACAAAAGAGGATGGGCAGCTCATCCGCCTTTCATTCTTGAAATTGGAAAGTGCGTTGTGGGAAAATAACTTATTCCCTTTGCGCCTTGACATAAAAGCCACTTATTTTGATTTTGTGTTGTTGACTTATTTCATTTTTTTTTTTTACGTGGGGATCCTCTTGATCCTCCTTTCTTTGATTCTCTGATATCCTTATATACCTGCTTTTGATGCTTTGTGTGCATTCGTCCGTGCAGTGCGTATGTGTGTGTGTTTGTGAATTTGTGAATTTGTGGGCATCCGCCTGTATTTGAATGGTTTGATGTCGGTTGTTTGTTCTGTTTGTATGGGCTGAGCTTGTTCTATCCCTTCTACCCTTTCCATCCCTTCCCAGCACGCCGCAAACAAATGTGAACTTGTAAAGACCGCAGGCGTTCTCAAATCAAAATCCCCAGTCATCTTTGAGTGTGCGGCGCTGCAGCCTACCTCTCTGTCCCAAAGTCACACCGACTTTTCCACAAAGAAAGCCCCTTAACAAGGCGATTGTTCCCTCTCAGCAGCAAACAACCAGCACTACTTGGAATAACAAGCCTCTATCAAGATTTATAGCTGAACAACACTTCCTGTTACGTTGCGAGCTGACAGACGGCACACTTGCAGAAAAACTCAATGCAATATATATCCCTTTTTGCCTTATATATATATATATATATATATATATGTATATATATATATATATTTCTTCCAGGTTTTTCTTCCAATTACCGACCATCACACAGACATGAGCGTGGGATGGCGCTTATGGATTTCGCACATGAGCCAAGTGTCAGTTTCCATCTTCATATCATCCTCATTACATTGCATTCCAAATATGGCTAATGGTGAAGATTTTCTACCAGGCTGGACTGGAAAAAAAAACAGTTGGCATGAGGTAAAGCACATTTTCCATACAGAATTTATTAATAAACGTGGGCTCAGTCAGTCTTATCAAGGTGAAGAAACGGATGACACATAGCCCGAAAGCGAAAAAGGTGACCATCGAGAGAATAAAAGACATGCAAATCCTTATTTAGCGTCTGTAATACAAAGTTCCTCAGTTTCTTAAAAACCCAGTGCATGCAAGGGTGAGTGTATGTATGTTTATATGTGTGTGCATGCCTTCATAGCTGTTTGAGCCTATTTGTGCCCATGCAAGACTTAACATACCTGAGAAATAATCCATCAGAGCTTTAAGTGCACCACTGTGTGTCTCTCCCTGTTCCCACCATGACTCTCCGCCACATTTTCCCCCCTTTTATTCCTTTCATTGCAAGTATCAAACCTATTCTCTTTATTGGAGGCAAACAGCAAAGAGATAGAGAAAAGAGAGTGAAATAGCTTTGATGTGTAATAGATACTCTACTATTCCTTTTGAGGGGCACCTCCTCAGAATTTCTTTCTCCCTTCCTTCCTTCCTTCCTTTCTTTTCTTTCCTTCTCTCCTCTTGCATACTTTTTGTCTGTATTGATTTTCCTCAGAGATGAAAGCGGGTGCAGATAGCGTCGGTTTCGGATGGGTTTGATGTGTGTGTGTGCCTCTACATGTGTGTGTGTTTGACTTTCAGTTTGCATCTGTGCGCGTGTGTCTTGCATCCCTACACTTCTGCCAGATTCCTTTCAAGGGCGTTATGCATACAACCTTTGTAATTTTACCAAGAAGAGGCACTCTTTACCGTCTTCCCTCCATTTGAAAGTGATGTCACAAGAAAGGAAGTGGCTTCTTTGAAAAAGCCTAAAGAGGTTTCTTTTTTTTTTTTAACCTTCGCAGTCATGAAGGGGTATTCATTCAGTGGCGTGCTTTCCTCGCCTCTCAGAGGCCGAGGTCCGGGAACAAAATAGTGCTGACGACTTTAGATGTATCTGGGAGGATAGTGGAGGGGAAGGGGGGGGGGGGGGGGCTGCCTCTCAGAAGAAAATAAAAGCAGAATACTGGAGTGCTCTGCCCCGCTTGTATTGGTTGAAAAGGAACTTGTGATTTCTGCTGTGTCTATCGATCTCGTCTTTGTTACAGCAAAAAGCTCTCGCACAAAACACACACATACAGACACATGGAGATACATACACCCCAGACTCACCATTCTGTACATATGGAGCTACTTCTCTCTGTTTTTATGAAGTATGCTGCTAAGTAGCATGTGAATTAAAACCTCGAAACACACAGCATACATATAAATACACATGGAAATACAAAATATTAAGTATGGTAACACTTCATTTTACAGGTCCGCAAATTTCATGGTAATTAGGTGATAATTAGCAAGTAACCTATTTGAAATTTCTTTGGAATTACTGCCAAATTACCCCAATATTTACCTCAAAATGTATCGAAAATTACTTTATTATAAACATTATTTAATAATTATATTCTGCTATTTCCCAATAGCTGGTAATTTATTTAATACATTTCCAGGAAAAGAATACAAAGTTAATTTATATGCTTTATTTCCATGTCTGCTGATAAATAGATAATAATTAGCGAATAACTTATTTGAAATGTCTTTAAAAATTCCCTGAATCATTACATTAGCTACCAGGTTACATTTGTGTAGACAATAAGTCACAATGGTGAGATTTGTGCCTGATCAGAAGTGTCTTCTATTAGTTTTGGTTTTCCACCTCTGATGAAGAGCAGCGCACAGCCGCTTCTCAAGCCTAAGGGCCCTATTTTAACCATTATATGCTATTTTAGCATATAATTATTAAATAATGTTTATAATAAAGTAATTTTCGATAATTTTTAGGTAAATATTGGAGTAAATTTGGCAGTAATTCCAAAGAAATTTCAAATAGGTTATTTGCTAATTATCACCTAATTACCATGGAATTTGCATACATTAGCAAAGAATAACATGGGATTATATTACAAAGATTCATTCTTTTCAAGTGAACACACAGAAACATAGCTTCCCACAATGCCAGGCTTTCTCATAATAATAATAATATTAATATTGATAATATGAAAGAAAGTGAATTAAAGAGACAGAGATGAAGCAAGGATGAAGAGACAGTGGAAGGGAGGGAAGAGAGAAACAGAAAGCACTGCATGCACCGAGGAAGCGCTGTATGCAAACCACCAAACAGTGACACCTTTCTGTGGGATGTACATATAGTATGTAGTCTATGTGTGGAGGTGGTCAGGCAGTCAGGGACAGTGTCATCCTGTTGCTATGAGACAGCTGGTCTCACCAGAGGGGGCGAGAGAGAGAGACAATGGCAGAGAGAGAGAGGTTTGGCAGGACCAGCTGTACACTTTTAGAGCCTCTCGGCACCGTTTTCTTTGGAGGCCAACTTTGGGTTAGAACTTACCAATTACCATTCAGTGAGCGTGGTGTTTAAAGCACTGAGTCTGTACAATGACAGATACAAAGAACAAACAGGCACATTTGAAACCCCGAGTGTCATTTTTGCCGCAGAACTGTGACACAAACATGTCAATTTTGTTTCTTTTGTCACCGTCACTGTCAGCTTATTTTTGTACTCCACTTTACATGCTCTATGACATGTACTATATATTTTCATAACTTAATACTATGACCCAATACGTTACGTTTCCTTATCAACAGAGAACAAAAAGATTGAGATTTCTCACGGCACAAACTTTTAACATTCATGTTACATTACCTGTTGTATGGTAATGTGATAAAGATGTATGCAGGGCCGGCTTAAAGGTACATGTCCACAGGCTCCGTCCTTTCAACGCTTCCCATTCATTGTCTATGTAAGCAGCCGTGCAATGCATTCTGGTAAAGTGGCGGCGCGATTCAGGAGACGGACCCGTCATGTCGCCAGCTCCTCATTTGCATAAAGTTGAGGTCTAGGCTACTTTATGTAGGCGTCCGACGCGACTCAACATCTCTGGAAACTCCCGAGAAACTTTTAAACTAACCGTTGTCGATCCAAAATATAGACAGATTCAGCAACTGCATGCCTTATTTCTCGCATAAAATGTTTTCAGAAACACATTTCGGTGAACTATTTTTGTGAAATAAGAGAAGAAAGTTTCCAAACGAGCCACCATGTTGTTTCCGGTTTGAAAGAAAGAAATACACTTTTCACCCCTGTAACTCTCTTTCTCACACTTTTTCATCTGCCCGGCCCACACTTGAACGTCACACTGTGGATGAGCGCACAGCATACTTGCCAACCTTGAGACCTTAAAAAAAGGGAGGATTTAAAAACCAAATTTGGGGGTTTAAAAATTACTGTAACTGTAACAGCATTTTTATGTTAATCTTTTGATTTTACCTTTAACTCCCAGGAAAGAAAACTGAATAATTTGCTCCTCTGGTGTGAGCTTGGCGTGCAAATCTCTGGTATAAACTAATATTCATACGTTTTTATTTATTTTTGCTCCTGCTCGACTATTTCTTTCTCTCACTCACTGAAGGTCTTTCATCGTGCACCGTGCCATGCGCATCACAACAACCCGAGTACGAGTCAGGAACCAAGGATCGCTAGACGGACAGATGTCAAGAGGCTCAGATATCTAATATTTTCACATTTTATGTCTTCATAATGAAAAGGTCCAAGCCTTCAGGTCAATATAGAGGTATAGAAGTATGATGTTGACCTCCGGCGGCAAGGGGTGGCGGGGTGGGGGCTCCAAATCAGAATTTTGTCTATAGGGCACCAAAAGGGTTAGAGCCGGCCCTGGATGAATGAGTTCCGATAGCCAAATACTGAAAACAAATCACTCTTAAATGTGCTAACAACAGGGGGATTTGGTGGAAAATAAATTCAACAGTATAATTTGGAGGCGCCATGCATTGATAAAAGCATGTGGCATGAACCTAATCTGACGCATCGTTGATCATTACTCATGTTTCCATGATTATATTCCAGGAAAACTCACTGAAGTAATTTTTTTTTAACATAACCGACCAGAAATAGGACAAACATGGCAGTCATTCCCTTATTCTTCACACCCATGCACCACCCACCCTCACAGGATCATGTCTCTATATACTGTACCTCCTGCTTCTATCGACGTCTGAAGGCCATGGGTTGAATTTGAGTTCAAATTCTTGAAGGGACCGATATTAAAAGTTTAAAAAGTGGGCGATAAAAAGTGGAGAAAAGTTGGACGGGAATAGAAAATTTTAAAAGCAGAGAAAGGATGTGAAAGAGGGAGAGAGATGGAGATGGAGGGATAGACGGAAAGTACATGGGAAGTGGAGGATTTAAGGAAGTGTGTGTGTGTGTGTGTGTGTGTGTGTGTGTGTGTGTGTGTGTGTGTGTGTGTGTGTGTGTGTGTGTGTGTGTGTGTGTGTGTGTGTTTGTGTGTGTGAGGGACAGAGAGAGAGGGGGGCAGTTAAACTGTTGTGTTCATGACTCCCTCTCTCTTTCATCTCAGGCTGAAGGCAATGATATGATGATTGGGATATGATCTATATAGGTTTGGCCTTGAGCAGGGATTGCTGTCTGGTTAGACCGCGCACACACATACACACACACACACACACACACACACACACACACACACACACACACACACACACGGAAGGTCCCACTTTAATCTAGCATGCATTTAGAGACGATTTTGTCTCGTCCTGTAAATATGTCAGCCAGCTTCTCTCCTCCCTTCCTCTCATTTACTTGTCCGTCCATTCTTCCCTCACTCCCTCCATCCATTCCCTTTTTTTCGTCCTCTCTTCCTTGTCTACTTCACCCTTGACTGCTTTTCACCCTCGCCATCTTCACCTTCCTTCCCTCTCTTCCCACCCCTTCCTCCTTCTTCCATTTAATCTCTTCTTCTTCCCTTCCACCACCTCTCTGCCTTCCTGCCGTCCATTTATCTTCCCACCCCCCACCCCGAACACACACACACACACACACACACACAGATGTGACGAGAAGGCCAAGCGTGTGCATGTGTGTGTGTGTGTGTGTGTGTGTGTGTAAGTATAAGCGTGTGTGAGCCAAGATTCTGTCACAGCTTGAGTGGTCTGACTTTTCTTGCTCTGGATCAATGAACACAAAGAATGGTGTCCCACACTGCCCCTAGGAATCTCTGTGTGTGTGTGTGTGTGTGTGTGTGTGTGTGTGTGTGTGTGTGTGTGTGTGTGTGTGTGTGTGTGTGTGTGTGTGTGTGTGTGTGTGTGTGTGTGCTTCTTGTTTGGATTGAACTCCCCAAACAAGTATATCTAACATATTTCCTGTCAACACTGCGGTAGTTAGAATTGTGTGTTTTTTTTCTCGTCCATATATGTGTGTGTGTGTCGTGTGACCTGTGTGGTTTGAGGCCTGTAGCAGTAATCCATGCCGGGGCTGGAGGAAGGAGGAAGGAGTGGGAGGGTGGTCACTATATGGATCAATATGTCAGCAGTGCACAGTTGTTCTCCGTCTCTCCCGTCATCGCTGCCTCACTCCACCCTTTCTCTCTCCGTCCTCCATCGCCATCTTCCCTTTTTCTGCGTCCCACCTATTCCCTAATTTGAATTCTCTCTTTCTCTACTCCTTCTCTCTCCTCTTTCATTTTTCAAATCCTACCCTCCGCCTGTAAATCATCCCCCTCCCTCCTCCTTTCCCTTTTTTACCCTTTACTTATCTTTCTTCGGTGCCAGCTTCCTTCCCCACATTCCTCTCCCATGGCCACTTGCCATTCCGTAAATCTATTTATCTCACTCTAAATCACTGTCTTCATCACCTCTCGCCATCCTCCATCTCTCTCTCTTTCTTCTGAGCTAGCCAGCCTCTGTCGTTCCTCCTTACTCCCCCCCTCTCTCTCTCTCTCTCTCTCTCTCTCCCTCTAAAGTCTATTTCTGTGCATTACCAATCTGTCATTGCTGTCCTCCGACAAAAAAGACATTCTACTTTTCTCTCTCTCTCTTTCTCTCTCAACTTCATTGGCATGGCTGTTTAGCAAATGCAAATGAATGTTTTGTTTCTCATCTTCTCTCTCTCTCTCTTCTTCGTTAAACTGCTCTAACAGTATCACTTAAGTATTCCTATAGTGTTTCTATAGGGACTTCGGGCTTCCTAGTATGTCATGATTGCCCTCACAAGAAAAAACGATAGCATTGGTTGCTGTTTCAAATGACTAAAGCGGCCTATGTTTACCTGGTAAAGACCTGTTGTGGCTGTGGGAATCAAAGGCAAAAGTAGTGTGATGATGTTGCACTGCCCTTAAGCCATTTACGGTCGGCGTTGATGAAGAGGCCAACAACAAAGCCTGTGACCTTGACACAAGGGTCCACTGGCCTTTTTCTTTTATTTTGCCCATGACCACAATTTTCCCCTAACCTTAACAATAGGTGTGGCAGATCAGAAAACAGTCATAGGAATCATGCGTTTTGGAGAGGACCCACAAACAATGTCATCGATAGGAGACACAGGATGGACTTTAACACAGATTTTAACATCAGACTTTAAGAAGGCAAACCGCTGTTTGTTTCCTGTTTCAATCCAACATTCAATGTTGTTATTTTTTAAAGCATGATCGTGCACTAACCTTAACCTTAACAACAACACAATGCTGTGATTATATGAATTTTAGCATATAATTATTAAATCATGTTTATAATAAAGTAATTATTGGGGTAATTTGGCAGTAATTCCAAAGAAATTTCAAATAGGTTACTTGCTAATTATCACCTAATTACCAGGAAATTTGCGGACCTGTAAAATGAAGTGTTACCAAATCATTTAAAAAACACAAAATGAAAAACATGAATTGGTGAATAAAATAGAGGAAGAAAAGAAGACACTGATAGTATAAAAAGAAAAAAAAATGTTGAATGCGGGAGGATAAAGTAACGACATGACAGGCAAGATTAATTAGACATAAGCATATTGCACCATGATATCTCGTATCATGAACACTGGGCGTTTCCGGCTTTACGTACAATAAGAAGAAAAGGTGATGAAATATATATAATAATATACAGTATAATCACATATGTGATTCATGTTTATGTCAATGTTGTGCCATTTTTCAATTATCTACGTTAACATTGGCTCACCATTGGCTTTGCATTGTAGAAATCTTTACACATCCTCTGTTATTTTCACCTCTCTTGCTCTCTCTCCGTCCCTCCTTCACTCCTCTGCTGCTGTCCTCCATTTAAAGTGCTTTTGAGGAAAGAGTGGAAAAGAAAAAAAATGTTTGATCAAAGGGATATTTTTGGATACGACATGACAACCCAAATCACTGATGACTGGTGCATGCCCACATTGGGCAGGTGCACACACACACACACACACACACACACACACACACACACACACACACACACACACACACACACTTTCACGTCTCACACTCGGTCTTTCTTTTTCCTTTTGTTGTTGTTGGAGGAAGATTCAAAGATTAGCCTGAGGCACTTTCTCTCCTTCAGCACCCCTCTAGTCTTCTCTCTCTCTTTCTCTCTCTCTGAGACGATGAGGGTGATTATTTAACTCTGAGAATCTGACAGTGACATCTGCGACTCGCACACACATGCTCACATACCTCGACACCCTGTGTGAGTATAATGTGTTTCTCGTATGACACCATATGATCATCCGGTCTCAAATCTGGCATCTCTGGGGCGAGACTCTCATCTATTATTGTGGCTTTCATCTCCCTCCTCCTCTCTCTCGCTCTCCTTTTGTTCCTCAGGGACAGAGCTGCTTATGCTTTTTAATTCCAATAAGCCCCAAGCCCCAAGCAAAGTTTTCTGAATTAATTACTCTTTCTGACATGCAACACGAAGACAACTGTCCCTTAAAGAGACTTGTTCATTATGTATTTTTGTTTTGTTTTTCATTTAAATAGTTAATTTCTATTAGGCAGTCAGTCATTGACTGATATTAACCACTCTGGAGAGTCGGTATAGCTGAGAGCGTTTGCATTTTAAATATCATAATTCTACCTCATATACAAACAACTCCAGGTCTTGTATGCCTCTCTGTGCCTTTGGGTTACAAAGCGTGTCTTTACAAGAACTACGAAAACATCCTGCAGAAACATGGAAGTAATAAATCCAGGACTATCCGTCATCTTGGTCTTGTCTCCAGTCCTCCTCGTTCTGATTAATATTCTACTCACTTCAGCTACAAAAACACACAGAGCAACCTCCACTCACAGTATAGACGCTCCAAATACCAACAATATCAGCTGGCTGGATGCAGCCTACAGAGGGATCCTGTCTGATGTCTGCGGGCCAGCTGTTCAACTACTAGCTACTGTAACTCTCACATTGAGGATTTATCTCATCGTCTTTCTAAAAGGTTAAACGTTTTCCTGTGGTTTACTTTCCATATTCTAACATAAATGAGCAGCACATGATATTAGGAGATGAAACAGTCATGATTTTAGCAAAATAAGCAACAATTAATTTGTTAGCATACAAAAAAACTACAGCTCCCATAAAAATGTACAAGCATAGCAGCATGCATACTGTATTTTAATTATTAGTTAAATGTCATTGTAACGTCTTGTCCATATTTAGCCTGGTCTCACTCCCAGGGTGCCAAATACTGATGCTTGGGCACTGCCCCTTGGCCAGTGGCGTAAATATCATCGGCGCAACTGGTGTGGCGCACTGGAGCCAAGAAGCTGTCAGGGGCCCAGAAATCACCTTCCTACACCATGTCCACACTGAATCCGTTATATGCACTTCTGTTTCGTCATGTAAACAAACCACGTAGGCTACCTATCAGCTGAGCACTCGAGATCAGACTGGAGACGTAACCACTAATCTTCCTTTGTTTGTTCTTTTTAAACAGAAAACGTGTTTAATATTGTGATATTTACTGGAAAGGACACACAATATAGCCAACAACAGTAGGAATCTTTCAGCTCTCTGGTGATCTCCCTCCAGCCAGCTGCCACCTTACTTAGGTTTTTGTAGTGAAATGAGGAGGTATTGTATAGATAACTCCTCATTTCAACTTCACCAATCAGCTGCTCCTGGTCCATCGAGGTGATTTTAAGGCGAGCGACAGGAATAAATACAAACAGCTGGGCGTCTGACAAAAGTTCAGCTCAAAACGCGTCAATCATGGCCAGGAAATTCCAATAAAAAAGGATATGGTTCTTAAGCAGTTTTGTTAATGACTTTGCGGAGCACAAGACCTGTAGCATAAACTTCTAACTAGTTAGTACTGGTTTCTTTTTGTTATTATGGAGTGGGATCAGAGATTTAAATCTATAGCACTGTAATTGTTACGTCTCATATGTTGGAAAATGTGCATCTCCTGTAATCTGTGTCTGTGATAACATTTGGCCGTTAAGTCCAGGCTGTTAAATTAACATTGATAAATTTGGCACTCCGGCTGCTGTCCGTGGTGCTGATCTGAGGCTGGTTTGCAGTATGGGAGTTGCAAGGGTGAGCCTCTCCATTGTGGCAGAGCAATGTCTGCTTTGCAATTGTCTAGAGTGGTTGCGTGTGAGAGTGCGCTTGTGTTTGGGGTGAGGGCCCAAGAAAAAAATTTGCACTGGGGCCAATCACAATTATGTTACACTGCTGCTCTGGGCGTCTTGATACTGACGCAGGAGGCACCGTTTTAGCGTCTGAATGAGATGCACTGGACTTTCAACTAACTCCAATCTAAACCCTTCTGTGTCATTAGACGCTCAGAGTAACGGACGTAGTATTTAGAGCGAGAATTCCTCTAAGCGCGGACATCAGGGGGGGTAGATGGGTCAAACAAACAGGACTATTACTCAAGGGACTGGCTTTCGTGTCCTGTGTATAACCAAAAGTTGAGTGATTTTTACTGATGACGTTGTGGCACATGACTCTAGGCCACTGAGGTACATGATGTTACGTCTGTAGCTTAAGTTACATTACAAGCATACTTTTCTTTTTTTTCTAACCCTAACCAAGAACATTTATTGCCTAAACCTAACCGCCACCGTTTCACAGCGTTAACCACGTACAAACTTTCTGCTTCACAATACTATGCAAAAAGCTGGTTCTGCCCAAGTGGCAAAATATGATGAGTAGGAATGAGGACACGTTGCCATATCCCTGATATCCACCAAAGCACTCTTCTATAGTTTTTTTTTCTTCTTTTTTTTACTTTAAGCTGTAATTTTGCTCTTTAAAAAGTACCATATTGCTCTCTGCATCGTCGGTCTAGGGTTTATGGGAAATAAGATATTATATTATCATCCCTGTCTAGACAAACTGATTGAAAGGCATGAGCAAGGCTGGATGTTTAGTAATTTGTATTATTACATATGCCATAGTGATTTTTAATGAGGCTTTCTAGCTCCACGAACAGATCTGTATTTGGGTCTACGTGGCAGATGTTTAGGCAGCCAGTTTAAAAAAGTTTCCTCAGCAGCTCAGGTAGATATGATTGGACGGTTTCTAGATCAACCTGGGCCTCATACTGAGAATCTGTGTCTCACTGCTAATTACAAAGTAGGACACGAATGTTAAAAACCAAATGCTAAGAAAGATATTATTCATTTTGATGTGGTGAACTACTTTGCACTGACACCAGAATGTGGTCCAACTTGACGTTCATTAGGGAGTGTAAGTTGACATGGCAGATGTTGCATCCCTCTCTGGCCTTCACCTGATTAAGACAGCTGAGTCTGTGGTGTAAAAAAGGAACACGAGGGAACGGTGTATCTTGGCTGCTGACTAAGGTCTTCAGCGACGAGAAGCCGCTCTAGAAGACACATTAATTCAGACTCCTTCAGCTGTAGTTCAGGAGGAGGTGAGTACATTTATAATGAAATGCTTTCTTTTTAATTAGCAGTACAAACTGCGTGTCAGCACGCCTTTGTTTCCGGTCGCTATAGCTTATCACGCGCGGCCCGAGCCGTGTCCTGTTTTGTCACAGAAAATGGAAGCCGGTTCACGTTGTCAAACTAATTTTCAGGCATTTGATGACAAAAGGGTTCAATTTTTTTCTGAAAATGGGCTCAACGATGTCAGCGGGGTGCTATTTCAGGGGCAATGAACGATAGAGTGAATCCTCCTCTCGTTAAAACGACATGCCTCTATACTGGAAGGAAGTAGTCACTCTGTAGCAGGCACACTTCATAGAAGTTGGGGATCAGGGGAAGCGTGCAGTAAAGCCTGGCTAAATTAAAATCGATCACCAAACTCGCACTGCTGTTTCTTAGCTCCCTGCGTTGCAGTTTCCCTACTTGTAAAGCTCCCTCTGTCCCTCCATTACTATCTCCATCTTCCATCTCTCCATCCCTCCCACTCTCTGGCCTGGTTTACAGTCCCTCTTGCCATCTCCCTGTGAAAATAGTAGCAAGGCCCTCCTCCTCCCACACACTCTTTCACACACACATATGTTCTTTTGGAGGGAGAAGAGGAGAGAAATATAAATGAAGAAAGGGAATTGTGAGGAGGCACAGGTTGGTAAAGTTTTGCGATTTACATCACCTGTTCATCAAATCACATTTTCAGTGCTGCGATGTCTTTTTATTGTGTTTATGCAACACGTTCTCATCCCGACTTGTCACATACTGTCGCTTTGTCCCGCCCCTTGGTGTCACTTTAGGTTTAAGCAACAAACCCACTTAGTTAGGTTTAGGAGAAACTACATGGTCGGGCTTAAAACTACGATGTTTGTTCAGTGAAAATGAAACTGTATGTCGTGAATACGAGACACCAGATGCTCCTGGATGTCCCCAGAACTAGACTCAAAAACAGAGGCGACCGAGCCTTTGCGGTTGCGGCCCCTAATCTCTGGAACAGCTTACCTCTTCATATTAAAACAACTTAGACCACAGAATCATTTAAGTCGCTGCTGAAGACCCACCTCTTCTCGCTAGTTTATTTTCTGTTATGCTGCAACTTTAACTGTTATTATGTGCACATTATGCTTATTGCGTTTACTCTGTTCTTATTGTTGTTTGCTTTGTATTCATTTTTATTGTGTACATGTTCAGCACTTTGGTCAACTGCGCTTGGTTTTAAACATGCGATATGAATAAAGTTTGACTTGACTTGACGCAAACAAAAAGTTGATTGTAATGTGAATGTGAGACTAAATGCATGGGACATGAACAGCGGTCTCCTGGATGAAAGCCCTGTGTGTTTTCTGAAAACATTTGAGGAGAGAAATAGGTATTACAGTAACAGAATATTGATTCATATTTGATCAGCGCGGCCTAGTTTGACCGTTTGGTCGGAGTATGAGAGTGATTGACAGCTGCCTCCGTTGAATGAACAGCCAATAGGAACGCTCACTCTCTGAAATTACCTGTGATTGGTCAAAGTCTACCGTCACGAGCTAGAGTTGTTAAGTCTAGTTTTCTCTCAGAACACTTGAATTACAATATGCTGAAAGGTTATTATGGAATTTTTGTATTTTTAAGTCCAACCATGATGTTTTTTTCTAAAGTGGTTTTGTTGCTTCATCCTAAGCAAATGTTTTTGTTTAATTCACAACATTAAGCACGTTAAGTACTGCGACCGAAAAGTGACGCCGAGGGGTCTGAAAAAGCGTCAGTATGTGACAAGTTGGGATGAGAACGTGTTGGTCTTTTCGCTCTTTAAACTACATCACCACATTCCCAGCGCACTTTCTCTGAGTGTTTACCGTTGCTACAGATGGGTTTACATTGTAGTTAATGGAAAGCCAGGTGCGTCTCATACAGGCACTAAAGGGTACCTTGTGCGGTGGTATGGAACGCCGAAGGCCGTGACAAAGCGTTGGTATTTGACGCCCTGCGTGGAATGGGAAGGGTTTATCTATTGATGATGTCCGAGCTGCTGTCGGTGGCCTTCTTCTCTGTCTGTGCAGCCATGATGAGCGCTGCTGCTGAATACCCACTTCTTCTTTTATTCATTCCAAACAAACCAAAGAATTGAAACACATCACGGCCAGCACACTTGACTCCCAGACTCACCAGGCGCTTCTCAATAATGGAAAGATGTTGCACTGAGAGGACCAGTCATCTTACACCAGTTGTGGCTCAAAACAGAAAGATATTTTGGGGTTGAGATTTTTGGGGGGATTTAAGGAAATATTTAAAGAGTTATGCAAGCATGGAATGGGATATTTACAAAAAGTAAATTTACGATTGATGAGGCAAAATCTTCAATTATGTTAATGAGAAACAATAGAGTATGACCAATACATCAGCATGGCAGATATTATTGGATTCACAGATACAGGAGCGTATCCCTGTGTTTGTATGATGTGCTTCTAGGTTTGGTATTGTTTGTGTGTGCGCTTGAATATTGTGTGCACACGTGGGAGTGTTTCTGAAATTGTATGTGCAGATTATAGTTTTTCACCCATCTCTGTGCACACAGCACCCGTGGGCGCAGTTACTAATCCAGGTGTTCTCCCCCCGGTTTTGCTGGAAAAGACACCACAGGGCTGGCTGTTCTGTCAATACACATCTTACACACACTGTCATTCACATCTCTCACAAATGTTGTCATATTAAATGTCTTTATTTTCCATCTCAACACTACGTACTCCTCATTCTTCAGTGAGTCAGTCTCCATTCTCAGGCACGGAGAAACACAACTGTGATATTAATCTTGTCAATTCAGATATATGTTGCTGAGATAACTGTGTGAGACAAAATGCTGCTGACTTTGTGCCGCTCTGAGGTCAACAGGAGATATTAAGAGTCCCCAAATGCCGTTTATGTTACAATTTAAAGTGCCTGACCTCCAAAGTTCAAAACACAGGATTTAACACTGGTATCAATCTCTAATTGATTCAGAGCTTCTTTAAAACAACAACTGCCTAATAACTTAGTGAAAATGTTTTTTTTTTCTTTAAAACATAACATATTTTCATTCAGAATGAGATAACGAAAAATAAATTGATTGTCGATGACTCTTGTGGGTGTGAATTCAGCTCACCAACTGGGTTTTAACCGTCTGAACATGAAGAGATATGTCTCCCTAGATGACTTGATGTTACTGAATAAAGGAACTGCTGTTATAATTAGATGTTTTACTGTAAAGTATATAAAGTTATTAACAATGCTGTTTGTGGGACATCATTATTGTCACAGTTACTTTTAACTGACACAACAAGCAGCATCGGGCGGTAACTTGAGCTGAAATAGCTCACTTAAATTATTCAACAAATGGTCATTAAACCTGCAGTAGGCAATGTTTTTGGCATCATTGGGCAACAATTCCATAATAACCTTTCAGCATATTGTAATTCAAGTGTTCTGAGAGATAACTAGACTTCTCTGTTTTCAGGCTTTAAAAAATCTAGCCTGTGACGGCAGACTTTGGCCAATCACAGGTAATTTTAGAGAGAGAGAGCGTTCCTATTGGCTGTTAATTCAACGAGGGCAGCTGTCAATCACTCGCGAACTCCGATCAAACGATCAAACTAGGCAGCGCTGATCAAATATGAATCAATATTCTGTTACTGTAATGCCTATTTCTCACGTAAACTGTTTTCAGAAACATCTTGTAGTGTACTGTTTAGCTGTAAAATGAGAAAGTGTGCTCTGGCTGGTGGGAGGTGCTTTTGTATTTTCTCAACAGATGTCAACATGGCTTCCGGGTCACAAACTTTCTCATTTTACAGCTAATCTCCGTCTCATAAAAGCGTTATAAATGTGGTTGAATGCTTTGGAAACAACAAGTTGGACCTTGTGTTCAGAGTTTCTTTGTCAAGCTGCTGTTTCCAAGGTCAAGAATGAACGTTCAGACTCGTCGTATTAAACCTCATTGTGTTCTGAAAGAGGAATTTGCCGTAAACAGTATATACTGTAGTATGTAAAACTATACATCCGACTGCACATCAGGCAATTCATGCACATCAAGACGTCACAAGAACACAGTACAGGTTGAGTTTTGTACATCCACAATCTGTAGTAACCTAGTCCTAACCATCTGAATGAGAATCCCACAGATTATGTTTTTTCACAAGTGGTCAATGCTTTGACCAATATGGACCATACTGTAATAATACATACTCAGAGAAGGCTGTAGATTCCTTCATTATAAGCCATCTAGTGGTTTAAACGCTATTGTAGCATAACATGCAATAAGGCTACGGGATCTGTCTAAAGTGACGGGAACTCAAATACATGACTTCATAATTCACACTTCTCCAACTGTCATCCTCAGTAATAACATGGTACAAAGGCACACTGTGTACGGATGTAATAAGTTCCTGGTTGCACTTTAAATTGATTTTCATTTTAAATTGATTGAATTGACCCCCCGGACCTGGTGGAGACAGAGACTGACTTGATGATGTAAGCGCGGTCCAAATAGCAATCAGTCAGTGTCTATCTCAATCAGACCATATCCGGCCCGTACGCCGACTCCAGGAACTTCTCCTTTCAACTTATCTCTTCACTTCCTCCTTGTCTGCCTGCCAGACTGGAAGAAAGAGCAGTGGACTGGGCAAATGCCTCAGCCTCTACGGGGTATTCAGACGTACAGTGTACACACACACACACACACACACACAAACACACACACACACACAAACACACACACAACGCCATGCGTTTTTTGTTTGGAAAACGGTTTCATCTCCAGACTATTATTTACAGTCTACTGGTGACACCTCACTACACTGTACACAGATCTGTGTGTGTGTGCACGCTTGTGTGTGTGTGTGTGTGTGTGTGTGTGTGTGTGTGTGTGTGTGTGTGTGTGTGTGTGTGTGTGTGTGTGTGGGTGTGTGTGGGTGTGGCACTCAGCACCTTGACTGTGAGTATTGATGTACGCTCCCTATCTCTTTTTGTACACCAGAGACTGGGGAAAGTGCTCTTGGTTAAACTTTCCCCTACAAACATGCAGAGCTGTGAATGTGTGTGTTTGTAAAACCTGTTCTCAGTATTGGAAATAGATTATGATTTAATGGATTCACCTAAAAAACATTGGAAGTTTGTTGCTTGCCAAGTAAAAGAGGAACATACGGTGACAGCCAGGTCTCTATTTCAGTCACTGCTCTTTATCTTTTTCTCTGTATGTGTTTTTATCGATTTCTGCACCTAAGAGGCTCCAATAATTATTTCTTATTTTCTCAAGCGATGTGTGAGGTGATGTCTGTGGGCCCCGATCTCCCGCTCCATGTTACACGCTTACTTTAGTGGATTAAAATAAAGCTGAATGCACATGCATTATGTACCGCTGACGATAGCAGCTCCACTGGGAGATGTTCAGGGCTACTGGCTTGTTCAGCAGCAGCGCAGCAGTCATTAACTAAGGAGGGAGAGTCTCATGTTGTTGAGTTAAAGATTTCCTCACCAGTTTGGGGATTTCAACACCCCATCTTAAACATTAATTGTGGATTGCTTCCTACTTAATTCTTTCTGGTTGTCAAACATCAAATCAAGACTGTGTATTTGACTCAGTTTCCTGGGTTATTTGTCTCTTAGTGCATGTTGAGTTTATTTTGAGTTCCCCAATATGCAAAAGCACACAAAGACAGAATGGCACCAAAGTAACAGTGAAAATAGCTTTGTTATCATGACAGCCAACTGGAGGATTGATGACAGCTAAATGTTTTAAAGTTGTCTTCTCACAGTAATAAGGAACCTCACAATAGCTGCATTTACTGTATTTTTGTCTCTAATATACTGGTTTTAGTAACATTAAAGGACCTATTATCCTCATTTTCAGGTTCATACTTGTATTTTGGGGTTTCTATTAGAACATGTTTACATGCTTTAATGTTCAAAAAATGGCCCAAAACTCAAACCTCTTTTCACTCTGTCTGAAACCCACACTCCCAAAAAGCCCAGTCTCCTCTGATTGGTCAGCTGGCCCACTCTGTTGTGATTGGTTAACCGAGCCAAACTCTTCGGACTCCACTCCAGCTCCGCTCTAACCCACTTCGTTTGAGGGAGTGCCAAACTAGCCGCTTGGCCGGTAGTATGCAAATGCATTACTTGATGACATCACTATGTTACGGAATAAAAGGCGGAACTTCAAGCGAGGCATTTCAGGCAGTTAGGAGTAGTGTTTCTGTGGGGGAAAGTCACTCCCTTTGGTGTGGACTTACATACATGCACAAAAAAACTATATAACACACTAAAGGAAGGGGAAAAAGCACAAAAGCATAATAGGTCCTCTTTAAAAAACGAACTTTATTGATGATGTTATCTCAAACATGGTCATCAGCCAATCATACCTCAATATTTTGGGATTATGAATGGTCTCAGCTTAAACATGCTGTCCGTTTAACCGATCCGAATGTGCTTGTCTTGGTAGATGCCATGAATTTGGACATAATGTGTGCAAATGTGTGAGCTTGTTGAAGCTGTGGTTGATTAAGAAACATTTGTTGGAGAGTAAATGACACTGAATTCTAAGCCAAAATATGCAAATACAGTAACTAGTGTCTTTGTCCTGAATACAAGCAGCATGTGATCACAGCTGTATGCTTTAGTATATATGTTTAGTCCAACCATGGGCAATCCAGCTCCTTTCCACTGGTGAACTTATTCAGCTCATTCAGGTATTGATCGGGTGAGCAATTGAAATACACCTTTGCCTTTACAAACGTCCACCCTGAGCACCCTAAGGCAGCCTTATCTGTCTGCCCCAAGGTCATGAAATCACTTCTTTTTTTAAATGCAACTGTGAAATGTAAATGTAATATCCCTTTAAGGCCCGTGCACCCTGCCAGGATAGGGGCTATAATGTAAGCGGTAGTCCTATCAATCTGCTTAATTAGGATTATAAAACATTTCTATCCATTTGATTTCTATCACTGACTTAATGTTACTGGGCTCTTTGGCCGTCATCTCTCGACATCATCTCCATTAGTCCAGTGTCAGAGACACATAATGAGCGCACTATATTTGCCTCTTCTGACCGTTGCAGCCAATTGGAAACTTCCACCGCGGCCTGGCCTTGGTGCAGTATCGCTGTCAGTTAATTGTGTATTGAAATGTAACTCAGGGCAGTGCAGGCAGTTAGCTCTATGCAAGCTGCTTTTTTCAAAACCAAGTAAGAAAAACGTGAAGATTGTAGAGAGAGTCTCAGTTTTTCTCTCTCCATCGTCCTTCTCTCCTAGTGATCATTGTTTCTATTGATGAGCGAAGTGTACGTCAATAAGATCCCCAGTAAGAACTCTTCTATCGATTATACAGCCTGGATGAGAGGGTTGCTGCACAAGAGCAAGAATGGAGCAGGAGAAAGACAAAAAGAGGAAAGAGGACGGTCTGAGGCTGGCAGAGCTCATAACTCCACTTCTCTGAAGAGAGTAGCGGACAAGTAATAACCCCCCCTCCCTCTCGTTCTCGGTCCCTTTCCTCCCTTCCATTTTCACTTTGTGAGGGAGAAGACAGACTTGGCCAAGTACATCAAAGGCCATCCAGGATTTTGCCTTTTTCACTGTCCTTTTAATTAAAGTAAATGAGGAGAGAGGAGAACAAGTGATGAAGGGACAAAGACAGGAGATGGGAGGAGGAGATGAGATTAGAAGGAATGGGAAGCGAGGAGAGGAAGGGAGGGGAGATGAGAGGGTGAGGATAAGAGAGAGGAGAGGAGACTTACGAGGGATTTATTTTGCACCCCAACTGTGAATCTAACCAACACGAATTTTGTTTGTTTATTTGTGTGCAAACAGTCATTCTTTCCACAAGAATGTAAAGTAAAATTCAGAGGGATTTTTTTGGAAAGCTTAAACCAGAGGTTTTCACTCTGTGGGGTGTACCTCCCCATTGTGGTGCGGGAGAGTTGAAGGGGAAGCGAGGAGGGAGAGACGTGAGACACAGATACTGAGGTTAAATTGCACAATTTGAGACAAAAATAGAACTCCCTCTCAGAGTAATAACTCAGTCAAATCTGAGCACACAGATGTGATAGGTTTCTCGTATTTTTAGATTAAACCTGCAGTAGGCAGAATGTTTTTGGCATCATTGGGCAAAAAATCCATAATAACCTTTCAGCATATTGTAATTCAAGTGTTCTGAGAGATAACTAGACTTCTGCACGTCTTCATGGCTCTGTTTCCAGGCTTTAAATAATCTAGCCTGTGACGGGAGAGATGAGAAAGTTCTCTCCGGCTGGTGGGCGGTGCTTGATATTTCCTCAACTGGTCTCAACATGGCTGCCGGGTCACAAACTTTCTCATTTTCCAGCTAAACAGTACACTATAAGATGTTTCTGAAAACATTTGAGGCGAGAAATAGACATTACAGTAACAGGATATTCATTCATATTTGATCGCGCTGCCTAGTTTTGATTGGAGATTGCGAGTGATTGACAGCTGCTCAGAGACGGCAAGGCTCCAGCTCGGCTCTGATTGGTTGTTTTCCTCCGGTCTGTGAAATCTTGCAGATGCCATTAGGAGCACCGGAGGACACAGAGGAACACGATGACTGTTTTATAAAAATAACTTTTTTTAATCATATTTGCTCCATTTCTACCCACTGCAGCTTTCTCAACTACATATTAGATTATCTCCCAAATAGCAAAGTAGGTTCAATTCCAACCCAACTCCAACTCCCCCTGTTTCCAGTCGGCATCTTCTCTATCAACTATCTAAAAAAGGTTGAAAATGCCCCCCCAAAATCAAAAAAATGTAACAGTGCGACAGAAAAAGAGTAATATTTTGTCGACATTATTTAGGCTCTGAATATCCATCAGCATGTTTCTTATATTCCTCCAAGACTGACACTCTCCTCTATCCATTCATGTGCAGATATTTACAGTGTGTTGAAACATATTGGCAAAAAAAACACAACAATTTGAAACTGCAGCGTTGCATGTGGTATTGTCTCAATCATGTATGATGGGCCACAGTGTGAGACTATGAAAACCCCAGACCATGACTCTTAGAATGGAAACAAACAACAGCCTGCTCTCATTTTGTAGCTGTACTTTAAGGCTGACCGAGTACAATTTAGAAATGAAAACAGCAACAACAAATATTTGCTGGGTTTACTGGCTTCTTCTCTCTCTGAGGTCTTTATAGTGAAGTGGCCGCAGAGTAAAGTATATCCTCTAAGACCACTAAAAGAACTTATAGGGCTGCCAACCTATATCCACGTATCATGTGGTTTATGTGGCTATACAATGTGTGTACAGTGTGTGTGAGAGAGAGAGTAATACAGGAGATACAGTATATATTTCTTATTTACTCGCTCCCACTCACTGGCCTTCATAACAGTATTAAGAGAGTGCTGTCGGAGGAAGGTGCAGGGTATATATTCATAATGCTGCTGCTGGAGAATTGTTACTGCCCATTATGTATCAATTCTCTCTGTGTATATTTAGTGAATTTATAATGTATTGCATGTAATGTGCAGCCGACATCGTCTGTCATGTCTGCAGGATGCTCCGGCACCCGAGAGACCGAGGCAAATCATCAGTAATGTATTGTGGATGCCAAAAATTTAGCACCACGGGGAGCATTCACCAGATTTTCTGAACATCACATTGCCTAATTAACTGTGATACCTTGGTATAATTACTCCAAACAAACGAGACCACTGTGAAGACAGTTTGTAGCTTCCTTTTAGGAAGCATTAACAACGCTACAGCAGAGATAATAGACTAGTTTTCTCAAGATGAAAACCTTTCCTACAGTGCCCTTCCTCCTGCGCTTTCATCGACAAGATCAATGACCACGTTTAGAGCTTTTGAAAACACCTCATTCATGTTTCCAGTAGTAATGAAGCCATAAGGTTGCCTGTTTGCAGATTCAAAAATCAATGTCACAGTAAAATGTCCATCTTTGCACATTCATCCATTGTAATGAAAAGCTGGAGAAGCTTTTTTCTTGACCAGCAGGCTCATTAATGTATTAGGAGCTCAACTTAAGCTGAGCATACACTGTACGATTTTAGCCTGTTTCTGGCCCGAATTTTGAGCCGCACGACTCATTCTCACTCCACAAATTAAATGACAAAATACGTTGTTGGTCTGTTGACTTCCAGAACAACACATGATCGGTCCATTCCAGTACCCATACTACCTATTTAGTATAGGCCAAAAAAGATTTAGTATGTGCCAATATGCAGTATGCCAAAAATACAAGGATGTCCTACTGCATCCGGTATGGACGCCAGCATGCTTTTCTGGCTAATATGACCCACAATCCTTTGCACAGCGCCAAGAGAGCAGCCTGATGACAGCTCATTGACTGTCCAAATTCCTTCCCTCCACCAATACTATCCCGCTGTCAAATCATAGTTTCACATGTTGGATTGTCAACAAATGTTTTTTGAGGAAATGCAGATTGACCACTTCCTACAAGTTATCCTTTTTTTTCCCAGCTGTTTTACAAAGTTTTGAATTTGCAAAAAAAGCATTTTGAGAAAGTTGTCACACAGCTGCCTGTATGTTTGTTTCATTTATCTCAATTGCCATATTTGAAACACAGAATCCCAACCGAAGGCTTGTCGAGCTGCAGGAGCATAAAGTGAAATAACTGACTCCTTCCTTTGCTGCGTTTCTGCTTAGCTGTGCTCTACTGTTCATCAGGCGTGATAGCAATCTTGCTTTGTGTGACTAATAGACGTTTGAAACACCAGTTAATACATCAGCTCCCAAAAACGATGACGTACAGTATAAGAAAGAAAGCTGATTGCTTTTCATTTTGCCTAATTGTTCACTATTGTTCTTGAACCATTTTTGTTGATGAAATGGTATTTTTTTCATATATGCAAATGAAGATATTCAGCAAAAATGCTGCTGTAGTTTGTATAAAAGAACAGATTAATTATACTTAATTGTTGGCAAAGCGTGATAGTGCATTTACTAAAGGACAAACGGCTGCTGTGAAGTCCTCGATACTGTATGTTGCTGTTTGTTTCATCTCTGCTTAATTGCCCGGTATTTATTCTTCATGATGCCTGATGGGGCTCCCACGGATCTAATAACAACTTGTTTGACACATCAATAAACACATCCGTCTTTCCAATGTGACCACGGGGATGCTTCGGAGTCGACAGTAAAGATCTGATTCTATTTAGCTTTATGTAATTACTTCTTCTTCATGGTTCACAAAGCCTGATAGCGCACAAGCTGGTTGATTGTTTGGTACATGAAAGGTACATAACAACGAGCCGCGGTGATGTTTTTCGTCGAGCACTTGACTTTTATTCTTCTATTTATGTGTGTTACAGTCTTTATGAGCGATTAATAGCTGTTTGTAGAAAACAAAACGGTAATGATGCAGATGTGACATAAATGGCAGCAAACGACTTCCTTTCTTCTTTCCCTGCAGCAGTCTCGCGGATCATCCGCTAAACGGTTAAACTTGTGACTCAGCAGTCACGCTCATCGTGATTACTTTGTCATTATTGCACATCTGTCAGCAACTAGAAGAGCTAATTCTATCTAATGTTTCCCCGATACGTTGTAATTATTAATGCAGCTCTCTGACATTCTTGCATTCTTGATTTTGACAATTAGAGACAGTTGAGTTGCTGACGGGTAGCTTTGCACTGAACAGCGATAGCACCAGTTTTTATTACTAGAAAGACTGCAGGATCAGACGTTCTCAGGGCTTTCAGCGTCACTACATTCAGTCTTTATGACTGACAAGCAAAGATTCCGATTTTTTTTTACCGTGTGGTAAAGATTATGGGTTGATTTCTCAGCACATTAACATGCTCAAAGTAAAGTCTTCAATAATCAGACATAAATTAAATATCACTCCTAGAGCTCAAAGCTTTTTTTGCTCAGACATCAGACACAAAGCAGAAATCCTATCTTTTTGAATCATACTGAATACATGACAATGAGATTGAGAATGAGAGAATGAGATGAGAGGGAATAGCAGCATCCTCTGAGAGTGCACTTAAAGCATTTATAAATTGAGTTAAACATATGCTTTGGGCGCAGAACCTCACCAATGAAACCACATCACTAACATAGAGTGCCATTGAATCTGACTGCATGTCCTTTTGACCTGATTATAACAGCAATAATGATTGCTCTTAGGACGGGAGCAGTAATAATGGGAGCTCTTGGAAGAGGAACGCTGCATCAAACTACTAATAAGGTGCTTTTCATTCTGGCAACCATTTTGGTTTCATTTGTCTAAAATGTTGGGAGTTTTGGGTTACGTCCAGTTTCATCCACTTTAGTTTTACGATTTATGGGATGGTCTTAAAGGTAGGGTCGGTAAAGATTTTAGAAACATTTTTTTGTTATATTAGTTGAAATACTCATTACATCCCGACAGCAATCCCTAAATCAAATGCTGTGACAAAAAAATCTGGTATCTGTGTCTGTCGCAGGACTGTAATAAACCCGTCCAATCATTTCATTCAGCCCGAATGGAGTCTTCCACAAGCTGCTAGCAGTACTAACAATAGCCATGTTCGCCATTCAAGGTCATTATGATATGTTTATATTCGTAATAGGGCTGTCAGAGTTAACGTGGTAATAGCGCATTAACGCAAATTTGTTTTAACACCACTAATTTCTTTAACGCAACTTGCGATTTTTAATTAACCTCTTCAAAATCCGACAGGCCGCCGTTGGGCCTGGCCGCTATTAGATCTTTCGGAGGTTGGAGATCGGAGGTAGCTAGACTGAAGATTCTGGCATCACATGAAACTATAAAACCTAAGGTATCCAATGGTACCAACCATGACATACTAGCTTGTCGCGAAGAGGCTAAATAACGCTCCAAACTTACTCTAAATTTTGGCAATGAAAAACTGTCATGGCCATTTTCAAAGGGGTCCCTTGATCTCTGACCTCCAGATATGTGAATGAAAATGGGTTCTATGGGTACCCACGAGTCTCCCATTAACAGACATGCCCACTTTATGATAATCACATGCAGTTTTGGGGCAAGTCATAGTCAAGTCAGCACACAGTTACAGTTTGTCATGATAATTTTGGGGGAGTAGCTTTGGAGGGAGGCCTGAAGGGACGGACTGTCAGTGTTATTGACTCGATAGATTAGGCGACTTTTGGAGCTAGTATCGCTAACTACATTCATTGGAAAAGAGTTGGCAACACTGTTTTTTTTTCAGTTGGATCATTTTTAAAAATGTGTAATCTTGTTGCCTTTAACCCGTGGACTTAAATCTAAAAAAAACTCCTCTTTACCTGATAATAATAAACATTTTTTACTCCTGTATTTATGCATTTTCAGTATGTGGTTATGTATGTGTGAGTTTTTTTATTATTATCTTATGTGTCGAGCTGTTGTCGTTGTTATTGCTACTGCGGCAAAACCCCCCTCAGGTACAAATAAAGGTCATGAACGTAATCTTGAACTTGAACATGAGTCAAGGACAGCGTATACCTTAAATTAATGTAGGTTATAACAACTTCACATGGATGCATGAAATCTATCAGTTTATCATCTTCTTTATATGCAAATTAGAGCTTCATAACCTGTTATTGCCTTCATAATTCCACATCCTCTGTTTTCAGCAAATATAACTGATGTAAGAAAAATATGGACTTTCTATGAAAAAGAAACATAACTCTATGCTTTTCTGTAACTGTAATTGATCTGTGTTTTTTGACCTCAGGATTTTTATTCATTTCTTATTCAGTGTGATGTGACTTCACAGACTTAAGTCCTAATACGAGTTAAGAGCGACTACAGCGAATGTGAGCTTTCACCCCAGCATGGAGGAGGCAGACAGCTTTGAAATAATGCTGGACTTCACCCATGATGATTTTTATGATTTCTGCACCTTTTTCTATCTTACTTCAAATTTTAGAGTGGAGGCATGTATCACCCACACCCACACACACACACTTAAAGATAGTGGAGTCCTAGAGGGTGTGGAGCGATGACAGTCAGAGGATGAATGACCCAACCGAGTATCACTGAGCTGACACTCTGATAATTACATGCCAATCTCACGCGCTCTCATTTCCGCCATCGACACACGCACAAACACACCATGTACATTAGGTTCACACGTGGAGCACATGCATACACACACACACAGATCCCAGACAGCTGCATCGGCTCGCGCAAGGACGCACGTTCGTATCACACCTGCACTTATTCCACACTAACAAACTTTCAGCGTGGTTTTGGTAGGAGTGAATTTTGACAGCATGACAGACACACACACACACACACACACACACACACACACACACACACACACACACACACACACACACACACAGACTTGATGTATTTTCCGCAATGCGTCTCTTTCCAAATTCCTAACTGGGTTCATTTACTAGCAGAGGTCTCATCAAACTTTAACCAGGCAGCATAAACATCTTCAAATGGAATAAAACACCACAGCCAGTTACGCTGGGACTGCAGACACACATACTGTACGTACACTCAACACACGGACTGTAGATTTATACACACACAAATATACACAGACTGCACACACGAGCTCACTGGGAATACACACACACACACACACACACACACACACACACACACACACACAGATTTGCACAACACAGTATTGAGTTGTGAAGGAAATGTAAGCTGAAGAATGCAGATATTCATATATATTCAGAGTAGTCAGTGTCATATCAGCTGTCAGTCATCATCTGTGCGTGTGTGTGTGTGTGTGTGTGTGTGTGTGTGTGTATGTGTGTGTGTGTGTGTGTGTGTGTGGCTGAGAGGACGTCTCTCATCAGCCCGTGTGCCTTTGAATTGTTTTATTTCCTGCATTGCTCGCTATTATTTGGTGCCACACTCGTAGCACAAGCTCTCATTGTTTCCGTCTCGTCCTCTTATTTTCTCTCAAAAAGCCACAGTTTTGTTCCCAACACCTCCCCCCCACTCTTATCAGGGGAGGAGATGAGACCGAGTGCCCACAATCCCGCGCCGTGATTGGTGATTTCCTGCCTGACGCTCAGCCAATGGCGTGCCAGCGTGCCGTTAAGAGGCCGTCTCATTAATCACAGCTGAGCTTATTCACCCAGAGGCCCCTTCATGACTTTATTGATGCCCGGCTCTTTAGAAGTCCATTGGCCCCCCTTTGTGACTCAGAGGAGAACATATGATTGGTTGTCCCAGCGGTGAAGGTGGACATCCATTGGCTGTCATGATCAATGCAGGATGTCTCCGAAAATGAATGACTGTCCTCGCCTGTCAAATCACTCTTGCTTACTTGTTTCAAGGCGTCTGGTTGAAACGTGACCAGTCGGGGTGGGGGTTTTCAGTTCAAGTGGTACAAACTGGCATCAGACCACAACTCTACATTAAATATATTTTTACAAGCCGTTACAACATTGCATGATTGAAGTTTCTTTAGATTTTTTGTTACTTTTGATCATTTTTTCATACGTGACAAGCTGCACAAACCTGACCATAAAGGTTCAATAAAAGCTAGCGTTACGAGGTTCCTGAATCGTGGAAGTTTAAACATTATTGTTTTGTCTTATTGACAATCATTAACTTATATAATACTCTAGTGTATTTCCTTGTTGGTGACATCAGAAGAACTCCAGAGACGTCAGGATTTTATCATTTAATCTCTCTCTTTCTCCAAGGAGTTAATTCGTGTTCACCCATAATCAGACCAATGAGTGCCCCTCCTCCCCTCAGTAATGTCAAAATAAATACTAATAATGCAACATGAAAAAAGTTGATATTAATTGATTATGTTATTCTAAGTTTTAGAACAACAGTTCCCATAATGCTTTGGGGAATGTAAACAGGAAGACTAGTTGCTGACGAGTCGTTGAGTTCAGCTCTGGGCTACAACTCGATCCCTATTTTTAAGCCTATATTTGTTTATATTTTGGTAATTAAAAGTATGCTGAATTAGCTATTATCAGTTCCTGTTTGCAATATACCCATGAATGTACAAACAACTATCACTGAATTACTTTGAAACTGAAGAAAACTGTTTGGAGATATAAGTCTTTTTCGTACAATCTTTTAGCATTTTATGGACGATTGCCCGGGCGTCTTGATACCGACGCACAAAACACCCTTCAGCATCTGTATGAGACGCACCAGGCTTTCAACTAACTCCAATGTAAACCCATCCATGTCATTATTGATATACTATATTCATGGTCAGAGCAATGGACATAATATTTAGAGCAAGAAGTCCTCTAATGGCAGGTGAAAGGGCTGGTGGACGGGTCAAACAAACACAGGACTTTTACTCAGGGGACCGGCATTCGCGTCCTCTGTGAAACGAAAAATGTTGTGATTTTTACTGACGATGTTATGTTACATGACGCTGCAGTACATCACTGAGTCACACATGATGTTACGTCTGTAGCTGAGGTTACGTTACAAACATACTTATTTTAAGCCAAACCTTGATGTTTTTTCTAACTTAAGTGTTTTTTTTGCCTAAACCTAACCGCCACTGTTTCACAACATTAACCAAGTGTTACAACGTTAACCGTGACCGTTTCACAATATTAAAAACACCCTGACCTTCAGTGTCAAGATACTTCACGCCGGGGGCTTCTGTCCAAGTGGTAAAATATGACGAGTAGAGATGAGATCACATTGGCGGTGGAGTAGTGCTACGACCTCCTTTGGTACCTTGAGGACAGGCAGAACATGCAGCAAGATTTGCTCAGTTCATTTATTTTGCATGTCTAACAACGTTCACCGCATTAAAAAAAACAAGGTGACATTCACATTTGCCCCATAGGCTGCATACCAGATCACTGTATTAAAAACCCTGTTAAATATGCAGCTAACAACAGGACAGCTTACGGTTGCCCGTTGTTATAGTAACACATTTTGCACTTTGATCGAACCCGAGTCAGCCAAAAGAATTGAAATCAGACTGCACAGTGGAGCAAATTCCTATGAAGGGATGCCGTGGTTTAAAATAGTTTGAGAACCGCTGGTCTACAGTATGTGTTTGCTCACACAGTACATAAACAGACTTTATGCAGTATATTTGATTACTAAATCAATTCTAAGCTCACTGAGCCGGTTTATTAAATGATTGTGAGTGAGTGTGTTATTATTTTAAGCTGACACAAAATTCCTTTTTACCAAACCCTCTTTTTGAGTGATTAAAACGTCTAATGACTACCAGCTGCTGGCAGCTCCACTTCAGTTTAGCATATTGTCTTTAATGTTATATTAATACCACTGCTTCCCTTCTTGCCATTTGTCATGTTTAACAATGGCCTCACATTGCAGGTTTATTGGACTGGATTACTGCCACTGCTAGAGGCGGGCCAGTTGTGTAACAGGGACAACTGCACTCTTTTCTTTTGCTATCGGAAGCTCTGCAGTGTGACAGGACGGTAAAGACAAGTAAAGGTTTAGAGGAGAATGTCCTACAATGTGCAAGAAGAAATAGAAGAGGGGTTCAGCCAGGTTAGGTGTTGGAAATAAAGAAGAAAATTGATATCACTATGGAACCATGCTGAGGAACGATATACCTTCTTCTTTTATGCACCCAGCGCGAGCCTCAAGTGTGGAAGGACCAAATGACCAATGTCATATGTCATAGGGGACATCAACAGGGACTTTAAAGAGGACCTATCATGTTTGTTTTTAGGTGCATTCTAGTATTTGGGGTTTCTACTAGAACATGTTTACGTGCTTTAATGTTCAAAAAACGCTTTACTTTTCTCAAACCGTGCTGCGTTCAGAAACGGAGCCTCAACCAGACGTTGGCTGTCACTGGCTGTGATGACAGTTAGATAAACCAGAGGTATGAAACGGCTGTTAAGTAATGTAGAAATTTCTTCAGTAACTTCGTGTTGGTATGTGATGTCTCGGCTAACATTAGTCATTCAACATTAAGTGAAACATGTTGTTGCTAGCTAGATTAATGTTAGCTGACCAGTAGTGAAAAACGGATTCAGATACAGTAGTTACGAATGTTACAATGTGAAAATACTCATCTCCACTACTAGTTGAAGTCCTGCATTGGGAGAGGAGAGGGAAAAAAACAGAAAAGCATAATAGGTCCCCTTTAAGTTCAGTACTGCACATTTCCATGTTGGGCTATATCCTATAGGATACGAATACGACCAAACATGACCAAGCATAGTTTGAATGTCTCCACTGCTTCTGTTTAATTCATTCACTTCCTGGGCTGAAATTACTTGCTGTATAATTCACTTTATCGTTTGGCAGAGTCCCACGATATGAAGTCAGTGTTTGTTTCCAGTCCAGCTGGCTCACTGGTTTGGCTTATACCTGTCTGATGTAACTCACTGTAACCACTGACTTCACTGTGCCACCATATGGCATTCAGGTGTGTGTGTGTGTGTGTGTGTGTGTGTGTGTGTGTGTGTGTGTGTGTGTGTGTGTGTGTGTGTGTGTGTGTGTGTGTGTGTGTGTGTGTGTGTGTGTGTGTGTGTGTGTGTGTGTGTGTGTGTGTGTGTGTGTGTGTGTGTGTGTGTGTGTGTGTGTGTGTGTGTGTGACGTAATGAATTCTCACCTATGCCAAAACCAAATGTGTGCAAATGAATGAATATGACTCATATCATAGTATAAGTAAGTCTTTGTTTCCACGTGGCTGCTTTAAACTGACCTACCATGTTTGTTTGAAACAACGCTCAGAGTAAAGTCTGGAGAAAAAGGTCAGGGGAGTTGTAATCTGTTAAAGCAGACGTGAATCCAACACTATCATTTTGGCATATGAGGTGAAGAGGCAGCGCTGCCCATAGAGAGAAGGTAAGCTGCGGTGTTTTGTCAAGCAGCAAATTTGTTGAAATCTCAGGGTTAGTGCTGTGTGACTCAGCTTGGCCTGGAGGAGGAAAGTATGAGGGCCAGTACACCTATGCAGATTGTATCTTCTGTCTCCAGCAGCTTGGAAAAAACAAACAAACTCAAGGACACTTCGACACGTGGACAGGAGGAGCCGAGGATCGAATCGCCAACCCTGCGATCAAGGGACTAACCGCTCTACTTCCTGAGCCGCAGCCATCACTAATGCATCTCAATGTGTTCCTCCCTGGAAATGCCTTGTTTTACACATGAAAGAGTTCAACGTAGGCTCACAAATTCTGAGCATAAACCAATGAACACACTCCGCATTTGCATTATTTACCAGCACATTAGATTAAGACCTCACATGTCTAAGCACATCACAACTGTGGGAAGTGACGGATGAGTTTTCCGCTCTCTTCGACCGCTTAAAGTCATTTTGTTTCTTTTTTTTTCTTTTTAAACATCCCAAAATAGAGGCTAAGTTATTGAAAAATCCGGATTGTGTGGCGATTATTTTTATGCTGCCTTCGTGGAGGAATATTTCACTTGTAGTGGTTCCATTTATTCCTCACCCTCAGCTCAAATATCACATTTGTAAATGTGCAAATACTCCTGTCTGCTGTGTGTGCTGCAGTAACATTGCAAGAGTGTTTCTGTTTGCCTACAGCCAGACACACACACACCCCTCTCCCCCCCTTGTATCAAATGTCACATCTGCCTGTTTAAATGGCACCGACTTCACTTAACACAGAGACACTGCTGCCGGGTCCCACTTCTACTTTAACACAATTGTCGGGAGGAAAAGCACACACACACACACACACACACACACACACGCTCAACACATACGACAGAAGCCACTGATAGTCTCATTTTTTTTTTCTGTTTCTTCCCTTTTCTCTTCTTGACACGTAGACACACACGCGGCGTGGCTCGGCATGTCTCTCTGTGTTAAAGCTTAGGTCCACTTGGTCTAAAGTGAGTCTTTCTCAGCAGCTGCTCAGGTCTCCATCAAAATCAATACAGAGAATTGGTCTACTGAATCCTCAGGGAAAGTTACAATATGGGAGTGTGTCTAGGTGTGTGTGTGTGTGTGTGTGTGTGTGTGTGTGTGTGTGTGTGTGAGTCAAGAGACATGGTATTGAGTCCAGGAGGCAGGAGGGAAGAGAGTGAGCTTACTGGATGCTGTAATGGATTCCTGTTCACTCTCCCCCTCCCTCTCTCACTCACTTTTTTTCTGTCTCCCCTCTCTCGCCCTGCAACTCTTGAGACGACCTCACCTCCTCAGACTGCAGTCTTAAGACATTAAGCTGCCTAATCTCCTCCTCTCCTCTCCTCTTCTCCTGTCCCTGTCCTCCTTGCTCTACTCCCCGTGCTCCCTACCGTCCTCCTTGTTTGACCTCCGGCAGATGTCGAATGCAAAGTACCAGAGATGGTTTTATCCCGAATTGAGAGAGGTATATCCTCCTCAGAGGCTCCTTTTGTGTCTGGATAGGCGATTCAAGTACATCACGAGTGGTTCATTTATTAAGAACTACCATAGGTGTTCCCAGGACAAGGAGTGAAGTATTACCGGGCCACTTTTAAGAGAATAACCCTGTAATTCATTCATTCCTTTTCGGCCCCTTTAGGTTTTCTGTACACTGAGTGTCCCTCTTAGGACTGACACTAATCAGATGGTACTTGCATAATTCCTGTGTGGAAAAAGTGTTTGTTTTTGCAGCAACAGCAAGAATATAAGATAAGAAACACAAAGAGTATTTAGGTATGTCCAAACGTGGTCAAAGTAAAGACTACCAAGCTATAAAGTAAAAGCATCCTTGTAACGTATTCGCATGGTTCGTATGATATCTTACGAAAAAGTTATTCCGCCTTTTTCGTTAATTTTCTTACGAATGTCCAGCAACACGTGTCAATTTACGCTCGTTACATGCTTACAGTGATTTCAAAATAAACTTCCGTCTTCACAGGAAACAACTTGGTTAGGATTAGGAAAAGATTGACTTGGTTAGGATTAGGCAACTAAACTACTTAGGTTTAGGAAAAGATCGACTTGATTAGGTTTAGGCAACTAAACTACTTGGTTAGATTTAGGCAACAAAATTACTTAGTTAGTTTTAGGAAAAGATCGACCTGGTTAGGATTAGGCAACTAAACTACCTGGTTAGGTTTAGGAAAAGATTGTGATTTGGCTTAAAATAACTCCGAAGTGGCGTTACCTAAGTACGTAACTTACTTAACGCAACGTTGACTTCTGGTTTCACACGGGACATGAATGGTAGTCTCCTGTGCGAAAGTCCAGTATTTTTGACCCACCCATCCACCCTGACTTCCTCCCTACGCGGCGTTTGCCGCTCTTCATATTTCTTGGTTCGCGAATACGTGAATTACACACAAATTGATTATGTGGATTATACAAACATTGCAGTGCATTACTTTTTGTAGGTATAGCTATGAACGGTGTATGATACCTTCATTTCTTTTACCTTGGGCTATTTTCAAGTATTTTCAAGTTTTTTCTCAAACTGCATCATTGTCCATTTTTTTACTCTACCTTCAATCAACGAACATTTACTACAATAGGGCATCAGTCTTGACACCAAGAACAATAACCCTTTCATTTCAATAAATAGGCCTACATTGTGTTGCTGTCAATGTTGAGTTTATGTAACACTGCACCACAAAAATATTGCCTTAAAAAGGAATAGTGTGGAAATGTGTCTTGAATATATTCCTCAATTTCAGTGGGAGCAAATGCAACAGACTTGACTGTTATAATTATATATTTTTTTGGAAAAAGCTTGATAATAATCAAAGGATATGTTTTTTTTTGTGCTCTGTGGGTTGATATCGATCATGTTACCCAATACACTTGAGAGCAGACTATATCAACTGAATTATTTCTGCCAAAGAGTTTGTGTTTTCACATAACCTTTGTTAATTTTCTGTCAGTATGATGTCTCAAAGAAGCATTAATCGATTTCCAGACCGTCTGCTGGACAGTCAGCCTTTTGGCCAACACACAAGTGATTAGATTTTAATGCTGATATGGATTTGGGATTTTTTACCATCATCAACTTTTAGTAGTAATTATGAATCTAATGAGCTAGCGAGGTGTGTTTTTAGGGGAAATAATGAAGTTCATGTTAAAAAATCTACACCAACTTGGAGAACTATTCACTGTTGTGTTTACTCAGGTTTGTGTTCTCTGAGCACCTTCTAATTTCACACTAATTAAATAGACTACACGAGGAAGAGCATCTGTATCGGCCGTCGGGAATCCAAACCTGGCAACATTTGAGCTCAGAAGCTTCCATCGGACACGGTGCGGTGGGCAGTGCAACAGCTTTTATGGATTTCACAGTGAACATTTCCTCGGTGGCTGTAGTGGAATTTTGTGGATAATGTCTGCCTCTGACCGTCCTCCGGGTTTGCCTTCCAGAAAGTGTTCGTGTTGGTTTTCAATACGTCAAGACTTACTGGAAGAGAGCTTAAGATGTAGCTTCCCAGAAGCCAGTTCAGATGTCTTAATGTGGCGCCTGAAGTTTATGTGGTGAGGTGTAAATGGTGGATGGGCCATTTGTGGGCAGTAAATGTATAGTTCTTCTCTGCAGTAGGTGTTGTAAATTTGTCATTATCATTCTCTGTCTCTTCCGCTGCTCACGCTCCCACTTGCACTTCTCTCTCTCTCTTCCTAAAACACACCCAAAGGATGCTATCCACCCATTAAAAGGCCTGAGTAGCAATTAGCTTCACTCAGCTCAAGTGATGTTTTGATGAACACACTAATGAGAATTCTCCACATGCTGGACCTCGAGCATTCACCTTATGTTCATGGTACTGGGCGTCTATGGGTGGGCAGTGGTGGTGAAAGGAGACATCATTGCTTATGTTGCCATCGCCGCTTTACGCCGACTCAAACACCATCACACTGCAGCCAAACACACACTTCCTTCTGAGGTCCGCGTTCAAGGCCATTGCCCCCGCTATCCTGACCCGTACTGCCACGGCGACCCAGCTCCAGATGTCTGTCTCTGTTGGACTCCGTAGTAACCAGCCGTCGTAGCTGGCAACAAACATGGCCAGCGCTAATCACTGACAACATGGAAGCTGTGGGGTAGCTAGACTGTCAGCAGGGTGGGCTGAGAGGTCTATGAACTATTAGAGTCATCATCTGCAGGCACAACTTGTTGGCGAAAATGGGAAGAACCGTGTTTGAGTTCTGTCATCATTTAGGAATGTTGCCAGATCTGCTTTCTTAGGGCGTTGGTATAAACGGCCCGTCAGGATGAGAATTCATTGATTACCATATTGGTCCAAATATAAGACCACATTGATTTTCACTCATGCGTTTTAAATGTACTGTGAAATTTAAGTGAACCAATAAATACGATTTTTTTTAAGGGAGTTCCAGTTTCCCATCTCAAAGAGAGTCTCAAGTACAGCTCATTGATGTTTTTTTCCAAGGCTTTCAGCGTTGTAACAGCTCTGCGAATGGACTTTCCTTTATTAGGTTATTGGTCACTTCACACACTCGTCTGTGAAGCTTTTTGAGAGCTCACGTTCAACAAGATTTTCTCTGTCTGGCAGCATTTAAGACTATGTCTTTGCTTGCAATCTTCTATCATCTGGAAAACTGTCACACCTTGTTTTTTTCTGCCACTTAGTAAGTTACATGACTCATTGATTGCCATGATCTTGAAATAGCTGTCATAACTGTCTCGAGCCGTGGATAACTCAGACTACAGTTGAGCCGCTGTCTACGGAGTCTGGGATTGTATAGCTTGAGCAGATCTGCAGTATTGTTGTCGGCTTTATTTCTAGCATTAAAGGGCTGCATTTTTATTAAAACTGTTATATTTCTTAACTGTTTTGTACTGCTTGATACATTTCCAGCAGTCATTTTCATATGTATGCATGTGTATATTTATTTTATTTTAAATGGATATACTCTAAAATCCTCTGCACAGATTGAGAAATACTGTGTGTCATCACCACATATGGAGCCGCAAAATGAAACAGGAAGAAATGTGCTGTTGTTGTCAAATAACTTTGCTCATTTTGTGGCCAATCCCTTTTTGAGCAACCGAGTCGTGTCCTCCTGAAACTTGTATGTCGTGTGTTTTTAACTCTGATTGTTAAACTGTTCCACACGTGTCCTTGGAAAGTGTAAAAAAGAGGCCATTAAAAGTGAAATAAAAGTCCTCGGATGCTGCCCAAATTTACTGCTGTGTGCAGTAAAAAGTTGCGCCTGTAAAACGGCAACACCTGCGCACGGATAGGAGAACATGTGTGTGAACTTTATTGTTACCTAATTTGCTAATGGGGATTATGGAGGTTGATTTATTCATCACTGACACCATTCAGCATTAACCCTTAGCACTGACCCACGTAGGGGGGTACAGGAGGTCTTTAGGGGAAGATAGCAGGTCAACAGTAGATGTCACATAGAAGTGGTGTACGTCATCTGACAGCTGGGAACATGAAGATTAATTAGAGATGCAGCTCAGCACTGTGTCAAGTTCTTCTAGTCATAAATCAGCAATAGAATTAATGAATTAATTAAGTAATTAATTAAGTAATTAATTAAAGTGTATAAGAGCTAAGAACATTATGATGAAGTACATGATGGTCATCCCCATGCTAATTTATGTCTCATAAGTTGTTGCAGCAATTTTGGGTTGATTTTTACACAGATTCTGTGCTAAATTTAACCATTTTTTCGAGAATTGATAAAAAATTATCAATAATCCCTCCAAAATGCCACATTAAGACACCAGGACCTTAAGGAACACCGTAGAAGAAGCCATGCTGCGATTTGGTTTCAAAAACTTTTGACATTTGGAGATTTCAGCAAGAATTGCATTTTTCAGCGATTGGATGTCGAACACTTCTGTTGTGTAAACTGCTCAGAAACCCCCTTATTGTCAGTCTACCTACGAAAGCCATCCATCCTCTGAATGCTCTAGGTCTCTAGTTTGTGGCTGTAAAGTTTCATGAGGCTGTGATTATCCTAGAGGTCACCAAAGGTCATTTTATACAGTGAGGTCAAATTACAAAAAACGGTCTCACTACAATGAAATGGTTACTATGGGGACTAACATCATCACACATGAATACAGTTGGGCTCATTGGATCCACAAGAGTGTCAGCTTTACACTGATACCCAATTTAAGTAGTTCAAGACTGTTTAAGGACCCCAGTATGCAGAAATATTCAAACACATCATTTTTAGAATAGGAAAAATAACAAATTTATACTGCATTCAAAAAACTGCTTGTTTTTTGTCCAAAACTGCATGTGATTATCATAAAGTGGGCATGTCTGTAAAGGGGAGACTCGTGGGTACCCATAAAACCCATTTTCATTCACATATCTTGAGGTCAGAGGTCAAGGTACCCCTTTGAAAATGGCCGTGCCAGTTTTTCCTCGCCAAAATTTGGCGTTATTTAGCCTCCTTCCTGACAAGCTACATGACACGGTTGTTCGTCTAGTTTCATGTGATACCAGTATCTCCCTGTGGGTCTCAGATGGAATATGTAATGAATGTGATTCTTTAAAATACCCCACGGGTGATTTATAAAGCATATTCGGTTTTCTCTTGCACTCCTCTGCAAGGAGGTCAAAGGTCACGATGAGCAACTGAGCAGCACCCAGGAGCTGGAACTGGTTCACTGTTTTGCTCAAGGATAGTTTTATCAGAGTGAATGCTTGCCAGAACATGAGCTTGAATCTGGATCCTCTTGAACCTGTATGATGCACACACACGCACGCACGCACGCACGCACGCACGCACGCACGCACACACACACACACACACACACACACACACACACACACACACACACACACACACAGACACACACACACACACACACACTCAAACTCAGAGCTATTTTTCACTGAAGTGTTTCTCAGCGGGGTTGATGCTAAAATAACATGCGAGCCACAGTAAAAGTGAAACCAGTCCAGATTAACTTTATTTAGGTTTGGTGACAGGAGACTCTGACAGGGTGGTCCAACCCTCGCATTTAGTTTAAGTGCAAATACTGCCTCACACACACACAGAAAGAGCACAGGTTGCACACTGACACGAGCACCGGTAGCTGTTGTGCTAGCCATGAAAACAGATAAAGCATCAGCGAGAAGCAACCACACACATCCACACGCTACGAGGCAGCTGGAGGCCTTTCTGTGGTTTTGACATGGGCTCTTGTGATGTGTAACAGTTTGCCAGCTAGCTGGGTGGGTGGATAGAGATGTGTTTTTATACGCCTCAGTGAGGCTGTAATCCATGACTCACACTGCGTGTGTTTGTGCACGCGTGTGTCGTGAGATAAACAATAAAGAGGCAGCTTGTGTTGAGGTTATCTCTTATCACTTATGTGTGTGCCTAAACGCTCATTGGATGGTAACAAAGTGTGGAGCAATGACAACAGAAGGCTAATGAAACGTATGCTCTGCTATTCTACTATTTGATTATGTTGTTTATAGCACAGCCATTACTCCCAACACTGGACTTCTATCTTCATTAACGTCACAACGTCTCAAACACATGTTTCCTTGTGTACTGACCAAACAGACCAAATTTGACAGAATGTTTTGGTTTGTTTTGTGTTTCTAAACTGTATTATCGAGGGAAAGCCAACTTAGTATGCCTGCATTTTTTAAGCAAAGCTCCTTCAAATTCATACAACCAAACACCCACTCAGCTTGAAGCAGCCCAACACAACAGCAGCAGTCCTGTACTCGTTGGGGTGGGGGGGGGTTGTCTTGATCAAGGGCACCCACACAGTTTTTGAAAAGTTCCACTTATTTCACTGTTGCGGTTTTGTGCTGGATGTCCTCCAATCACAAGCTCATCTTCTACTGTCCGTGATCCGTCTTCATCAACATTAATGAGGATGTTTTTTGTGCCTTATTGCAGGGACATCAGACACACTTGTGTACATTGAGTGCAATACAAGATGTGGGCAGCTGAACGTTATCATCACACGTACGTAAAGGGTCAGAAATAAACTGCTGTTTTATCTTGCCAGCAAAAAAATAAACCCTGTGAACAAAGAGACCTGACCTCCATATAAGCAGACAAAAGAGATGATGAAGTAAGAGAATAGGGCGGAATGAGGAAAGGAAGGATAGCGGGAAACATAATGGTTTATTGCAGCAATATATTATCAGTTGACTTCTTTCTTCAGTAAAATACAAAGAGGAAGAGAGCAACAAGAGAGCAACAAGATGGGGAGAGACAAAGGGGCATGACAGGATTAATTAAATGGAGGATGTGATGAAGTGAAGTGAAAGAGTTCTCACATAATCATGATAATAATAATAATCAATATGGTTTTTATTTAATTATTTTTTTATTCACTCTATTGGTATGTTTCATAATTTACGGTGCTCATACCTTTTTTTTTCATCTCTGGACTTTATTTTGTGAGCTGACAGCGAGCCCTGTCTCCTGCAAAATTACATTCCCATACAACTAAAATGTATTTTCAATTACGCTTGGAGAGAAACGTATTTTCAGTTGCAGTTTTAAACACGTGGTTAATGTTGTAAATTAAACGAAGCAAAACAAATCAGGCACAAATCTCACCATTGTATGACTTATTGTCTACACAAATATAACCTGGTAGCTAATGTAATGATTCAGGGAGTTTTTTAAGACATTTCAAATTACTTATTTGCTAATTATTATCTATTTATCAGCAGACATTGAAATAAAGCATATCAATTAACTTTGTATTCTTTTTCTGGAAATGTATTAAATAAATTACCAGCTATTGGGAAATAGCGGAATATAATTATTAAATAATGTTTATAATAAAGTCATTTTCGATAAATATTGGGGTAATTTGGTAGTCATTCTAAAGAAATTTCAAATAGGTTATTTGCTAATTATCACCTTATTACCATGAAAGTTGCGGACCTGTAAAATGAAGTGTTACCCAAAACTTCTATGTAAGCTTTAGAAAACAATATTGTTCCACCTGCATGTTGAAGAACGGACGTGACTGTATCAAAGGTCAACAGCCATGAAGGATAGGTGATAGTGTTGAAATTATAACTTAGATGGAAATAGAAAGTAAGGCCGGAAAAAGGCATTGCTGCAATAAGAGGCATGCAGAAGCTTGTGGGCGTGACTTGAATAGTAATAATCCCAGAGACAATAAGCAGAGTGAAGGGACAGAGGGATGATGGTAGTTTGACTCTGGCCCTCAGTAACAACAGACAGATGCAGATGCAGAGAAAAGGAACATGTAGCAGAGGAAATCCATTAATAGAAATGTGATCTAATGATCGTGGTCTCTCTTCCTGCATGTTATGAGCTGCATTTTCACATGACGAGGTATTGAATCTACTGCAGCAGTGAATATTATCTGACTAACTGCACTTCAGCTAGCTGTTGAGCATATTACAGCATCACTTCAGTGGTTTAATCATACACTGTAACTGCATTTTTAGACTTAAATGCCGTACTGTCCCGGCTCAAATTGCGCACATTCAGAAAATGAATGAATCCCCTACAACACATATGCAACACGGGCAGTGAAGCGGCCGCCATTAATTTGAAAAGAAACATTCCCTATGGGGGAGAGAGACAGAGACGAATAGAGAGAGAGAGAAACTCATCCGTAACCTCGCAGTATTCCCTCTCAGCCGATCATTCTTTTTTTTTCTTCTTTTCATTGTCAATAAATTCTATTAAATTCCAGCTCAGGGTGTCTGATCTGCTGATTCCACTTCTATAGAGGCTCCTCTCGCTTTCCCCACCAAAGGCCCAAGTGGTAATTAATTGTAAAAGTGAGATTGGTGGCTCTCAAATAGTTATTTCATTTAACTCGTTAAATTTTCATTTAATGAACTCATAATCAGCAGTGTCATTTGGCCGGTCCATCAGCGCAGCCTCTCTTGTACGACCGCGGACAACTTAGTGTGACATCTTTAGGCATTTAATTTGGCTTCCCGTGGAATTCTTGTTGAATTAAATCTGTTAAATAGCTGAGATCCTGCTGTATCATATAGAGTGTTTAACATAGGGAGCCCTTGACTGGGAACGTCTGGTGCGTTGAGTAATGACACTCACCCAGTAATGTTTACCGTAGGAGGGTCATTTTTATCAGTGACATGCTGAGGTTTGACTCTGCAGCAACAACAAAATGTCTCGTCTAATCAACGTCACGTATTTTTCCATCGCGTTCATGTAATGCAAACCCTGCACATACATCGTAGTGATGCTTTTATTCACTTTAGAAGGAATTTATAGAGATATTTTTCCTTCGCGGCCATGCCTTCCAACCTCCCATGGTGCCTTCCTGACCGAAGGCTGAAGTCATCTTTTTTTTGTATCCATTCAGCTGATTTCCATAGTCTCTACAGTTCAGTGGACAAGAGGAAAGGCATTTATATCCGAGGTGTTTTCCCATTTCCTCATGCAGATGAGGAATTTGACACACCTGAAGATTTCTGACAGGTGTGTGTGTGTGTTTGTGTCTGTGTGTATATGTGTGTCCCTATGACGGAGCTCCATCTGTGTGTGGACACACATCATTCACCATGCCACCAAGTGAAGCAGAACATGGAGGAAATTTAATCAAGGCTCTCAGCGAGCCTGGTGGGCTGGTAGAGGTGAGTGGTGAGTGTGTGTGTGTGTGTGTGTGTGTGTGTGTGTGTGCAGGTGGGCACAGGTATATTAGAAATTGTGTCTGGGGTATTGTGATGAAACATTAAGACTACTCCCACCAATGATAAAGAAGCCAGAGCGACTTCTTGTTAGAATAAAGAATAGACTCTGGTTCAGCTCTAATAGCTACAAGATATATGTATGTTCAGGGACTTCTGCCATGACCACCACAGTGGATCCTATCCAAATTTCAGTTTTACAAGCTCTCCCTAACCTTTCGTCTTTCCTCGTGATAAAAACCTCTCGTGGTTAAATGAAAAAAAGCCTCTTTTTCTCTCCCAGTGTGCTTTTAATTCTCCTTTTCCTTCTCAAAAAGCTCTCAACAGAAAAGTGTGTCAGGGCACACTGGCTCTCTGACTCTAACATTATTGCTTTTTTACTTGTCTTTCTTTACAGTCACTGTCAAGCAAACATTACGCAACATTTATGAAGAAAGTGGCTTCCTTTAGGTCAAACCGTAATTTACATGAGGAGACCAAGTCATTTTCTGTTGGTTTATTACTAACTATTTCTATCTGGGCTATGTTTTGATCAGATTTTGGTTTTGCTGCTGCTGTAGTAACCCCTGCTGCCCCGATGTACCGACCTTTACAATCCTCACTATTAGTTGCTTATAAAACCAGGGATCCACCCGCTTTTAGCCTGTAGTACAGAGAGCACCTCTTGGTGTTTCTTTCCATTCGACTCAGATAAAAAGCTCACCTTGACCTTTGTGCTCTCTTGCATCTTTTATCTGACTCTCACAACTGATGTGGGCCAACTTACTGAAGTAGAGATTTCATTAAAGACTGTGTCAAGGTCAACAACACTACTGGGAAGATTTTCTTTTTTTTTCACTTCCATCAGATTTATTTTAGTCCTTTTTAATCTCTCTCTAGGGAGTGAAGAGCACCGTGCTTTTACTCTAGGGCTTCATGCCTTAATATGTGGTGCTTTATTCCGTCTCCAAAGTTTAAACCACACCGGTGTCTCCAAAGAAAGTGGAGAGGACCCTAAAAGGCCCGATCAATCTTGCCTGATCCGAGCCATCCCTTGTGGTGAGAATTTACAATCTGCCACGATGCAGAACAAACTGGTTCAAAGAGTCATTTATTCCTGCTGCTATCAGCCTTGTAAATGACACATTGAAATTTGTGTTGGTATTTGTTGTTTATTTATTTGTTTTGTGTGATGTTTATTTATTACTGCTGGCTGTGAACCAAATTACCCCCCGGGGATGATAAAGATAACCTTCAACCTTCAACCTTGAAAACGAGGCTTTGCACGGACAGATAGACTCAAAACTATTTTTTTAAAGGAGGTATTTACAGATACACCAAGTTTCTTGCTTTGCTCTTATGATTTTATCATCAATTCACTACGATTTGACAGTCAACTATCAAATTGTAGTAGTTGGAGAGTCCTTGAAGATCCCTACTTACTAACAACTGCTTTACTACAAAACAACAATGAAGCTTTGACAAATAGGTATATAAATATATATTTTTTTTAACCTATTTCAACTAAGTTCCACGTCTCTGCAGATTGATCAGTATTACTCAGTACTAAAATAAAATGATAACAATGCTTCTATGAAAGTTAGAAATCACTTTAAAAATATAAGTACAAAATGTTCCATTTGTAATAAAAAGACTAAAAATGCAAAGCCAACAGCGTGGTCTGTTAAATGGCATCAAATGCCAGTAAACACAAATTACTTTTTGTTTAATTCTTATGCACTTGAGCATACAGTACACAAGTAGAGCCCTCCAAACATATGCACACACATACACAAAATACAATTATTTTTCGATCGGCGTTGCCAAGAGGAATAATTTGCAAGCTGTGCTATTTTTTTTTTTTTTTTTTACCACTTGGTTTTGTGCAATTAACATTTGGAGATGGCCCTGTTCCACGCTCTGGTTCATCCCAGTCGGCTGTGCAGGAGACAAGTTGCTATTCCCTTGGACCTCGTGTTAGATGAAATTCTCCCGTCACCTAAAACTAAGCTTACAAAAGTCTAATTTTCCAACTCACCCGCATGTATTTATTTATTTTAATGACAGTATGTACAGTTAATGAATTCCACGTTCAATCTCCCAGCATGGAAAAGACACAATTCGGAGTTAGGAGGTTTTCACACCTCCTTCACTCCCTCCTTATTAACTCATGCTCGGTCGACGCTAACCTCCTACCCCCCTGCCGTCTGTATTAATTATGCTCCTGTGTGGATCAGGGAGGATTTATTAGATAGAGGAAGGCTTAGGGTTGCTGGCATTTTGCTTATTAATGATGATCATGATAATCCCCTTTTCTACTAGACTGGGATTTAGTGTCTGAGGACACGAGGCCTGTTTTCACACTGTTAGGGGTAAACTCGTGTCTGTTTGTCGGCCCCGATGTTTGTGTTTTCACTGTTTTCTTCCCTCCTTTGTTTCATTACTTAGTTTAGACTCTTTCGTGCTGCTCCTCTTCTTATTTTGATCCTTCTTTATTTCCTGCCACCCCTTCTTCTTCCTGTGTCTTTGCATTATCTCCTTCCGACTGAGCTCCTTTTTTGCTCATTTCCGCATCCTCTGGTCATCCTCTATCCTTGAGGTGTAGGTTCAGGCTTCCTTCCTTTCCCTCCTCTCTGCAGCCCTCGTTTCTCCTCATTATCTTTGACAGGTGAAGCTTTACAGCTTATTCCTTCTGTCCTTCCTTCACTGTTTCCTTCCTTCCCTCCATACAGACATCGTTCTTTACAGCCCCATTTCATCTAACATGTGTATTCAAAAGCTTTACGCCCTCTTTCTCTTTTGTCCAATTCCTCCATCCTTCCATCATCCATCCCTCTTACCTCCTCTCTCTCCTCGCCTTTGTCTTTCACAATGTCAGTCTCTCTCCTTCCCTCCTTCCCTCCCTTCCCCCCTACCTGTGCCCTCGCCCATCCTCTCTCACATTTGCTCCCAACGTCCCCGTCCCTTCTTCCCTTCATCGATTTCTTCATTCTCTCAATGTCAGCCGTTCTGTCTCCCTCTCCCCTTGTCGCCCCCACATCTCTCTGCACCCTCTCCTCTTCTTCTTCTTCTCTTCATATCCCCCCTCCTTCCTTCTCCTCTCCCTCCCTCCCTCCCTCCCTCCGCCCCTCTTCTTCCTCTTTACCAGAAGTCCTTGCCACCGGGCCAAGCCTGCCTATTTACATTGGAATAAATCTACCTCATCACACGGCCGCTTCTCAGTTGTTTCTTTTTTTTTTTTTTCAACCACTGCAATCCTTTTAGCCACTGGCCTGAAGAATTAATAAAACACAGCTATAAACTGTCCCTCCCTCCTTTCTCCACCCTCTCCTTCTCTCTCTCAATGTCAAATGATGAATGGTTGGTAGAAGTGGGTGCCAGCTGTGATGCAATGACACCACAGCTATGTCCTTATTTTAACTCTGGACTCCGTCAGAGTATTTGTCAACAGGAGGCTCCTTCAAAAAGACACAAATAACAATGAAAGCAAATAAAGGGGAGCGAAATAGCAAAATTATACAGAGATTGCAATAAGTAATCAAACATGACGGTTAATTGGATGCAGCTCTATGGTCTCCTACAGGGACGTAATGAAAAAGAAGCATAATGATGTGAATGGAGTCTAAAGGGAAGTGAACAATGTCGCTAAAAGATTTTCCAATGGCCCGGCTTCACTGCAGAGTTTCAGTGGCACAATGTCATGTTGAGGCTCTCCTTTATTTCCTCCTCTGCTGTGAAACATTTCTGTAAGAGAAGTCTGGGCTATTGTTGTTTCTCTGCAATGCCCTAAACTTCAAAGCTCCCTTGGAAGTTTTGGTGTTTTATTGTTTTTACGATATTGAATCAAGGGAGGATTTAGTGTGTCTGTTTGGGTACTGATCAACAGAAAAAGACCCCGGAGAGTCAAAGTGAAGTTGCACTTCAGTTGTGAAGTTTCTGAAGTTATTAGAATACAAAATAAATGTTTGCATAGATATTCACCCCCTTTTAAAAGGACACACGTACTGTACATCATCACTGGTGCAGCTTAATGCTTTTAAAAGTCACATAATTAGTTGAATAGAAATCACACGTGTGTTTCTTCAAAGGGGTTTCAATCAGTGTGTTATTGGTGCCTTCAAATGGGGTCGTGTTTACCGTGTTCACGAGAAGAGTCCATATGAAACGCACCCCCCCCGTCCCCCCTCTTATGGTATTCACGACCTCGTAAGTGGAAGTTTCTGAAAGCGCCGAGTTCACGAGTTGTGACGTGTTTGTTGAAGTTGTCAGAAATGGTGGAAGCAATGGAAGTTAATTTTTCGGTACATAACAAGTGAATATATTGTAATTTTAGTCGTATATTGTAATTCTTCGTAATTTTATAATATGTCTTCGGAAAATGTTGATATTCCCAATAGCCTCATCTTTCTCCTCTGTCATTATGCCTTTGCATTTCCTACATTATGTTACCCACTTACTAGCTTGCTAAATTGTTAGCCTCTGTGGCTTCTAGACACCGACAGTAACGTCAATATTGCCGTTGCTTAGCAGTGGTGTTCTCATGACTTGAACGCCAAGCATATCGTGTACACGACTTCCCATGTTGTAAATACGAGCTCACAAGTTTCATTTGAAGGCACCATTTGACTTGTCATAGCCGGAAAAAGCACAGGTGAAGATAATTTTGTCAACGATGGCTCCGTTCTGTAAAGTGTCCCAGTGAGCCGTGCCGGTGAGCCCAGCATGCACAATACCAGGGCCCTGAATTGAATACAGTCATTATGTTATCAATTTCACCTGCTTTTTCCTGTGATGATATGCCAAAATGTCTGCTGGGAAAAAGGTCCATCAACATTGCTCTCAGTACTTAATCAAAGACAAAGATCTTTCCCTATAAGATTAACATTTGGTTGCGTTGTCCTGCAGTTAGCATTTGTGGGAACTGTAAGATGAAACAAAATTCCTTCAAGCAGCTTTCAAATATAATAAGGTGAATGTTTGACAACTTTCTGCACAGCAACAATTCACACATACACACGCTCATACACAAAAAGAAAATGGAAACTTGCAGTACACGCATATAGTGAAGGGAAATATTCACACTTTCAGATAAAAACACACATACATGCACACAAACACACACACACACACACACAAACACACACACACACACACACACACACACACACACACACACACACACACACACAATGACCACTCTTCGACTCATTAGTCATGTACAGCAGAAGCAGTTGACACTTTATACTCTTGTAATAAAGGAATGGGATTGTGTGTGTGCGCACGTGCGTGTGTGTAACCCGAGGAGTAATTAGATTTTTGAGAAACACCAGCAAGCCGTATCTCTCACACACGCACGTGCAAACCCATGCATCCACAGAGAGAATAAGAGAATGAGACCCTGAAGAATCACCCAAGTATTAGCAGACTTTTTTTTGTGCGTACACAGCATTTGTACGTTTCTTGTGACACACTTTACTGTTGCTAAGGCGAGCGAGTGTAACGCTGACGTTCGACACAGATCCAGAATCAAATGTCAATACAAGCTGCTGATGATTTGAGCAAATGAGCCAACGGCATCCGCAGCTTTCATCTACCGTTTTGCACGGGTACGTAAGGAGCCGGCCTCGTTAATGCGGAGCGAACGAACGATGCAGTCAGCCCGTACGTCTGGTGGTGCAGACGTTATAGGAGACGCTGGAGGCTTTGGTATTCAAATGACAGACGACAAAGAATTCACAAGCAGGAGACGAGCGGAGCAGCCCTGTACTTGAGGTAGAAGAGACGGGGCGACCTTTTCAAACCAGTTTGACTCCGCTGCCATCGAATGCTCATTTGTCATACTTTGCTGACTCTACTTTCAAATGACACGGATCAGCATCAGGCTGGGAAAGGGTACCGCTGAGTTTCACTTTTCTAATGTCTTTCTCTTCTGCTCTCAGACAATGTCTCTGTAGGACTTTTTAACTCAAGTCTTATCTACTTATTACTATACTTTAGCCTTTTACACTCCACCCCTCTTTTTCATAGACCCGTTTTTGTCTTTTTCAAAGGGGTACAGGGAGTGTTTAGGGGGAGATAGCAGGTCAACAGTAGATGTCACATAGAAGTGGTGTAAGATAAGATAAGATGAACCTTTATTAATAATCTGAAAGCTGGGAACCTGAAGATTAATTAGAGATGCAGCTCAGCACTGAGTGTCAATTTGTTCTAGTCATGAATCAGAAATACAAATGAATTATGATATCTCACTTACAGTATGTTTCATAAGTTATTTTTGGGTTGATTCCATTTGTTTCACAATAATCCCTCCAAAATACCACATTAAGACACCAAGACCTTGAGGAACACCAGAGAAAAAATTCATATCAAATCAAATCAAAAATGTGGAAATTTCCCCTTATTGTCAATCTACCTAGGAAAGCCATCCATCCTCTGAATGCTCTAGGTCTCTAGTTTGGGGCTGTAAGTTTCATGAGGCTGTGATTATCCTAGAGGTCACCACAGGTCATTTTATACAGTGAGGTCAAGTTTGAAAATAATGGTCTCACTACAATGAAATGGCTACTGTGAGGACTAACATCATCACACATAAATACAGTTGGGCTCATTGGATCTACAATAGTCTCAGCTTTACAGTGATACCCAATTTATGTGATTCAAAACTGTTTAAGGACCCCAGTATGCAGAAATATTCAAATACACCATTTTAGTATAGGAAAAATAACACATTTGTACTGCATGCAAAAAAAACCCCATGTGATTATCATAAAGTGTCTGTAAAGGGGAGACTCGTGGGTACCCATAGAACCCATTTTCATTCACATATCTTAAGGTCAGAGGTCAAGGGACCCCTTTGAAAATGGCGATGACAATTTTTCCTTGCCAAAATTTAGCGCAACTTCATAGCGTTATTAAGCGTTCTTCCTTGCTTGCATGACATGGTTGGGGTTACATAGGTATATTTTTTAGTTTCATATGATACCAGTAGCTTGAATCTAGCTCTAAAACTGAGCCTTCTACACCCTCTGAAAGACAGTAAAGTCGCCGGCGCCCTGAAGGAGTGGAAGAGGTTAAAGGGTCTGTTCACCCAGATTACCTAAAAACATACTGTACCTCTGTTCTTAGCCTCACCTACCCACACCACACCCATTCCAGAGGAAAGATAAAGTCTAGACTCTCCACCTCTTGTCTGCGCTCTCTCTCTCTCTCTCTCTCTCTCTCTCTCTCTCTCTCTCTCTCTCTCTCTCTCTCTCTCTCTCTCTCTCTCTCTGTCTCTGTCAGCAGGGAAAACAAATTGAATATGCTGAATGCGTTTGCTTGACCCTGTAAATGGAGACCTGTCAGGCCAATCCAATTTGTCCACACACACACACACACCAAACCATACGCACAAAACGACCGACTAGAAGATGTATATTGAGCAGTGAGTGTCTGTGTGAGGCTCTGAGTGCATCTCTCTGAGCTTGTGACCTTGAGAGCGCCTCGAGTGATGTGTGCGTGTTACCGTAGCAGTTAACCTCGCCATATGCTGATGTGCAGCCTCAGATTAAAGGGGATTATGGGAGCTCAAATGTAGCACCCCCGACACCCCTCCTATACCCGCTCTCAACCATTCATCACAGATACCTGTGTGTGATATCGTGATTACCCAGAGGAGCCTGCATGGTCACGGGCACGTCTAGGTTCCAGACACTCGCCAAACATGGCAGACGGGTTATGTTCACGAGACAAAGCAGATTCACTCATCAAATAAAGTAGGCGGGTGACATTCACTTAACAAAGCCTTTGGGTGAGATTCAGCAACAGGATGGGTGGGTTACATTCACTAAAAAGACAGGTGTGCTACATTTATTAAAGAGGATGCTTGTATTGTGTTTAACAAACAAGACGGCTTCGTGATGTTCATCGTGAGACAGCAGACACCCAATGTACTTAAAGTATCAAAAGTACTCATTATGCAGAACGACTCTTTTTAAAGTGTTATATTCTCATAGAATGCTGTATTATTCTGTTTTTATCACTAACAAATACATTTTAATGTTGAAGTTCTTCAATTTGGTGTCAATTTAAATACTTAATATACTTGGCCCACTGGGTAGATTTAGTAGTACATTACTGCATCATATCACAAAAGCATATGCATATGTTTTTTTATCTAAAAAGTAACTAGAAAAGTGTCAAATAAATGTACAATATTTTCCTCTGAGCTGTAGTGGAGGAGAAGTATAAAGTAGCAGAAAACAGACATACTCAAGTAAAATACAAGTACCACTGATCTTATTTCTTTAATTCTAAAAATATACAGTATAGTAGTATATTTATACTTTGCATTAGAGTGGGTCAACTTTACCAGGCAGTAGTTCATGTTCATTATAGTGTCATGTTGTGACTGTAATTAATGAGCTCATTTTAATGTTGTTGTGACCTTGTTTTAGGTCCCAGTGCAGATTAGTGGTACTATACAGTATATATATATATAGATTCCTTTTAAAAAAAAGTAAAAAGGCTGCTGATGCTGTGCTGTTCAGCTGCTCTGAGCTGCTGGTGATTAATGACTCCAAAGACAACACGGATCCCACTTGCACATGTTTGCTCTCAAGTGGAGCCACACATGTTCCATCATCATTCCTCTCCTGCGGGTGTTTATACGTCCGTCTGTGCGTGTTTGTGTGTGTGTGTGTGTGTGTGTGTGTGTGTGTGTGTGTGTGTGTGTGTGTGTGTGTGTGTGTGTGTGTGTGTGTGTGTGTGTGTGTGTGTGTGTATGTGTGTGTGTGGGGAGGGGTGACATTTCCTGTATCACGTACCGCCGCTTGTTTGATCTTCCCCCTTTCATCTTCTCAGCAAAGAAACCTGACATTACAGGGTCTCTCTCTCGAGTCTCCTCTCGCTCCATTTTAAGTCTTAAGTGTAGTTGACCGTTTGTGTGTGTGTGTGTGTGTGTACGTATGTGTGAAAGCTAAGCAGAGGGATAAATAAGTGTGTCCTCTCCACTTTAGGGTGAAAGAGTGTAAAGTGTACATTCCCTCCTTCCTCACACAACCTGCATTAGTAAAGGTACGCTAGTGTGTGGTACGCGTGAACGTTCTCTGCAGTTAGCCACTTTGCGAGTGTGTGTGTGTGTGTGTGTGTGTGCGCGTTGCAGTTTGTGTGTTATCAGTAGCTATATTATTCCATCTGATTCCATCTCTGATTGTCTAACCTCAAGACTGCGGAGGCTCATTGAAATTCGGGGAAATTCAGGTGACTCACCAGAAACTATGCCTCTTAACCTTGGGAGTTTCTGAGAAGGCGTACAGTACAATGTAAAACTGTAACCTTGAAAATTCCTTAACAATGGAGTGAAACAGACATTCGTAAACAGCTCCTCATTATTATAGTAATTGCTCGGTGCGCTGGGGCTTTTATATCAGTCGGACAAGATAAATACAAGGTAGCATATGCAACAGAGCAGAGAATTGTTCTGCGGAGCTGGATGTGCAGCCACAGCGGTGCTTCATTAGCAGTAGCTGGGGAGGATATTTGTGTTTTCCTTCACAAATCAAAAGGTCCCCGACATGAAACTTCTCTCTGTGGTGATTCAGACATTCGCCTTTTCCACCAAAGGAGACAAAACATTAAGTCCCCATGTCAGCAGCCGTCCACCTTTCTTAAATGTCCTTAAGTGTGACATTGAATCGCTGCCAGCTGAAGTGGTGCTATTTTGGAATTGACACTGACCTCTGACCTCCCTGTGGACAAGGCTGAGAAAAAAAAAAGAATTTCCCTACAGGGAGCCATTAGGTATCGTAATATAATGGGGAGGAGGTGAGAATAGGTTAAACAATGACCTCAGTATAAATACAACGGTGGCTCATTATGCATAGAATAAAGTACAAACTTGATAAAGTAAAGAATTTCTGCCTGATCAGTGGTTTGACGTGCTGTTTGAGGGGGGTCACGATGCCTGATTAATTGCCTGAACGATCAAAGATGGGGCTCTCTGACAACCACATGGAGTCCTTTTCCATGTCAGAAATTTTGGTCAGCTGTCCAAGGTCCGATTACCCTCATGGTGGCTGTCAAAAGTTTTAAAATGAAGTGAGCTTGTTTTAAAGGTTAACATCAGTATTTCTTATCCTGGACATTATTTTCCCATGTTTTTGTGCTTGACTAATAGGGACAACAATTTCTAAAATTGGTGTCTGACAACATTATGGAGAAGTCTCATTCTGAAATCTGGCGAGGTGACGTGTTGCCGGAAGACAACGGTGGAATAGTGGAATACATCCATGGTGGAAACGTGAGTGCCAGCGTAGCAAACCAGAGTTTGTTGTGTTGGAGTACAGAAAGCGTAGCTTGGTGTTATTTAAAAGATTTTCAATGTCATGGCTGAATATTTAGATGATTTCAACAATGTGGATGCCCGTATTTATTTGAGCCAGAGTATACGGATATTCAGATTACGAGATTTACACACGATAACAAACGAAGAAGCGAAAGGTAAGAAAATAATTTTATTTCTCTGTAGGGTCCTTTCCATAATGTTGTCAGACACTTATAATAACAATCTGAGCCTGTTAGTGGCAAAAACAAACACTTTTAGTGGACGTAACGTTACGTTGACGCTGCTCACTTGCCCACTTTTTTTTTACTTTTACATTATTGCGGAAGCAGCTTGTTCGTTACTGGAAAAAGGCGACTGGGGGTTCTGTGCTTACATTCAGTGTGGCCGGTCAATTGATCTGGACAGTGTGAGCATAAAAGGATGTTTCAAATGTGTAGAGTGTGAGTTAAAGCAACATATAAGATCAATAAAAAGGCAGCCCAGCTTCATGTGAACTGTCTAACATGTTAGTCTTTGGGACCTTGAAGGTCTAAGAGGAGGAACAGAAGGAATTCACACAAATTGACAACTCTTATACTGGATATATTCAGACTCTGTTTCACTGGTAAACAAGAGGCAGAGTAACACCAGCAGATATTTCCTCCTCCAACTTTTCTGTCACATTTCCAGTCTGAGTTATAGAACATTTTGAATATTGAGTAATCTGCTGATGAGAATCCAATAGTTATATTTTTGTACCTAATGAAGCACCACATATATCCCATTTAGAAAAAAAACAATTACATTTGGTGAAAGTCTAATTTAGGTGAGATATGCTTGATATAAAACAAACTATTGAAAATTGCATAGATGTAGGGTGTTTTTTTTTTAAATTTATTTTACAAATTACAGCCTGACAAAGTACAGGCAATAAGAATCTCAAAAATAGCTTGTATTAGTTGTATGCAAAGCCATCTGTTAACACCATTGGCAGTGGCATTGCAGACATCGCAGGTGGCTGTTTAGACTGATTTAATTTTCCAATTTATACTAATTCCACGCTGCAGAGACCTGTGTAGCAGCTCATTCACTTTCAAAAACACGTCAAAGTGTTGCTAGTCATGGGAAATGTCAGTTTATGACACATATGACAGCTGAAATTAACTGAATACAATGGGGTAAAACACATATATAATAGGATCATAATTTGATCAGACTCACACACATCAATTGAAATCTGCAGTCTTCCACTGGATACCAGTTTTTGAAGTGTTTTTCTCCTGTATTCCCATTATTTTTTTTCTTTAGGCAATGTCCTATCTAATAACACAGGTCTTAGTGTGACGAAACAATCATGTAGGTTTACTTTAGGACCATGATTTCGGATATATCCAACTTTTTCACTGGTAAATCACATTTTATCCATCATTTTGGCCCTTAATACTATACCCATGATCCTCAGCTGTTGTTGCCGTGAAAAAGAAGCTAGTCAGAGACACAATTCAGAATGGTAGCTGCTTCGTTGACGCAGTTGTTAACAAAATGCGGGGCCATAGTTGCTGAATTGAACCACAATTGACCCGAAATGAAAGTGAACTGATTCAAGCTGCATTGTAAAACCAGTTTTGTCAAAAGTGCAGTCTTTTAGCAGTGCATGTGACAGTGGAAATGCACCTTGGGAGTCGTAGTTAACCAAATCTTTATTTACAAAAACTTGTGCCGTTGACTTTCTATCAAAGAAGCAGATATCTTTTAACACAATTGTTAATATTTTTGGTTCACTTTTTTCAGTCTAATCTGATTACAGTTTTCTGGATTCTAATTTTAGTATACACATCTCTTTTTCTGTGTACAGTGATATATTGTATACTCACTTAATACGATTTTGGAGAAATAATGAAGGATTAGTACTTCTAATTTTATCAATCGTTTCCTTTACATGGGTTTTCATAATTTATAGTCCTCTCAATAGCCAACACAGTCTCACGGCAGTTCTTGTACATAGACAAGAATTTCCCTTTTTTTTCGTGATGGTCAGCACGACTTTCAACAGTCACTTTCTGCTCCAGTCTTTTAAAAAAAAAACTTCTTTAGTTAGTTTTAGGAAAAGATCGACTTGGTTAGGCTTAGGCAACAAAACTACTTAGTTAGGTTTAGGAAAAGATCGTTGTTAAAATAACACCTTTAAAAAAAAAAAAAAATTCTGGAAGTGCCGTAACTTAAGTACAGAAGTTACGTGGCATATAAATCAACTTTGACTTTCACTTTTCACACGGGACACAAACACCAATCTCCTGGGCGAAAGTCGTGCGTTTTTTGACCCACATATCCACCTCGACCTCCTCTCTACATGGCGTTCGCTGCCCTTTTATACTTCCCCATTCACAATTACGTAGATTACATATGAATTTTGTGCTGACCATCATGAAAAAAAAGTGAAATTCATGTCTAGATTCAATTTCGGGACTATTTCACGAACTGCCATGCGACTGGGCTGCAATAGTTTCTTCTTCTCCCTCAACATATACTGTAGAGAAGTCACTTTATGACGCACACACACAGACACACATTAAAAAAACACCCCATCTTCCAAAAAAACCTTACAATAATGATAATATTTGATGTACTCAGTGAGTAGTCTTGGAAGTGAGAGACACCAGCTTGATTGTGTGAACACAGAGATACTCTGAAACACACACACACACACACAGTCTGAAGCAGACACACAGCTATCATGCTGTGAAAGGCTGTTGTCAGGGCATCTCTGCACACACAGCAGAATGAAAACACTACTTAGGTGACAAGGCTCTGCCTCCGTTTCCTTATCTCTCTCCCTCTTTCTCTCCACTCTTCACTGTTTTACCCGATATTCTTCTCCTCCATCCGTGCCCTGTCAATCTCGTATTACACCGCGCCTGCCGTTCTTTACTCATCTCAATCCCCCCTCTATCTCTCTCTCCCTTTGTCCCGGGTGAATGTCATTTTGTCAGCCAGTTGTCATTATGCCAGCTGCCTCGCTCTCACAATCTTTCTGCAACCCTGCTGAAAGACTAATGAGTGACTGCATGCAGAGGGATGGAAGGTTACAACGGGAGGGTAAGCTGAGGTAAACTGTGAACAGGAATAAAAGCAGAAATGAGTACGGTATGACACAAAACATTGTAATTAGAGGAGCTAGACCTGTTTCTGAAAACATTCAATCCCTTTATTAAGTAGTCATGTGATTGATAAAAAATAATAAAAATATTCTTTATACCCCCTCTCAGATGTGATAAACACTAACTAGGCGTACTCCGAGAAGAACCTCCATACTATGAGAGGTAATAGACTAACTTAATCACATCCAATTAGTAATAAATCACCAGTATTGGTTTGGTTGTTTTCCAAATGTAAACACCTTCCCAAAGCATAATGGGCATAATCTTCTTTTTTATATCCAGCCTGTATATAAATGAGTCTGTGTTGTAATCTGGCGCTTAGCTACCTCATTTTGTTCAATTTTATTGTTTATTGGCAGCCAAAATATTGCTTCTTCTCTGCATTGCTAAAGCTATAACATTAAAAACCCATCTAACACACACAGGCATTGTCACACAATAAGTACTTGCCCTCTTACTCATACGGCTGTGTCTGTCTCATACTCGTAAACACACACACACACACACACACACACACACAAACACACACACACACAGAGGGAGAGCGCACACTCCAGGGAGTGTGTTGGCATTTCACTACAGCTCATTCTGTCATGACAGTGTTGCGGAGCCTTCCAGACACCTCTCAGACAGATTGGCTTCTCATCTTTAAGACAGCTGATAATGAATTTAAAGCACGGCCCTTGGCTTTGGCATACCTGTGGAAAAGCACAATCCCAGACGATGAAAGAGGCAGACAGACACTATGTGACTTGGCAAGACATCATAGCGGAAATGAAAATAACTTGCGTGCTGGTGTGAGGGTAAATTGGCAGGTTTCATAAAAGGCAGCCTTTCTCCATTGCAAGGTGCTCCAAGGAATGTACGAAATTTGCCTATCAGCTTTGTCCTGCAGAAACCTGGATTCTCTAAAGTGACAGCTCGGTTAGAAAACACAATATCTGGTTGACTTTTCCTTTCTCCACGTGTGCGTTTTGACAATTGCCGATGAGACTCAGTTATTTGGCGTGGTTTGGTCTCAAAGCTTTTCATATGTGAGACAAAATCAGCTGTCAAATACACTACGAGAGACACCGTATATACAGCTTCTTCAGGCACCGGAGAATAATTCTTTATATCTGCCTGATGCAGAGACGTGTTGACGTGTTCAAGAGGGAATGAAATGCAATGAATAGATCAAAATGGACTATTTTTGGAGAATGGGAAGATGTCCTTGTGGGTATGGCAAGGTTCTAGTAGCCAATTTACTGCTGATTTCTAAATACGAGGCAGCAATGCGCTGTAGTTCGTTTAATGTGCTCTTATGATGACTGTGATTGTGCTTGTGACACTGAGCCTTCACCAGCAATTACTGGCTTACTTGTGTTGCACTTGTGCGGCATTATTTTTCATTTTTCTTCCAGAGAGAGCCTTAACTTTTGTATCCAGGTGTGTGCCACTTCATACCCCAATTACTGTGCCGTTATGCTTATTTGGTCGCTTCTAAATGTTTGAAATCAAGCAAATTACACTGCTGCCGAAAAGATAAACACCTCACTTTACCATTTATCCTGGCAGACTGGCAGCGTAAGGGTTAGAGGATATTTTCTTTTTGAGTTAATGAATCTTACTTCAACCAAGTGTGTCAACTGAGAACAAATGATTATTAACAACAGCTGTGTCTTGCAGTAGCCTATTAACAGGAGAGGCTGTTCCAATGCCCGGCTCACCTAGTATCTTATAACTGGAACTTAAATGGCTTGTAATTAATTCATCAAACACTTCATGGCATCTAAACTAATAGTGAACCTAATCCCCTGATATAGGACAAGTTTTTTAGGCAATGGATTAAAGTAATATATCAGTAGGAATGTATATTTGGTAAATGAGTGAGCATTAGTACAGATTGCATAATGAAGCTGCCTGCTGTAGAGGGAGGATATTAATAAAATACAATTGGAATTACAATTTGTAGGTAGTGGTAGCAATGGGTAGTCATAGCACATTTCACATTAATTTAATTTAGATACTTAAAACCAGCACAACCTGGCATTGTTGGCAGCCACTGTAGTAACTGTAGGATGAGTCAATGAGTCAATGAGTCCACTCTTTTCAGCAAAGTTTTTTTAAATGAGAATTTGAGGGCCTATTGGAGCTAACTAGGGCTGTCAAAGTTAACGCAATAATAACACGTTATAACGCAAATTTGTTTTAAAGCCACTAATTTCTGTAATGCATTAACGCGACTTGCGATTTTTAGGCTGTAGCGGGCTAGAGTGAAGATACTGGCATCAGATGAAGGTAAACAAGCCTCGGTCAAAACCGAGTGTATGGCTGGACCGTATATGGTCAAGTCTGCGAATTTGTGGCAAAATTGTTATACAAATAGTCAGTGGTCATGTCTATAATGTTTTATGAACAGTTTTTTCCACTTATATATTAATGTTTGATTGAAAGCCAACTTATAATGAAGCAAATTACATTCAGTAATAGTAAATGGTGACATTTACTACTCAGTATATTATACATTTTATACAAGGTGAAAAGGTATTAGCATGTCATACAGTATGCAAGGTTAAAAGTATTTCAGTTTTTTATGAAAGCAAGTGTATCAAAAGCATTCATCATATAAGTGGTGTTCAATATATACATACGTTGCGAAAGTTTATCAGCGTTGAGATATCCCAGCTGTCATCACTGACGTTGTTGCTGCCGTAATTATTCCTAGATGGAGTGTTAATGGAGCAGCTGCAATGTTAACGTAGCCTGCCACTGATTGATCCGATCTCCATTCAGAAAACAAGCATTTTAAAAGTTGTTTGCTTGTTGTGTTGCGGACAGACTTGACAAAGAATTAATTCGGTCTTTTTACAAATCGACATCATAATGTCATTATTTCGGCATTATTTTGATCCGTTTATTGCAATTAAATCACAGCACAGTCTGTTTATTTTGGGTTTACACCGCAGTAGCGACGTGTGGCTTGCTAGATAGTCAGTGCAATGGTCCCTGTAATGGAAATGGAGGAAAGCGAGGCGAAAATTTCCTTCGAGCTTGGTTTGAATGCACGGTAACACAATACGAAGCACAACATAACGTAACTTAAACGAACATAAACAATAGCACATGCACAACAACAGCACTATGTAATGTTACATTGAACCGCTGACACGCTCCCCAGAAAACGTAAACACAGAACTGTTCTCCGCTTTTTCATTTTGAAAGAGCAACGACCAATGAGGAAACTCCAACAGTCGGCCGACCAATGAGGAAGCTCCAGCAGTCGGCCGACCAATCCTGTAACTTCATCAGTCAGTCAGTCAGTCACTCAGTGACAGACTTTTGCGTTTGTAGGGCTGGCCCTCTGCGGTCCAGCCAAAAACCTAAGGAATCCATTGGTACCAACCATGTCATACTAGCTTGTAGTGAAGGAGGCTAAATAACGCTCCAAACTTGCGCTAAATTTTGGCGAGGAAAAACTGGCATGGCCATTTTCAAAGGGGTCCCTTGACCTCTGACCTCAAGATATGTGAATGAAAATGGGTTCTATGGGTACCCTCGAGTCTCCCCTTTACAGACCTGCCCACTTTATGATAATCACATGCAGTTTGGGGCAAGTCATAGTCAAGTCAGCACACTGACACACTGACAGCTGTCGTTGCCTGTTGGGCTGCAGTTTGCCATGTTATGATTTGAGCATATTTCTTATGCTAAATGCAGTACCTGTGAGGGTTTCTGGACAATATTTGTCATTGTTTTGTGTTGTTAATTGATTTACAATAATAAATATATACATACATTTGCATAAAGCAGCATATTTGCCCACTCCCATGATGATAAGAATATTTAATACTTGAAAAATCTCCCTTCAAGGTACATTTGGAACAGATAAAAAATGTGCAATTAATTTTCGATTAATCTTTAGACAATCATGCCATTAATCGCGATTAAATATTTTAATCAATTGACAGCACTAGAGCTAACGTGAGTCAAGTCAAGGGTCTGATGAGAAAGCAGCATGCCAATGCTTGGAAGTCAGTATTAATGGTCAAACACGTAAACTGTTTTTGCAGTAGCAAATGTAATAGGGATAGGAATAGCTCGAAATTGAAATGTAGTTTCTTTGGTCAGAGCGAGGCCAGCTGTGTACCCCTGTCTCCAGTCTTTATGTTATCTTCTCAGCTAACACTCTGCATGAAAATGTGTATTTCTCAAAATGTCAAACTATTCTCTTAGGCTGGTCGCACCAAAGATAAATTACATTTTCTTTTTCTAGAGGTTCACCCAGGTTAACTGGACGACCAAGGTAATGTGCAAGGCCAAATGCCAGATTCTATTTTCGTCTGCTTAGTGGCAAGAATGTGAACAGTAGCTGGTATCCATAATTTTTTTTTTTACCATTAGGTAAGTAAGTAAGAAGTAAGAAAGAAACATGTTTTCTTTAGTTCCACCCACTGAGATTTAACTTTTCTGAATAAATTACACAAGAGGATTGTGGAGGAGGCTGAATTTTCTTTTAAGATGTAAAAATGTTTAAAGTTAGTGTCCTCAATTGCTCAACTTTCACTACCTTTAATTAGTTTGATTTAGCTCTATAGAGAAAGGACATGACTTGTATTTGAAGTGTTTCAAGTGATCCAAGTACTGTAAGGTATAGAGAAGTGAATTGTCTCAACTCTGACTGAACCGATATCTCTGGAAAACTGTCTGAATGATAAATTGCTGCTTAATTAGTTCAAAGAAAGTGCATCGACTTGTTGCGTTATTCCCCTCTAAATCTAATAGTCTGCTGTGTGTTCTGCTTATAATAGAGACACCAAGGGGAATCAGAAATGGGTTGAGTGAGAACTCGGAGAAAATGCGACAGCTACTTAGTCTAAGGGAAAAAAACAACATCAATATATTGGAGAAGAGAGACTCAAAGAGAGATTTAAATGAGATTTCCATGGGATGAAAGGCAGTCTGCAGATAATGAAGTGCCCTCTTTGACCGGTGGCCAAAATAAAAAGGGGCACAAAAGCACATGCACACACGTTCTCTCTCTCACACACACACACACACACACACACACACACACACACAGACACACACACACACACACACACTCTAAGAGGGCTAGAACCGTAAACAAGCATACACCATTATCAAGTGGATACTGGCTTTTACACACTAATCCCAGTCAAATCCCCTTAGAAAGCAATGAGACTGGCACCATCACACAGCCACAGTGTGTGTGTCTGTGTCTGTGTGTGTGTGTCTGTGTCTGTGTGGGATAAAGCTGCATCGTGATCATGCAGAGTGTAAATCCCGGAGTTGAGTGTTAACCATCCCCGAGGTTGTGTTAGTCTGTTGGAACAGCATTTCACAAACTCCTGGGAACCAAAAGCAGTAAATTTAGTCTGTCCCCAGGGCTGGTGAGGGAGGGAGGGAGGGAGGGAGGGAGGGAGGAGGATGTGTGTGGGGGTTGGTGAGCCTCTGAAAGCACACAGCTCAATTGTGAAGTGAGGAGACACTAGAAAATAGCTGCCACACACACTTCATCCACGCTGTGCCATTTTAGAACAGGGTGTCTCGAACATCCCTTTTAGCCTGAGACCAAAGTGGATCAAAATACGGGCAATTTAATCCAGTCTGGGAATTTATGAAAGCAACCAGTATATGTGCTTATTTCTGGATACATTAGCAAGATCTCCACAACCGCACCTGATACAACTGTTATCAGGCCATTAAATAGGTGTTAAAGGTCACTATAAGCACCATAGATGTGGGTCATTAGGGGCCTACTACGTTGTAAAAGTGAAAGTGAAAATTAAAAGCAACACGTTCTAAAGCCCCAGATACACCAACCCGACATCAGAGAACTAGCAGAGATGAAGGTCGCCTGTTGCGTCGCCTCACGACGCCTTTGTTATGGCCAACAAGTTGCATTTGAAAACACCGCAAAGATGACAGCCGATGGCCAGTTAGCACGTACGTTCTGCCTGCGCGAGAGGAAATAACTCTCCCTGCCAGCAGGTCGCGGTAGTCTGTATTCGTCACTCAAAAAGGAAAACTGGAAGGAAGGTGGATATACAAGCCGTTGTTATGATAGGTACATGAAACCAAGCGGCGTTTGCCGACCATTTTCACACCACTGTCACTCACCACTTAACGTCATTCCAGATGGTCACGTTGTTGTGAAAATATCCGTGTATTGGAGTGAACAGATGAGATGAAGATGAGAAATGAGAAGAGCCTTCTGTGTTTTTCCTCTTGACTTTACTCATTGGCTTGCTTTCCTCACGTCAGTTTCTCTTCTCGTGAACTGATGTGCTTATGCGTCGCCTGGAAGCTGCTTGACATCCTCCTGGATCCACCTTCTCACATATATTCACATTATATGTATTCATTTTTGTCATGAATTGTCTATGTTGTGTTTTCATTATGTTGTTACTCTGTACACACAACATCTATTGCACGTCTGTCCATCCTGGAAGGGGGATCCCTCCTCTGCTGCTCTTCCTGAGGTTTCTTCCATTTTCCTCCCTGTTAAAAGGGTTTTTTTGTGGTTAAGTTTTTCCTTAGCCGATGTGAGGGTTGCATTGTCAAGGACAGAGGGTGTTGTATCCTCTACAGATTGTAAAGCCCCCCGAGGCAAATTTGTGATTTGTGATTTTGGGCTATACAAATAAAATTGATTTGATTTGATTTGACTAAAGCTGAACAGCCAATCAGAGTGATTTCTCTCACCGACGGGCTCCGCCACCGATTCAACATGCTGAATCGGACGAAAACACTCTGACACGGGTAGATTAGAGTCGGACGCTCACCGACGGCCCCAAACTGTCCGACGGCCGACCGTCGGCTTGGTGTGTCGGGGCATTAACACGTTGTAAAACTGAATGACACATTGCATTTTGAACGCAAACAAAAAGGCTTCTCTAGCCAACAAAACTACTTAGTTAAGTTTACAGAAAGTGTTTTGGCTTAAAATAACTGTTTCAAAGTGAAAGCGTAACTTAACGCTTGTGAGCACAAAGACGACTACATTGTTTTGGTTTCACACAGGATGCGAACCCCAGCTTTCTGGGTGAAAACCTTGTGTTTTGATGGTACACAAACCCTGTGTTTTGAGTCCCATTCATCGCCTCTGTTTCACACTGTCTATACTACAGTGCCTGTAGTAGGCCCCTATTGACCCACATCTATGGTGCTTATAACGATCGATAACACCTAATACTTAGGGGAATACTAAATGGCTGTTGGTGATAATGAAAGTAATTATAGCAGCCAGTAGTGTTGAAAACAATACAGCACATACAGTAAGTAAAGCCATTGTACCTTTCTTCCCTCAAGTTTAAGGGCTTCTCTTATTCTATGGATGAAATGATACGATAGGAAAGTTAAAAGCGAGGCGCTGGGGGAGGGAAGAAAGGAGAGCAAGGTTAATGCAAATGGATGAAGTGGGAGAAAACCGCAGAAAACCGAAGTAAAAGAAAACAAGTTTTAAGGTCAAAACGGGCCAACAGTGCCCCGGAAGCATGTAGCGGAAAGGAGAATGAGAAGGAGGAGAGGAACAAGGGGGGAGATGGATGTATAAAAAGCCAGTCCTGTCTGCTTGTGCCGCTCCCCCCTCACCCTCCCCCAGAGGATGGTGTGATGGGGTGGAGATGAAAGAGAGACTTTGAAGAAGGAGTGATCCTTCCCTCGCTCCCTCGAAGGAGGAGGAGAGGGATCAGAGCAGAGGCCCCTGACACAGCGAGAGATGTCAAGATACTCACACACACACAGTACTTTTCACATTATGCACTTGACTTCTTTTAGAAGTACTTTCAAAGGTGACTTTACAGTCCATTTTATTTTGCGCATAGCTTTCTGAAACTGACCATATGGGCTCTCTTTTTTTTCACACTTTCTCGATGCTGACAGCATTAAATTGCTCACAAAAGTCATCTCTGCTTGAGGCTGGATGGCAACTAAAGCTAAGATCTTTTGCTAAAGTTGCAATATTCTTTTTTTTCCCTCTTGAAAATACTTGACATTGCTCTGAAGTCTTCAGCATTGCCACGACTTCTCCACTAGTATGTCCACAGCTGACACACTGTCTCCATTGTATTTGCGCTGTGGTTACAGTTATATTGGACATGATCCCTGACTCAGCTCCCAGATATGGAGGGATGACGGTGGAGCAGATTGTTCTGGACAGCACAATTCAGAAAATGTTTGGTTGACGATACACCCTTTTTGTCAAGAAATAACCTGCTTTATATTATATAAACAATCACAACTCAGAGTTACATTGTGCAACCACAAACTCTGAACACAGGTGACTACATAGGACTTCTTTCAGTGGGGATGAGTGTCTTGGCAATACTGGATTTTTATATGACTTTTTGCCTCAACGTGATTAGGTATTTTGACTTGTCATGTTTTTAATTCGATGGATTATCCAAAACAGACATTCCCGTTTGGCTATTTTAGGCCCTGATCAGACAGAGCGGGTTTTAGGAGCCTGGGGCGGCTTTTCGTAATAGCTTTCAATGAGAGTGAAGCGTTTTGAAATTCAACTCACAGCAGAAAAGGCCCGACGTCTTTAGCATTTTTTTTCTCATTGTGGTGACTTTTGCTGGATACCCGGGGCTATATGACTTTACCAAGCGTAGTTACCATGATCTGAACAGAAAACAGCAGGCCTGGAGGCTGTTAGGATACCCAGAGCTACTGTATATGAGTTAATAAACCGTAGTTACCATCATCTGAACAGAAAACAGCAGGAGGTAAATTAGTGCAGTACTTTCGGGTAAGTTGTTTTCATTAGTTTAAACTGTACTATAAGGTAGCGTACAGTCCATGGTTTGTGTTAATGGTGCCTTCAAATGAAACTCGTGAACTTGTGTTTACAACATAGGAAGTCGTGTACACGTAGGCTTGGCGTTCAAGTGGTTAAGTCATGAGGAACACTGCTGCTAATATTAACGTTACTGACGGCGTCTAGAAGCCACAAAAGCTAACAATTTAGCAAGCTAGCAAGTGGGTAACATAATGCAGGAAATGCAAAGATATAATGACAGAGGATAAAGATGAGGTCGTTGGAAATATCAACATTTTCCTCAGACATATTATAAAATTATGAAGAAAAACAATATACGACTAAAATACAATATATTAACTTATAATGCACCAAAAAATGAACTTCCACAGCCGCCGTCATTTCTGACAACATCAACAAACACGTCACAACTCTTGAACTCTGAGGTTTCAGAAACCTTCCACATACGAGGTTGTGAATACGACAAGAGGGGGGCGTTCATATGGACTCATCTCGTAAACACGGTGAACACGACCCCATTTGAAGGTACCATAAGCTAACGTTAGCCTTTATTGGGTGGTTGCCAAGCAACAAATTTAAAAAATGCAGCAATTTGCAAAAAAACAATGTCTGATCGGGCAACAAACAGGCAATGCGGTGTGCCTCTGGTTATCCACCCGTACTCGCTCTGTCGGATCAGGCACTTATACTTTTCTCAACTGATTTTAACAGAAAATTTACATTTTGGGAGGTCAGTGGCATCAATCCAGTCAATAGACCACAGCAGATGAACAAGAACCTGAGTTGAGGAGACTTGAAGCATACTGCCAGGTTGGGCTGCAAGATTGTCCTCCAATCACAGTTGGTTGTCTGAGTTCCCATCCTTCATCCGCCATCTGTAGTTTCACCTTGCTGGGTGATAATCACTGCTTTATCTAGACTAGGTATCCTCTATATATGTATACGGAAACAGTGATTTAAAGCGTTGCAGGAACAAAGCCTGTTTCCTACTTTCAAATCCCTGTTGGTGACCTCATATTTTTAACACATTTTCTCCAAATAGCTCAATCATTTTACGTTTCCGACATCAGAAATGTCCTTTGCAATCTCTCACATTGTCTGTCAGCTTGTGAATCCCTCCAATCATCCAGTCACCCATCCAAAACCCTAACCATTGATTTCATTTTCAACTCATCCCTTTTTATGCCTGGCTCTCTTAATGTCTCTGTCACTTTGTGCTGTCAGCATGCCGTTTCGTTTAATCTAGCTCTCTGCTATTGATTTGGCTGTGTGTGGCCTTTCTCTGGTGTTGTCACTGAGAAAATTCCCAATCTTTACATCCATGATTTCATCCTTTAACTCATAGTCAATGATGAGTCCGTCCATCCCCATCTATTCAAACATATTCTCTTTCATGATATGTAGTCATTTCAATCCCGACTTAATTGCTTAGCCTTTTCCACTTCTTACTTGAAGACCTTAGTATTCACACTCACACTGTTCACAGCGGCAATCAACCTTTTTGACGTGCTCAGAGCAGTGACGGTGATGTGGTAAATTGTAAAAATCGAAGGTAAGCCAAATTTTTAATTGCTCTGAAATGTCACGGAAAAGGAGAGAAGGAATAAAAAGCACCCCGTGGGATCACCCAAGAGGGTCGGCAAACACAAAGGGTTGATGGATAAGGCTGAAATTGGGGAAAATATGATTTTGAGCACATTTAATTAAATCTGAATAGAATTAAATTAGATCTTTAGTGTTAAATGGGATTTGATGTCCCTGTTGCTACAAGAGGCTGGGTGGCCCAGTGATTAGAGAGATTGTGAGATTTGTGTTCACAGTCCTGTGCTAGAGGACATTAACCCCTTTGTAGTGTGCTTCAGCAAGAGATCTGTAGTTGACCATGACCTCTAACCTTTTAATGAAGGAAAGCAGAACAATTCCCAAATGGGAGTAATTATCATTAGAGGTGAATTTAATCACGATCTCATAAATGTAGAAACACTAGTACATTTAATAACTCAAACCATTACTCAGATGCTTAGAAACATGTACCACACTGCATTTTAAGTAGTTCAAGTAACCGGTAGTTCTGTTACTAATATTGGGGCTTGTTTGCCGTCTTATTTCCTTCCCACGCTGTATTGATTGACGTCCAATGTAACCAATGGAAATGTGTTTCGATCGATCCCTGTTAGCTGATTGGCTAAGCCAAATGATGTGTTGATCATCTGTGAGTTGGTCAAATGGTTCTCCCCATAGACTGTAGACCCTGTATATATAAAGATGGACGACGTGTCCCCACTTCCTCCCACTGTACAAAAGTGACCTCATAGTAGGCTTTGATTCATAATAACAGCACACAGTCCATCGATGAAAGTTCGGGACGCCTTCCATGATGAGAGTCAGCATACACAGCAGGTAGCGAGGACAGATATCTGCCTGCTTGGGGAATAGATCAATGGGGTGTCAGTAACAGGGGGGTCGATAAGTCTACAGATAATCACAGACGAGGTTGTTATGCATCGGTGTGTGGGGATGGATTGAGATTAAAGTGGACTATGGACAATTGCATTTTAGGAAGAAGATTATGTTTTGCTCCAATTTGCATGTTACATGTCAGTGTGTGTGTGTTGGGCGCTTGGCTTCACTAGCCACTGAGTCCCATGGGAAGGCAGGTGGGAAGAATGAATGCAGGGGAGCAGAGAGGCTGTAGAAAACTTACTCTCCCTCTCCCTTCTTCCTTCTCTTTCACTCATCCTTCTCTTTTTTTCCTGTCTTTACATTTCTGAAGTCTTGGTAATTTTGCTACAAATATATATTTTTTATATCCACTGTAAAATGAAGATGATACAGACTAGAATTGACATTTACTTTTTCGTGGGTGCCTAAGGAAATATCGATGGGCAGCATCAGAGAGTAGTCGTTAGATGACTAATATCTTAAATTACAAAAAACACGTAATAACACTTAATAAAATCACCAATATACAAAGCCCCCCAAAGCGTTTCAACTCAAAAACTCTGGGTTCAGAGTAAAAAAAAAAAAAATGTTTATAAAATATTTTCAACTTGTAATTCTGGCTTTGATGGGTCATTTCAAGTGTGCTCATCCGCTAGTTCAGATAGTCGCATGAGGACTTGAAGGCAGCATACTGACCTTTAGGTGAGATCGTTAACAGACCAAGACCCCATCAGTATAAAGAAAAATCAATTGTCTTTATGGACAGTAACTATGTTTTTCATTTAAATATCCTCATATGTCACGTTGATTCTACTATGATGCACATTATGAGTCATCCAGGAGTTTTATATCAGCTTGAAATGCCAATTCAACTGAATAGACAGACGTCTGCATGTCTGTGTCGTTTTTGTCTGAACCATGGACTGTATGTAAAGACGGATGACATGACAGCTTCCCAAAAGTGAAGCCAAAACATCTTGATCGCCCCCTGGTGGCTGGCTACAGTATAAATCATAAAGCCTGCCTCCTCCATGTTAGCGGATGGGACATGAGCCAAATTAAAAAATCAAAGTACATGTCAAATATATTTTTCCCAAAGATGGTTTCTGTCATTTCAGGTAGTTTTTATCACGCTGATGTGTGTTCAAGTGTTCATTTTTCCGAAAAGTTAGGTTTTTCAATTAGTTATTTGATGCTATAAAAATGGGGTTGAGACGTCATGATTAACAGCTGTGAGTCTCTCACTCTGACAAGCTGCAGCCGTGCTTGGCTCGCGATTGGTTCGGGTAGGTGACCTCGATACCGCGGCTCCAACCCCCCGATCACAACTGCGGAGACTCTGGCTCCAAATGACGTCAAGATCTCAAGATGGCAGCTCCCGTATCTGGGATATTTTGGCTTCACTTCTGTACAGTGGGAGGAAGTGGAGACGCGTCGTCCATCTTTGTATGCATAGATGGACCAAAGAAGTAAATAATCGAGTAGAATAATAACATTTTACAACTAAAATGTTAAACTAGAAACCAAACTTCAACTAAAAACTAGGACCATACATACATATATACATCAGTATTGCCAGGTGATATTCTGTACTTGGTTAGTACAAGTCTAGCAGATACCGTGTATTGTCATGTATTGATACATATGTATTCAATCTGTTTTGCTTTGTGTGTGTGTGTGTGTGTGTGTGTGTTTGTGTGTGTGTGTGTGTGTGTGTGTGTGTTTGTGTGTGCACTGCAGTACTGCAGCCCGACTGATAGCTGAACACACTGTGGATTCCTTCCTGCGAAGGTACTGAATACATCCAAAGAGAGAGAGTGAGAGAGAGAGAGAGCGCTCTGATTTATTCAGTGGAACAGCAGGAGGTAGAGAGTGTGAAAGTCAATAATTTCAAAGTTTATTTGCTTATTCAACAGCTCCACACTCTGATCTTCATCATTCTTCAAACTTGGTTCAGCAGGAAAGTATAAACCTATGAAATGCAGACCTGTGAGTTTTGTTGTGTGAATGCTATGTTGTTGTTCTTAAGTGTGTCCTTTTTGTATGCGTGTATGTGCTCTGCTGTTAGTGTGTGTACGTACGTATGTGTGTGTGTGTGTGTGTGTGTGTGTGTGTGTGTGTGTGTGTGTGTGTGTGTGTGTGTGTGTGTCTTTGAGGTGAATAATAACTTTTTTCTTATTACCCTGGATACGGCACGATGCTTCCAAGCTTCGCTCACTGGAGTTCAATTACTGGGTTCCCTCTGGCTCGCCTTTTATCACTGAATAAGTAGCTCCCCGATACTGTGTGTGTGTGTGTGTGTGTGTGTGTGTGTGTGTGTGTGTGTGTGGTCACACAGTTGCATAAGAAAGTGAAAAAAACATGCAGCATGGTTTCTGCACACACACACACACACACACACACACACACACACACACACACACACACACACACACACACACACACACACACACAGAGACACACACACACACACACACACAGCATGAACAAAAACAAGCAGGCACGGATACTTGCACACACACAGGTTTGTGGAGAGGCTTGTCACACTGACACATTCATACATACAAGTACACATACTGGTTTGTCACATACACATGTACACAAAACACAGGTGACGCACACTCATTACATTTTTCATTTCACACAAAGACACTGCAATGCCTCTGAGATATGGGGACTTAGATTTGGGTTATCAACTCTACAATAAATGCCTGCAAAAGACAGATAGATATAGTGTCTTGCTTGTTTTCACCTATTGTGATGTTACACTGATTTTCCTATTAAACTGAACATAGAGCACTTTCACTGAGCAACCTGGTGGCTAAGAGGTAATGAGCAGAGCCAGAAGCACAAATGGGTGAAAACACTACACTTTGCTCTTAGTCGAGTGACATTTATAGATACATTTGTCTGAATATGAAGAGTTTGAAGAGTTTTTGTCGTAAGTACAGTATATTTGTCTAGTAAAGTACCTGTAAGATGTAACACTTGAAGGGATTTACTCTTTATGAGTGACATTTATTGAAAAATTCCATGGTCTGAATAAATGTCAAGCAACTGAGAGATAAGATTCGGCAACTGCATAAAAAAAAAAAAAGAAGCTTTCACATACACTTTCTCTTTCTCTTCAAACACACTTACATTATAACCTTATAAATGTAATATGACTGGCTGGTTGGAAATACAAACAATGATTGTAATTAAGCATTTAAAGCTCAACCTTGTACAGTATACATTTTGCAGTGATTTCAGCTGGAAACTCTTAACCATATAGCGATTTACTAGCAATATTATATTGACATTAAACAATGGTAAGGATATAGTCATAAAATTACCATGTACGTGATAAACAGGACCTTTATATGAGAATAGCTATACCATTAGTTTCTGTTTATCCTTTGACTATCCTTAGGTATTTCCTTGCTTCCATTGATGCCACATGTGCAATAGCCTACTTACACTAAGAGCGACTTTATGAAGCTCAAAATGACCATAATGTAGTGTACCTATGGAAGATGATGTTTATCATTACTCAAGGACTAGTACTGAGGTTAACGACACTAAGGGAAGAGACAGGAAATCGGAAAGATGAGGAAAGAAGTAGAGGAGGAAGGGTGGGAAGAAAAGAGAGAAAGGAGGAAGGGAGTAGGCAAGAGGAGGAAAGTGTATGAGGGGAAAAGTAAGATAAGTACTGGAGAATCACTACCCCTACCCTCCTACTATCATATAAAACTTGTGTTAGAAAGATTCAAGCTGGATATTGATTACAAGTGTGATTTCTGTGAAAAAGAGATTATTTCCCATCTATTTTTATCTACTGTATACATACAGGAATGTTCTGGATGGATGTAGCAAACCTTCTACAAAAAAAAACTTAAAATGAATGTTGAAATAAATATGTTGGATGTAATGATATATTTTAGCCAAGATAAGATTGGAAATAACTTGCTGTACTTATATAATACAATTATCTATTATTATTATAATACAAAATGGTCAGGAACCAAGCCAACTTTCCTGCACTTTATTAATGAATTCAAACAGTATAGCACCATCATACCCAATATTAAAAACAAAAAAAAGCCATTAAGACTTTTAAATTATTAAATGATTATAATATGATGTATATAACACAAACTCTGGCATTATGAAATTTAATTATTTTTGTTTTGTCTTGTTTTGTTAATGAGCATGACTTAGATAAAGAAAGCATTATAAAAAAACAACAAAAACAAACAACAACAAAAAAAACTACTGCACTCAAACGCATCACAGAGCAAGTTACCATTAAGAGTTCAGCACGTCCTTTGCAGAGGGCTAACCCGAACCTCAATTGGTGGAAACATGCTGCTACAGTATCGACACATGCATTGTAAAACAGAAGGAAATGAAGAAACAGAGCACTAAATCGACGATAATGAGGACGACGGTGGAAAGAGACTTTGGGGACAACTACGAGGCAGTAGGAGTGAAGTTACTCTGCAACGCTGGAGCTGATATTTATGCTTTTTAGCTGACGTTTTAGCCCCAGTAGCCCTGCCTGTGACTGCAGCTGCACCCAAAAAAGCACCTGTGCAACCAGCTAGCTCAGTTAGCTAGTTAATGTGTAGTCTAAAGAAGTAGCTACTTACTATTTGCATGGATTCTTCTGCGCAGAAAGCGATGCACAAACACCTGGTCCAAGGTAAGACTGCTCACAGTGTTATTATCCTATGCTAGCTCATATTTAATGCTGGTTTAATGAGCAATGCAACGCTCTGTTGCTGGATGGTTCTTAGCTAATTGGTAAGCTAACATGCCAGCTGCCTGTGTGTGGTTAAAGTGTGTGACTTTCCGGTGCCAGTTAGCTAATTCAGGTGTGATAGAGTTGGCATGCTGATGGATTATGATGCAAAAAATATAGCATTTTGTAAATTGTCATGATTTATCAGAGAAAGGCGACAGCAGATGTATTGTGAGTGATTCATTGGTGAGGATGGAGCAGCTCTCCTTTTATGTAACAGCTGCAGCTAATTAGACTGATTAGTTATACTGAGCATACAGGTGCTTATCAGTAAAGCTTTGCCTACAGTATGCAGCAATCTAGTCATTTCATATTTAGTTGTGTTTTTTTGTTGGTCAACAGCATGAATTTCATATAGGCTTTGTGGATGGTCTCTACTGTTTGTTGGCCCACAGGTATTTGTGTTCTTATTCTTACTTTTCCCACAAAGCTATAGTGGTGAGTGAACGCAGACTTTTCACGTTTATATTGCATCAAAATGATTAATACTCCTTGCTATGTATATTGTTGAGCAATTACAGTTACTTGTGTTTCAAGAGACGATTGGTATTTAGGTTGGGTCTTTGATTGTATTTGCATTTTTAAGGGATACTATTCAACAGTAGCAACAATAGTTACATTCATTACATCATTTTATCTACATTTACTCATCTTTACTTTTCAACTTCCCCCAAAGCAGCCACAACACAGCTTCTGTATTTTGTAGAAAAGAAAAAACTAAGACAATACGACCAACAAGGAAGAGAAAAAATTAGGGGTTCATTATGTGCCACATTGCGTTTCAGTCAGTTGATGGACATCTTGCTATAACATATCCAGCTCTCCTAACACATACAAAAATACATATAAGTATGCATTACCTATCTTGGAAAAATCATCAATAAGTAAAAGGAAAATATTAGTCGGTGACAAGTAAGAACGAATAGAGGAACCATGAGAGGGAAGGGATCAATCAACAGAGAAGATAATAAATAAGGATAAACAAGAAAAGGAAAGAAGGAAGGAGGTTAGTAGAGGGGAGGAAATGGGGAGGGAGTAGGAGAGCAGAGGAGAGGACAGGAGGAGGAGAAGAAGAAGAAGAAGAAGAGGAGGATGAAAAGGGAAAAGGGATGAGAAGGAAGACAGGAGTTGAAGAAAGACAAATGAGAGGGAATAGCTAGGAAAATAGAGACGATTCATGTCAGTTGGGCTACTCTGCATCATCCTGTATTCACCGGCTCATGATCTACCACTGCCTCAGACAAGTGTGTGTGTGTGTGTGTGTGTGTGTGTGTGTGTGTGTGTGTGTGTGTGTGTGTGTGTGGGTGTGTGTGTGTGTGTGTGTGTGGGTGTGGGTGTTTGTGAGAGTGTGTGAACACTTTATATTGTGTCTACTCTCTGAGGAAATGGTGCCAAGGTTTGGATAAGGATACAGATAAAGACAGGGGAGATGGGGTTGTAAATCACCACACACACACACACACACACACACACACACACACACACACACACACACACACACACACACACACCACGCGCGGTTCGACCTTGACTTCGGCTGCTACCCTCCACCTCTCATGAACATGTTGTGTGTATTATTCTCCCTCTCCTCCCGCTGCTGGAAACCGATGTTTATCTACTTTACAGAAGATAACGGAGAGCACACTAGAGAGAGAATGGGAGAGAGCGACAGAAAAAAAGACGAAGAGATAGGGAATGTGTGAGAGAGAGCGAGAGAGAGAGAGAGAGAGAGAGAGAAATGAAGAGGGAGGAATGAGATGGGTTATAGCTTGAGATCGAGAGAGGAGGAGAGATAGAGGAATGAAACCGAGAAAGGGGTCTGAATAATAGATAATATACCCAAATAATAGATAGAGAGATGGGCAAAACTGATGTGCTGCTGACTGTGTCCTACATTTGTTCATTTGCTGAAGGAAAGGCACAGATGACAATCTAGTGTGTGCGTATGTGTTGTGTGTTGATGTGTTTCCCTGTGAGTTCTCATAACCATAAAATGGGAAAAATCCATAGCAGGGCTGGGTGTTCAGTCTCACTACTTTTTGGGGCAATGGAAATGTGCCCTTAGCGATGACTATCAAAAATGGTCAAATAAAAAGCTGGTATTGCATGACTGGTCAGATTCATAATCCTGTTTACTTAGCCTACTCTTTGATGGGTCAGATTTAAAGGGCCTTGATTAGACACATGAAGTTCAGCCACAAGGAATATAACTCTGAAAACAGTTGTGTAATACCCTCTGTGTTTCTGGAGGCAGCTTTCCAAAGTTTGAAAAAAAATAACCCTGATGATGTCATCTTGGGTTTGAGACTTTTTACGTTATAAAATGCAGCTGTGGAGTTTGAATGACGTGTTTACAGGGAGGTAGGGGACGGTCTAAGGGATTGTGTGGCATCATCCTTTTGTTTTTTATTATTATCTATTTTGGCTACTATCTGTTTGTTTGACATTGTTTTCACCAACCAGAGGATTGCCTGAAAAGGAGCGCCAGTGATGACACCAGAGCCTTTCTGAAAAGTTCATCGATTTTCAACTAGAAGCGCTTGGAGTGGCCACACATAAACGGCGGTGTGCTCAGAATAAAGACGCTGGGTGCAGCGTTTTTTCTCAAGGCAGTCGCTCTTTCCTTATTGAGAACAATTGAGAACAATTGAAAAAAGATGCTGCCACTCAGAAAAAAATGCCACTCAGCTTAATGAAAGTCATCTTGGCTTCTGCTGCTTCAATTTTGATCATTCTATGTAATCTGTCTCCGTTAACTTTATGGAAGTGCAATACTAAATTGTGACATTCCTTTAAATTTTAGACTGTTTTATTGGTCTTGTAAGGCTGTTTATGTTCAGACAACATTTAACATTGGAGACATTTTGCTTTTTCTGTCAAACACAATGAAAGGTTTTAGTAGAAAAACATGTTTGTATCTCCTAAAGTATTGCAATTTAGGTGTTGTTGCGGCACCATTCTTCAATAATTTAAACTATACAGAGCCCCGCATCACAGTAGAGCTGTCAATGAATATTCTAAATTCGAATATATATTTGAATGGTAAAAAAACAGATATTTGAATTAATCATTTCAATTTCGCGAATCAGCCGTTCCTCGTCCATTGCGGGCTTTCACAGCGAGCGACAGTAATGAATAGAAACAGGGAGTCTGACAAAAATTCAGCTCAAAACAGCGCACTGCGATGTGCTGCGTCGCTCCCGGCCAGTTAGGACACGGTGTCATGGCCAGTGACATAATGCGCAAAATAGATATTTGAATAGTTCAAACCTTTGTGTTTTTTTTGAACGGATATCTTAACCTCAGTTGTGACCAAATTTGACAGCCCTACATCACAGATATGAGATTTCACTCGTCCACAGACCTTTATAAGGGGTACAACAATAGTTCCACAAAGTGTATAGCACATGTCCTCTCTATGTCCTCTCCAGGCTAATGTCATGAACAACCCTTGGCTTCTTACCTTCTGCTCTATCCATCATTGCTGGAGAGATCCCATAGCCGTGTTTTTTCTTCCAACCCTGAAGATAACACATTAGTGTGAAGCACAGTACGTCCTGGTTAAAAGTCAATGTGTCCTTGAGCAAGGCGCGGAAGCAGCATACAGTGTTTGTGACACTTACTTCACTGCAGGTATCTAGCACTGTTGCATTCTTGTTGGAATTTAATTTGTTCACGTCTGTTCTCCTCCACTGTGCAAATAGGTAATCATAGCCACTGCAGTGTTATCCCAGTGCTGTTCTGTATGCAGTTGGGAGCATTCAAGTGCCCAATTATGTAAAATATACAAAATTACTAACAATACTGAGCATGATATGGCAATCAAATATGTTTGAATTGTTTTTGCACTGCTGTATTATATGCATGTGTGTGCATATGCATGTGACCAACCGCCTCCTACACTAGCTCTATTAATAAAAGTATTATCCATTGTGACTCATTCTAACGCCAACTCTGGCATGCTGACTCATACATATCATATTCCACCAGCACCAAGTTGTATCTCACTTTAAGTATCAGTAACTTCTTTTGCCCTTGTGCAAAAGTCCCTGAAGGTGGTGTGTCTTCTCTCGAAGTAAAGTGAAACTAATTAATTAAGAAGTCAATAGTTCCTTGGCTAAAGTAAACCTGGGTCTCAGAATAGTACTGATTTGTAAGGATTTCAACAGTCCCTTTGTCAAATCAGTCTTTGGGTCTTCTCAAGATAAAATAGTGCAACTCATTAGGACTTCAATAGTCCCCTGGCTAGACTTTCCTCACGATAAAATGAGACAAATTTGTTCAGACTCAAGTGTTCCCTTGGCCAAGCTGCACCTATTATTTCCTCAACTAAAATGGTACCAATTCATTAAGATTTCAATAGTCCCTTAGCTGAAGAAGATCTGGCTTTTCTGGCAATGAAGTGGCACGGATTTATGACAACACAGCAGAAGCCAACTGTTTTTAGTGCAATGAAAACAAATTAAATGGTTACCAATAATGCCTCAAGTACAGGCTTAATTTGAAACATCAGGTTCATCAATGTAGCCACTCATTACTTGGGAAAGATGGGAAGAACAGCAGCCTTTTAGCAGCAAGAGCACATTTACAATATATACTGTAACTATGTTTTCTGTTAGAAGCATAGCATAGCATAGCATTTGACATGTTATGAGCATATTTTTTATGCTAAATGCAGTACCTGTGAGGGTTTCTGGACAATATTTGTCATCGTTTTGTGTTAATTGATTTCCGATAATAAATATATACATACATTTGCATAAAGCAGCATATTTGCCCACTCCCATGTTGATAAGAGTATTAAATTCTTGACAAATCTCTCTTTTAAGGTGCATTTTGAACAGATAAAAAAATGTGCGATTAATTTGCGATTAATCGTGACTGACTATGGACCATCATGCGATTAATCGCGATTAAATATTTTAATTGACAGCCCTAGTTTTAATATTCTTTCAAGGTGAAAAACAGAATATAATCAGTAAATAAACAGGCATTTGTGCCCAGAAACATACACAGACACTAGTTAAATGAGGACACACATACACACACAAACTGTGTGGTGCTGACTCATGGAGATTAAAGGAGAATAATAATCCTATTATCCTGTTGTCTTTCCCCCATGTCTTCTATTACACTTGACAAGAGCAGAATGGATGTGTTTGTGTGTGTGTGTGTGACTGTGTGAGTATGTGTGATAGGGAAAGAGGAATACGGGGTGTGCCAGAGTACCTGTGTGAGTGTTTGCTTTGTCTTTGAATATGCACGTGGCACTTGCATGATTGTGCATTGTATGAGAGTATGAGTTATTCTGAGCCTCCCTGTTGGTGTACATGCACACTAAGAACGAACTACACCCGGATAGGGATACAAACCGACATTTAAGAACAAAAAATGTTTTATTTTGCTTCCCACTGAGTTAAAGTTGAATGCTGGTGTGTATGTGTGTGTGTGTGTGTGTGTGTGTGGCTCAGTAGCTAATGGTTTAATGGCTATAGATAAATATATAGGGCCCATAATGTCCATTAGAGTCAATGGGAAATCAATAATTGTCATATGATGGACTTAAAATGTGGGCTCTAAAAGCATCCAAATGATTTTTTCTCTCTCTCCTGAAGTCCATCTCTTGCTCTTCTCACCCCCCTTTCACTCTGTCCATCTCTCTCTGACTCTGTGATTTATGTCTCCATATCTTCCTCTCTTCGCTGTCCAGCTATTTTTTTTGCAATTCTCTCCTCCTCCTTCTCCATTATGAAATAATTCTCTCCATCTCTTTCTACATCCTTCTTGCCCTTTCCTACCATCAAGGTGTTTAAGTACGTGTTTATCTCTATCCACTGCTGGATGCTGGATTCACAAGCTGAATATCCTCAATAGCCCTTTAATACATAGGTGGGACGGGCAGAAATGGCAGCTAAATCGCTTCATTTTTACACACTGAAACAGACACAAACACACACACACATAACTACACACAGAACAATTACCAGTGGAGGTGCAGGTGGTGATGGCTGACTACTTGACACTTGCCGCTAAGTGTTGACCTATTGACCCCGAGCCTCTTGGTATAGCTGCTTCTTAATGACTTTATCTTCCACCCTAGTCTCTCTCTCCCCCTCTCTCTCTCACATTATCTATCAATAGCCTATCTATCTTTCTGTCTCTCTATTTTTATCAATTCTGACCTCCATCTTCATTTCTCTCCCACCCACCGGCCTGCAACCAAAGCAAATACCAATTGTCGTTGAACCTCTATATGTGAATGCATACACACATACACACATCACACTGACAACTACTGTAGCTACACACACATTTATGCTACTCACAGACATGCAAAAACACACTCATCCTCAAATCCACCTACTGTATAAAGTTCTCTGTCAGATATAATTTGCACATAATTTGCACATAAACCAACCAATAGATGCACACACATTTAAAAGTAGGTTGTTGGCCACTGAACCAGGCAGATCACTGTGTTTCCTGTTTGTTGCATCAATACTGTTTTCTTTCTTGTGGTTCCCATGATATTTGGCCTTTGATGGAGACAGTTGCTATAGTAATCCAATACCGTCAGCTCACTGTAACTATAGCAATTTAGCAGTTTCATCTGTTTTTTTTGTGTTTCTGTACAGGTACGTTGTCTTTATATCTGTCAATTTCAGTCTCTTATGTTGGATTCAGTATTCAGTTTGTACAGAACAGGGTTTGTGTTCAGTGCATCTCTTTTAGTTCATGAAATTGAACAAAATGTCTGTTAATGTGTGATGTCTTCTGTCTTTATTTAGTAGATATAGAAATTTAATAGATGTGGACTATGAGGATCCATTAATAATCACATATTCTCTTCTGCCCTCACTATGTGTGTAGGTGCTCGGCTATGCAGCGAGCTAAACACACTTAAAAAAATAGTTGTTCTTTACAGTAGGCAATTGTGAAACTGCAAAAAAAGTATTGGATGAAACACAACAAATTCAATGATAGTGATCACAGAAAAGATGAGGTTCCATGAACAACAGTTAGACCACAGCAGGGCTGAATATCAGTACTCAGTACCTTATACATTTAAGGTATTGACTGAAATAACCCAGCCAATACCGAGTCATATCGAAACGTCTCCAGTCAAATGCGACCTGCATCAATCCTTTTTGTGCCCAGATTGAGAAAAACATGATTATTTCTATGGTTTTGCTCACAGCCAATCACTGCAAGCGTTCTTCGATATAATGCAATTAAATATTTTAATGCCACAATCGATATATTTGCTTCATTTGAGTCTATGCGGAGGTAGAAGGAAGTTACCGCTTTTATTATTGTAGTCTGAGTAACGTGACGTCATATCCGTTCTGTGTCAACCAAAACAAACATATCGAATCGGCACCCAAGTATTTTGATAGTATCGAATCGGGAGATGGGTGTATCGTCCCAGCCCTACCGTGCATATAATTATATAATTAGTGGAGTAAACAAAAGATGCTTGTCAACGTTCTCTTTGTCACAGATCTAACAAATGGCTGGATGTTAGTTCAACAGCAACTGCTGTGGGTCTGTGCTACTAGCAACAGACTGTTCAACAGAAACAAACTGCTGCCATTCAATCGATCTCAAACTCACTCACAGTCAGCCTATACAAATGTCAACAGATGACCAGGATCATTCATCCTCTCCCCCTGCAATGTTGCTGAACAGTGTAAAGAGAGCATCTCTGAGACTGTGTCCTTGATGTTTCAGAACATTTGTGTTCAGACTCATCTTGACACTTGCCATCACTGACTGTAAATGTTCATTTTTTTCCCTGCGTATTCTTGCTTGTGTATTATACTCTGCTTTTGTGCTCCTATGCCAGCATTTGGTCTGTACAGTATAAATGTGAGTATCTCTGTATAGCATGTGTGTGTGCAGCAGTTGGCTAAACAGACAATGCCCAACATGGTGAGCTGTCCATAATGAGAGAGTGAGCTGGATGTTAGGGACAGAGAGACTGTGTGTTGCTTTGCCTCAGTTGCTTCATGCTCCAGATCCAATAGGCCAACACATATTGGGATGGGTAAGGGGGGTGGGGGGATGTTATGGACCAGCCTGCTTGTGTGTGTATGTATGTGTGTTTAGGACAAGGCAGGGTTTTTCCTGGCTCAAATTGAGGCGTAGGTGGTACCATCCTGATCATGTGCACAGTGCACACACGGGCATGTGTACCGTGGCAGCATGCCTTCAACTGGCTCAAGCAAACATTTGTTGATTTTGCTACATAATTTAAATTATTTGCTTTTATCAATATTAGTCATGTTCTCAGATGTAGGTCGTTGTAATGAACAAATATTATATTTTACAGATGTCTGTTTGAACTTTTGTATTCAATAAAGTGGGGGAAAAGTTGATTCAAAAAAACTTTATTTCCTTACATTTCACTGGTGGAAACAGACGCACACTGGCGTTGTAGTTCATGGCATAGTGCATGGAGCGGCTTTCACAAACGGCAATAAAAAACTATATTAAAACATCGAACCGCAGGGAAAAGTTGTTTTCTTTAGTCATTCTTTTGCTACGGTGGCAAAGACGTTACCAGCGGAAACACTGTCGCGCCCACTTAGCTGCGGTCCAGCCAAAAACAGACGGCTCCTTTCTTCCTCTTTGGCAGTTTTGGCATCGCCTGATTACGATAAAGCGCCAACACAATGTCGTAATGCCGCAATTGCAGTTACAAATGACAGAAATCCACCAAGTGCAACGCTTGTTAGAAAATAGTGTTTTCTATGAAGACACCCGTCAGAGTTTTGTCGGGAGCTGGAGGCGGGATGAAATTTGACAGAGGCAGCCGCCTACTAATTCTCTATGCAGGAAAAACCCTGCAAGGTAAGATTTTATAGTACCATCTAGTGCTTGTAAAAGGCGGCAGTTTTATCTTTCCACCTTCTTGGAACGGTGTTCAGCGTCTCCTTCGTCCCACTACTCTCTGTGTGTCCTTGCTTTTTTCCTCAGCGTCTTCCTCCTCTGTTTCACTGGATAAAAACAGATGGTGACTTTCTAATTGTGCATTGACGCACTGATGTAACAAAAACTTATTTGTTGTTTTCTCTGCATACATTTAGTGCTCTTACTATAAATAAATTAGAATAGTTCCAGTTTATTACAATTTGGATCTTATTTTTGTGGGACTGGCCATCGTATAGCTGGATTTATGGTAGACTCGATGGACGTTTGCTGTACCCATGGTAGAGATTTTAATTTATAGTTCAGCATTGGATTTCTCCCATTGATTGCATTACCACAACACTAGACTGACGTATAATATAGGGCTGGGACGATACACCCATCTCCCGATTCGATACTATCACGATACTTGGGTGCCGATTTGATATGTATTGCGATTTTTAAGTATTGCAATTCTACAAGTATTGCGATTCAATATTATGATTTATTGCGACTTTTGGTAACTTTTTAAACACTAGACCATGGGAAAAAGTTGAATCATACACTTCTAGGGACTTTTAATCTGAAAAATATCTAAATTAATACATTCAAATGTTTGATTTTCAGCATGTATGTAGTCAGAGATGTCCTGAAGTCAAATATATCAGTCATTGTCAGGCATTATAAGGGGTATGTAATATTTTATACTTCTGGTTAATACATTCCAATCGATCTTAATCCATAAATGTATTTTGTATATACAGTTCCCTTTGTTAACACCTTGTTTTGAAAACCGGACATAGTCACAGTGGTTTACTTCCGCTAACTTCTCAAAGTCCATCGCTAGGTCAGCTCCGTTCTCTTTATACATCCTTGGTCAGCTCCATCGGGGCCGCTTGACTGTATTTATCATAAATGTCAGTATATGGGAGCGCTGCAGTTGTAGCGTTGGTCGATTTGACCACGGAGACCCAGATTATGTCTTTTAATGAGAACACACAGACATTATATAGCAGATATTATGGGAAAGTCAGGCAAATAATATAGAGAGCTACTGTACGCAGCCATAATTACAGCTTAGCTTTATGCATGTATGTCCACAGACTTTTATTTGAGTGTATTATGAAGTGGTTGTGTAGAAACTGGCTCCCCTGGGATAATTGATAGTTTTCTTTGTCTACATTTTATATTTGCCTCTATGCCAGAGTAAGAAAAGATGATGGAAAAAGAAAAGGAAGTTGAGATTTAAAATCATTCGAACCGGCCGCATGCCCTGAATTCTGTGAAGGCCCGTATTTACTTCATGTATTATAGATTGAGTCTGTTATATAGAAAACACCAGGTGGGCCAGTATCATTACCTACCGCAGCGTCAGACAGCAAACATGCATCTGCTGAGTAAATATTAGGCTGCTTGGACAGGCATGCAGTGGTTGTCATGGTAACTGACCCATATGGGATGTTGGAAACTGGATGCCATATTTAGAGTTGCGAGCTAGACATTTTTGCCTGCTGTAGCGAGTGACTGAGAAATTGATGATACCGCTGAGTAACTCCTTGTTGTGCATGTGTGCATGTTTGTGCTTGGATATTTGTGTGCCTGTTCACCATGAATAAATGCACCTGAGTGTGTGTTAGCATAGGTATTGTTGTGTCACGAGAACACAATGGATTTTTTTGGACATGTGTGTGTGTGTTTGAAGTCACTACCCAGTCAAGTTCCTAAAAGGAGAACTTTGTATTAACTGTAGGTCTGCTGATTCTCTCTTTCTCTCCTCCATACTGTTAAAACAGTGCAGAAAATGGGGCAGAGCTACAGGGGCAGAACAGATAGACTGAGTCACTGTCCTTTATTAGCATGAATGTTAAATGAGCAAAGCAGGTGAATACTAAGGCTGGGACGATACACCTATCTTCCGATTCGATACTATCACGATACTTGGGTGCCGATTCTACAAGTATTGTGGTTCAATATTAGGATTTATTGTGATTTTTGTTAACTTTTTTATCCCTAGACCATGGGAAAAAGTTGAATCATACACTTCTAGGGACTTTTACTTTGAAAAATATCTAAATTAATACAGTAAAAATGTTTGATTTTCAGCATGTTTATAGTCAGAGATGTCCTGAAGTCAAATATATCAGTCATTGTCAGGCATTATATTTTTTTTCCAGCAACCCAAAAATCAAAGAATAAAGATATTTCCTTCACAAATTAGTGGTATTTTATTTTTAATTTATAAGGGACATGTAATGTTTTATACTTCTGGTGAATGTAATCCAATCAATCTTAATTCCATATATGTATTTTGTATATACAGTTCCCTTTGTTAACACCTTATTTTGAAAACCGGACATAGTCACATGTGTATACTTCCGCTGACTTTGCAAAGGTCGTCGCTAGCTCTCCCGTCAGCTCCGTTCTCTTTATACATCCATGGTCAGCTCCATCGGGGCCGTTTGAATGTATTTAACATAAATTTCAGTATATTGGTGCTCTACAGTTAAAGAGTTGGCTGATTTGACCACGGAGATGAGAGTGGCAGCTGGCTGTTACAGCAATACGATAACGTTTCCCGTCAATGACAGAGTTAGCATGCAGCCATCATGTCCAGCTCTGCTTTTCCTGGCAATGTGTGAAACCCAAAGTATTCCCACACTAGTATGTGTAGTGTTTACCACTTTGGATTTAAAAAGTGAGTGAGGGTGCAGGTCATATCCCTCTGCCGTTTTCTGTTTTGTCGTTTTGGTTCACTGCAGTTTGTTTTGGTGACGGATATTGGCATTAAAAAATCTATTTAAAAATTGTAAAAAAATCACGATACATAGGTGAATCGATTTTTCTTTTTCCCCACCCCTAGTAAATACTGTTAAACAAAGTTGTAAAATGATATAACCTGTACAGCAGTAAACTCTGCTCAAATAAGTCTCACACCGAGTAAAACACAACACATACAATTAGTGCATCTGCTACAAATTGCAGCGTCAGACATGTATAAAGAGAGAGACCAAGAGAGGCTAAGATGGCAAGACTGTCGGAGAGAACGGGATGGGAGTGAGAGATGGTATTGTGAAGGTTGGAAACCAATTATCTACTAGCAGTGGATTCTCCTTGGGGACCACTCGAAGACCAGCATGAGAAGCTTTGTGCATGCGTGTGTGTGTGTGTGTGTGTGTGTGTGTGTTTGTGTGGGTCTTGTTCTGAATCTCTGTCTGGACAGGGCAGCGGAAGCAATTATAAGTTAAAAGTTCCCTGTTGTTTAAGATCGCGAGAGAGAGAGATGAAGTGAGTGTGCATTAAAGGATAAGGGTGGCAATTTTCTATATTTTTTCTTACAGTCAGCAAATCCCATGAAAAGATCAAAACCAACAATGAATTGATCCTCCTAACAAGTATTGCCTGCTTAGCTGAAGCCTTATTCCTCTGTGCCATAGAGCTCCATTGTTGTCCAAAAACTATTAAAAGCACATCAATGAGACACACTGTTGCACGGGGCGACATGTCCCCTCATTACCATGAACATGGGCTCTGTAGTTCATTTTGACTCAAACCCACATAAACCGTTCTGCTGCGAGAAATGCCCAAATATAGCTCACCAAATGTGTATTAATCCGTAACAGAAAATAGTATTATACTGTATGTAACTATTACGGCTGGGCCAGACCGCACGCGTTAGCAGTGCGCGTGCGTCGCGGAACCTCTTGCTTTTTATTTTGGCGTCCATGTTAACAGGTTAGAGCAGCCACACTGCCCGCGTGGGCAGCATGGTCGGGCGCGGCCCCATGAATAACCTTACTTTTACCTATAACAGGTGCGTTTTGCCTAGGCTAAGATAAAAAGACAAACACCCTATTTCTTTCCCTTATGGTCATGTTACTTCATTCTTATTACCTCCTTCTAAGGCCTTGGAAGGAGGTATTGTTTTCACCGGCGTTGGTTTGTTTGTTTGTTTGTCTGTCTGTCTGTCTGTCTGTCTGTCTGTCTGTCCTTCCTTCTGTTTGCAGGATTACTCCAAAAGTTTGGGATGGATTTGAATTAAATTTTTTGGAGGGGTGGGGTGTAGCACAATGAACAATCCATTACATTTTGGTGGCGATCCAGATCATGATCCGAATTCCGATCAGCCTGAGCATTAAGACCACAGGGTATAACACATGTGCAGTGTAACTGATGACGCGTTGATGACGCATGACCCGACCTTCTTCCTTCTTCGAGCAGAGAGATACGTGTGTGGATTAGAGGTCGACCGATATGGTTTTTTTATGGCCGATGCCGATGCTGATTTTTTACAGAATCAGGACAGCCGATGGCCGATATATGATGCCGATTTTTTTTTTTTGCCGATATGTTTGGCTGGTATTCTTTTTTTTCCTCCATCTGATAAAATATAACAGCTTAATAATAACAAATAATACACAAAATGTCTTAACTTAAGTAAACATTTATTGAACAACACTTATGGTCTGTCTCTCCAATTTGCACTTTGTGTCTGCACTGCAGTGCATATTTTATTTTGTGCATGATGGTTAATAGTAGTAATAGTACAGGGCTCAAAACCTTTTAAGCACCTTTCCAAAACTGTCCTAAAGCATGTTTTTTATTTATGTTTGTTGACATACACTGTTACAAGCTATATGGCCATAATCTAAGTGATCAAAACATAATAATAACTTTGTTCACTCGTATTACACAGCCTGCTGCTCATATCTGCTGCGGACTACACACAGGCCACTAGCGGTGACGTCATAGAGGCTCTGTAGGACCCATAGACCGTAGAGACGTTTAATGAGGAAGTGACCTTTTTGCTAAATGTTTCGACAAATTGCTCGTGTTTCCGTTCTCACACGCAAACTTGCACTTATGACAAGCATTGTCAGCATCAACTCTAGTAAAGTGTAATTACGCTTTATAAGTTTAGTTTTCTCCGTCATAGTTACTAAGAGCAGAAGCTCTGTGTGTGTGTCTGCGCTGCAGCAGCGTGTCTGTGAGAGCTGCTCCGCCCCGCACGCAGCTAACGGCACCGACGGAGAGAAATTCTCCGTTACCAAAAACAGAATTGATAACGTCGGAGCATTTCATATCTATCCAATTAAATATGGGCTTTGAAAGAGAAGAATTTCAGCCTACTGGTTTCTCCCGGCAGAACGGCAATTTGATTGACACACAAGGGGCGGTGTCACACGTGTTCCACAGCAACAACAACACTGGGCTGCCCGCAGATGTGCCTGCTTGATAATCGGCTTAATATGCTCAGGCATCGGCCGATGCCGATTATGAAAAAATGTCAAATAATCGGCCCGATTAATCGGCCGACCGATAAATCGGTCGACCTCTAGTGTGGATGTGTGTGTGGTAGCTGCTGGCCGTCCGCGGTGAGAAAGAAAAAAGCGGTAGATGACCGGATGAGAGACAACGCAATGTAACGTTATACAGAAATAACAAGGCTGCTGAATGAGAGAGGCATCCGCCGATACGTTACACGGAAACACACCGTGTTAATAATAAGCCGCCCACCTCACGTAACCGCCAGCTGTGAGCTGTGATCTGTTTTTATAGTCACGCACCTTGGCGGAGGTTCTGCGCTCTCCGAGTGCTATTCTAGTTTTAGTATGTTTTCTGACAGCATATTGAGAAAATATATTACAGCTAAGGTTCCTCATCTTCATCTTCATGTTGCAGGGGCATTCCTGGAGGGTCCTTGTAAAATGTGACGACTAGTGATGGAAATACGTATACAAACAATATTCCAACATAAATGCCTAAAACCAAACATGGATTATTCCAAAAATAATAAAGGCTTGTTACCATTACCAATATTGATATAAAGCACTTTGGACGGGAACACCTGAAGTGCACTTGGCAGTTAAACTTGATTCAGAGTGGTATGAGGAGATGGTGTTTACAGAGATTTTTACTGTCATATTGACAATCTGGAGCTGTGAGTAGAGGACACAGTGTACCAGACACAGTCAGCCATATTGACTATATAAAACCCGTTTATGAGCCCTGTAAACTTACTTGAAAATAACAGTGTGGGATGATGGAGAAGGTTTCTGTCTGCATATGAATTGAGGGTAGGCTCTCTGTGTGTATGGGAAACAGAAGGCGGCTTTATTTGTTTGTGCATTTGGGCAGTTAGGTGCAGTTGTATGTGTCGAAGATTATGTCTTTGTGTATATGTCTGCGGCTGTGTGGAACTGTAAAATGAAGAAAGAGAGCTGTGTGTGTGCAGATGAGCATGAAACACAAGCAGTAATGTCTGTATCCCCACAACCACCCTCACTCGCAGACACGGGGAGGAGAGATGCAAGGATGACATGAAGGAAGCAGGATGTTTTTGCCAAATGAGAATTGATTACGCAGAGAAATCCAGTCATTTACTCGTGATGCACAACTATCACTTGTTCGTTTTGAGCTTGATTTTACTAAAGTAATGTTGATTTACAACTAAAAATAATGATTTCTATGTTAAGTTATATCAACAATCTTATTTTTTTAAAAACTTGACAGATATGAAACTAAGATGTTAATAAAATGCATCGTGCCCTTTTAAGTGGCAGTAGGCAGTATATTTTTGGCATCATTGGGAATAAATTCCATATTAACCTTTCAGCATATTGTAATTCAAGTGTTCTGAGAGAAAACTAGATTTCTGATCCTCCTCATGGCCCTTTTTTTCAGGCTTAAAAAAATCTCGCCCGTGACGGGAGACTTTGACCAATCACAGGTCATTTCAGAGAGAGAGCGTTCCTATTGGCTGTGCTCCAGTCATGTGACCGGAACTTGGCGTTCCTTCAAGCCATCTCAACCTGATCTCAACATGGCTGCCGGGTCACAAACTTTCTCAATTTACAGCTAAACAGTACACTACAAGATGATTCTGAAAACATTTGAGGAGAGAAATAGGCATTACAGTAACAGAATATTGATTCATATTTGATCAGCGCTGCCTAGTTTGACCGTTTAGTCGGAGTTCGCGAGTGATTGACAGCCGGCTCTCATAGACAGGAGCTGGACAGCAGATCCCAGATCAGCTTTGACTGCTTGTTTTCCTCCGGTATGTGAAATCTTGCAGATGCCGTTAGGAGGCATTAAATTGACAAACATCATATGTGTGATTCATGGCGCAATTCAAACAAGTTAAAAAAATATTTCTCTCTCTCCGTTGACTACCGTTTTTTCCAAAATAAGGTCCCATGGGGTCCACCGGGAGGGGCGGGACTTTGCTTCTCTACAGACAGATTTCCAGTTAGGAGGACTTTCTTTTGTCCAAACTTCTCTGGAAGCCTCCTTTTTCGTTTCTTTATGTCTCATGTAAGACACACTTTAAGGTCCCCTGTGATGTTGGACCTTGATAAAGGTCAGAGGCTGGAGGACAGAGGAGCAAAGGGCTTCCTGCCAGTTGGATGTTATTGCTTGAAGTTGATGACAGTTCACGCCTGCTACACTTTTATCTGTTGACTTGTCAAGCACACTTTTTACACGTGTTAAATGAGAAGTCTACAAGACATATTTCCTGTTCCAGGACCATTAATTATGGATTTGTTTATTAATTTGTTCAGTCATTCATTCATGGAGGAAAGAATGTATGCTTCAGAGGACAACACTTATCACTGTGATTCACCACACTGATAGTCATGCAGCATTCATGCAGCATTTACTTCTTGTTTTTATAGAGAACCAGATTTTCCGCAACATTTAAAAATGTACATGCAGACATGTGTATGCATGCATGAAATTCCTATCTTTTTGCCTACTGTTTGTCAGGTTTTTCTATATGCAACTGTCTGCCGTGTTTATGTGTATACCAGATCCTATGAGAATATGTGCATCTGCAGTCTCTGACTGTATGTTTACCTACAAGGAAAAGTGGTAATCAGGCCATGCATATGTATGAGGGTTTGCGAATGCCCCTCTAAACGTTGCAGAGGCGTTACCGAGACATTGTAGATCAGGCTCTCTGAATGTTATGCCTCATTGCCTTATCACTGGCATGCTAATGTTTAGAAACAAGGTTGAAAATGTATGGGGTGCCTTTTTGCGCATGCGTGTAGTTTTCCAGTGGGAGCTCCATTTTAATTCTATGTATATTTATATCTCTAGAAAGGCACATGAGGGGGTTAGTAGACTTACAGGTTGATCAGGAGACAGCCAAAGAGAGAGAGAGAGAGAGAGACTGGGTAAGCAATGTGTTCTTGTGTATAAACAGACAGATAAGATGTGAGTCAGGGATACCGGCTTTATGTCTATATGTGTGTGAGAATAAGTTGTGTAAACTTTGCATGGTTTGATTACCATTATCAAGTTAATAATCCCTCATGTTTCTCTGTTTAAATTCCTGTCTGGCTACAGGCAACGTGGGCAGTTTGGAATAAATGAGTGTCACCCACACATACGCATTTTTGCAGAAATTAGTGAGAATCGTTGGTGGTTGCTATGATGAAAAGCCGATGTTTGTGATTTGAACGCTCCTTTTTTTGTGGAGGAGCGGGGGGATCAAACTGTCTGCCTCACAGCTTCTCGTCTCTGTTCTTTTCCGTCTTTTCCTTCTTTGAATAAGACAGAGCTCATTCCTTAAGGAATGTATATACAGTAGACCATATGGAAGGATGAAATATTTAGAGAAATTAAATGGTTTTTCAATTCCTAGAAAGAGTGCAGCGGAAACATAGAAACGTTCTATTTTATTAGACAAAACAAAATGGCCACTGCCGGCGGCGACTGTTCACCTGTTTGATCTGATTGTGTTATTTTCGGGGTCGCTCAGGCTATTTCTTTTTTTCTTTTCCCCCAATGCATGTTGTCTGAAAGGCTGAATTTAAAATCCACTTCCACGTCTTTCTGCTGTTCATATCTCATTTGAAATTTGGGCTCGGAAGACAAAACCTATTTTTGGTGTTCCCAAGCAGTATATAAAGAAAGTTTTTTTTTGGACAAAATTTCCAGAAAAAAATGCTTAAGATGCGAAAGCGAATCCACCTGCGACTAAGAGGGAACTGGATTTGGCTCCAAACTCAACTGGATGAAGGGAACAACAGGTGCTCCTGAGCTAGAAATTGCTCCCTCTGAGAACCATCACTGAGAACCGACGTTTCTGAACTTCTACAGTATGATGCTCAATGCATTTTGGCTTCTGCCAGAGAGAACAAGGTGTGTACACATATTTCAGGACTATATCAAAGTGGTGGAGATGCAGTGTCAAAAGTTCAAAGACTGCAAGAAAAAGCTTCATAAACGATGAATTAAGTTTCCCCTGGTTTATCCTGCTGTTCTGCGGAAGGAGGTAACAATGAGACAGCAATGCAATTAATTTCCTCCATGTGGCAATCTCGATAGGATACCTATGGAGGTATAAATGAGGATACTATAAGACGCTTGACGTGAAATTAAATTGTTCTGCCCTTTATTAAAAGCTCATGCTATGTGCTTTCTAGATCTTATCTTTCCAGACTAGAAATGTACGCTTAATACACATTTTTGGGCCTAATAGGAGCTTAGTGATACTTTGTTATATCAAGCAAACTATATACTTCATGTGGGCCTTAATGCAATTCCCCCTAGAAATTCACTGGGGCGAATTTAGTTGTGAATTTTATCTGCTTCTTTGTCTGATCTGTTATGTCACTTTGTGAGACTGTCTGCACCAAAAGCACAACTCATGCAGACATTTTCGTCCCTAACTGAACACTTGTGTTTGTGTTTTTCTGCTCTTCTGTTGTGCTTTTTACCTTTCATCTGACAACAAAATCACTTCTAAAAGGAGCAAAACCTTCGCCTGACTTTACCTGACTTAATTTCTAAACAGGGAGTGTTTTAACCATTATGTGGGACCTACAGGAAACGTTATCGTATTGCGGTAACATGCGGTCAAGCCAGCCGTCACTCTCATCTCCGTGGGCAAATGGGCCGACGCTACAACTGTAGAGCACCCATATACTGACATTTATGTTAAATGCATTCAAACGGCCTCGATGGAGCTGACCATGGATGAATAAAGAGAACGGAGCTAACGGAGAGCTAGCGACGAACTTTGCGAAGTTAGCGGAAGTATACACACATAACTACGTCCGTTTTTTTTTTTTTAAATAAGGTGTTAACAAAGGGAACTGTATATACAAATACATATATGGAAATAAGATTTATTGGATTATATTCACCAGAAGTATAAAACATTACATGTCCCCTGTAAATTAAAAAGAAAATACCACTAATTTGTGAGTGAAATGTCTTTAGTCTTTAATTTTTGGGTCGCTGGAAACAAATTTAATAAATACTGCCTGACGATGACTGATATATTTGACTTCAGGACATCTCTTACTATATATATATTCTATACTATAGATATTTTCCCAAGTAAAAGTCCCTTGAAGTGTATGATTCAACTTTTTCCCATGGTCTTGTGTTAAAAAAAGTTAACAAAAATCACAATAAATCGTAATATCGAATCGCAATACTTAAAAATCGCAATACATTTGGCACCACGGTATCATGATAGTATCGAATCGGGAGATAGGTGTATCATCCTAGCCCTAGTTTGTGTGTATGTTTGTATGTGTGTGTGTGTGTTTGACATAATGGACTGTAAGTGAATATACTTGATTGACTGGGATGATTGTGGTTGATGTTGTGTTCTATAAGCTGGCTGCTTAATGCTTTTTCTGTCCCACTACTGATGTTTCATAATGTCTGTGTCTCTATTTTTGTCCCAAGAGATTTGCCTTGTGCTTTAATCCTCTATTGTTGAAGAAATCATCCAAGACATCAGCATCCGCAACAAAAAACACACTTTAGTGACCTACTGCTTAGAATAGTCTGCAATGTATTCAATGAGTAACTCAGCTCATCAACAAATATAATGTAATGTAACATGTAATATTTACATGTTGTTTTGGCACAAGAGTGCTATCCAGCCGTTGACTCCTTTCAAATCAATTAATTTTTCATTAGTTCTTAGACCATAACCACTACAGACAATATAATCCCAATAATATGCTAATAAACCTCCCCTGACGGAAGCAGCAGCATAGTTTCAGTTGAAAAGTTTCAGTTAAATCTTTGTGCAGTGTATATCTTCTAATTACTTCGGTTTCAGTTGTGAATCAAACTGAACATAATAATCTGCGCGACTTTCGATGACACAAACACAACCGGAGTTTCCTTTTCATTGTGTGATGTCTGATGAGCTTTTAATGTTTATCTAAGTCATAATACTGTATTGTGTTACAGCCCTCAGACAATAACACAGATGTCATTATACACTCAGTATAAATTAATTATACTTTATTTTCCCCTTTGAAAATAGGATCCAGCTATGTGGTATTATGGAAATAAATAACAAAAACCCAATAAGTCACCGTCACAAGGAATTTAATCTCATTCCACATTTGAACTGGACTAAAAACTTTCTCTTTTTGCAGCCTGGGGAATGTATTTGCGTAAATTAATCCTCTCCTGAGACCCACACACTTTAAATCATGCTAATACCTTTTGTCAAGTGGATACCCATCACAAAAAAAAGCCTGTGCTCAGTTTGGTTCTAATACACTGAGAAACTATTTGCTGAATTTGATAATAGAGGGAGGCAAACAGTTCAAAATGTTTTGATGATGACATACTTTAGGAATTGAAAGAGCTCCAAACCCAGCTTCTTATTTTGCGGTTCAGTTAAGAAACACATTACAAGGCAGCTTTTTTGAGGAGGCAAATACAGAGGGCCTGCAGTGACTTCTTAATCGCTGGTTGGACAGCGTTCCTTATTGATAACTTCTCCCTTTTAGTTGTTTCCCAGGGCATGGCTTATCATCCTCCTGTGTAAGCCATTATGGCTTCCTCAACAGTTCAGTTGTGTGGGTGCAGCACTGCTAATCAATAGCCAATAAAGCCAGATCAATTGAGCTTACAGAGCAATCTAGTACTCTGAAGGTCTTTTCCATATCATTAATGGGAGAAACCAGGCAGGGGTACCTATATTTAGGACATGGCTGCACCTTAAAGCTTAGGGAAGTTGTGTTTGTCACTGGTAAGTTAAACCTTTACTGACTTGAGAAATTGTGTTCAAGGGATTCACGGCCCTATACACTGAGCAAGGTATTGAATTAATTTACTGTGATTTGACTATTTAAGCGGGATCACCCTAATTTTGCTGTATGTAGATGTTCAGTAATGACTGTGGTCAGTGCAGCTTATGAGCTCTTTGGCTACCAACTACAAGCATTTAAATTGACATTGATGACTATTTCTGATTACACTGTATTGATTATATTCCATGAGCATGGAGGTGGGATATCTACTTGGCAAGTGGTTTAGTAATGACTGTGGCAATTAAAGTCAACTGGTTTAAATCAATGACCCCTCATGGGAAAGGTCATACAGTGGAAACCGTTGATAGTGATCACGGTTACAGTGATCAGCCGCTTATATGGATCTAAAAGCCTGGGACAGAATCATTCCTATACAAATGCTGTTTAAATAATTTGCTTATAGTAATCAAGTAGTCCGCTTACAGTGTTCATTTTGGGTCTTTTCATACATGACAAAAAATGGAAAAACATTTTAAAACTACATTAGTACAGTACTACAAGTATATAATGTAATTTGTAGTTAAGGAGCTAGAACTTGCAGACATACTGACAGTTATTTTTGAAATATCAGATATCCTCCTAGTACTGACTTGAACATTTGTTCAAAGATGTAATGCAAAAGTAATATAACTGAGTACAACTCCTTAGTTGTCTCATTATGTAATGTGTTAACTGACTGTGGTACCAGCGCTCCTACCTATCATAAACACATGATCACAGTCACAGCCGCTAGCTTTCATCTCCTGTTAGCGCTATGATCAGTGCAAATGTTCCCATAAACCATGCTGCATGTTCCAGGGTTGTCTCTGACATTGATGTCTATGTGCTTTTATCTTTGGCTTTATTTAGGAGACCTCACATATTGGAAATTATTTTTTCCATCCGTCTACCACTTGTTCACCCATCTGGCATTAAAATAAACTCTTAAGGCTTCAGCTCTGCTAGTGCCTTAATGACAGCACTCTGTTCCTGTGTTGTGGTGTAAATCAATTAAGATCTCCTGTCATTTCTTTATTGCAATCATTTCCACATGAAGCGACTTTAAAGTAATACAGCAGATTTTTTGGCAAAAGACTGTGTGTGTGTGTTAATGTTGTATAATGAGAGGAGGAGATTTGGTCTTAGCCTGGTGACACAGATAAATATAAAGACTGATACACCAAAACGGTATTCCGGTCATACTGTATATTTAATTGCATGATTGTCCATGGTTAATCGCAATTAATCGCAAAATAATTGCACATTTTTTATCTGCTCAAAATGTACCTTAAAGGGAGATTTTTCAAGTATTTAATACTCTTATCAACATGGGAGTGGACAAATATGCTGATTTATGAAAGTGTATGTATATATATATTATTGGAAATCAATTAACAACACAAAACAATGACACATATTGTCCAGAAACCCTCACAGGTATTGCAATTAGTATAAAAAATATGCTCAAATCATAACATGACAAACTGCAGCCCAACAGGCAACACCAGCTGTCAGTGTGTCAGTGTGCTGACTTGACTATGACTTGCCCCACAACTGCATGTGATTATCATAAAGTGGGCATGTCTGCAAAGGGGAGACTCGTGGGTACCCATAGAACCAATTTTCATTCACATATCTTGAGGTCAGAGGTCAAGGGACCCCTTTGAAAATGGCCATGCCAGTGTTTCCTCGCCAACATTTAATATACGTTCGGAGCGTTACTTAGGCTCCTTCGCGACAAGCTAGTATAACAGTACCAATTGATATGATACCAGTATCTTCGCTCTAGCTTCAAAACTGAGCCGGCTACGACCTAAAAGTTAGCATTAATGCATTAAAGAAATTAGTGCGGTTAAAACAAATTTGCGTTAACGCGTTATTATCGCGTTATTATCGCGTTAACTTTGACAGCCCTACTTCTAAGCTTTGGGAAGTAGTCTATATGGCTACCATGTACTGATTATAGCCCGTTTACAAGCCCTCAAAATAAAATCCTGAGAGAGGAACCTTTCAGACTAGTCAAAATAAACAGATGAGGTCTGACAGGTCAGGTTCATTATCACCGAGGTCAGACTGTCTCATAGTTTAGAGTCACTCTTAATGTACAAGTATTGATGTATAGCATGAGCCTGCATGTATTTGTGGTCTGCGTGTATGTGTGTGTGTGTGTGTTATCTTGTGTGGGATTCGCCTGAGTCTCAAAGAGAGACAATGACAAACACATGATTGTTAGCATACAGTACACCCACACATATACGTGCAGAGACAGTGAGAGACTGATTCACCCACCCACAGACGCACACATTCGGCATCATACAAACGTCTGCCTGGAGTCTCCCAATAATGGCAGATGGTCTTTTTGCTCCACCATCTTTCTCTTTCTCTCTCTCTCTCTCTCTCTCTCTCTCTCTCTCTCTCTCTCTCTGTCTCTGTCTCTCTGTTGCTCACTCCACCAATCTCTTTCCTGTCTTTCTCCCTCTCTGTTTTCCTCTCTCTGTCCATCTGTTGCTATATTGCTCACTCCACCATTCTTTTGCTGTCTTTCTCCCTTTCTCCTCTCACTTTGCTACTCTTGTCTTCTTTCTCCCTCTTTCTCTCCCTCTTCTACTTCCTCTCTCTCTCCCCCCCACACCCCTCCCAAATACACTCTGCCTTTCTTTCTTTTGTCTCTCTCTTGCACATGATCTGTGCTTTTGGGGCTGTGTGTCTCTGTGTTTCCTGTGGGAGGTTACTTGAGTTGACAAGGCCACTAGCAGTGCCATGCCATGCCACCTTGATGCTGTGCCAGTGTGTGTGAGTGTGTTTGTGTGTATGCTGTGTGCCCTCTGGACTAAGCAAACATCAGAAGTGTGTGTGTCTATGTGTGTGAGTGTATAGTGTGTGTAATCGGGTTGACAGGGTTGGCAGCTGGCCCTTGCCACCTTGTCTGGATGCCAGTGTGGCTCAGCCTTTTTCAGTGTATTATTTTCAGGCTGCATTTGATGAATCTGAATTTGATATGAAGACTGATTCTTCTATCTGTCTGTCTTTCTGTCTGTCTGTCTGTTAGAAGTAATTCCTGTTCAAAACCTCCCTGTGCCTTCATCTTTTAATTGATATGTAATTAATAGGTAGGGTATTAATAGGGCTGTGAATTGGCAAGAATCTGGCAATATGATACATATCATAATACAGAGGTAATGATTCAATATATTGTGATATATTGCGATACTGCAAGCAAGGCGATATATTGTGATTTTTTTCAAATCTAATTTTAGGAAAACTGTCATAGTATAAAGAACACACCACCATATGTATAAAATCTGAGTAAAAAAAGTCACTATGTGAAATGGCTACCATGGGGACTTCATCACACATGAATACAGTTGGACTCATTGGATCCACAAGAGTCTCAGCTTTACAGTGATACCCAATTTATGTAATTCTAGGCTGTTTAGGGACCCCAGTATGCAGAAATATTCAAATACACCATTTTAGAATAGGTGAAAATAACACATTCGTATTGCCTGCAAAAATCTGCACGGTTTTTGCCCAAAACTGCATGTGATTATCATAAAGTGGGCATGTCTGTAAAGGGGAGACTCCTGGGTACCCATTTTCATTCACATGTCTTGAGGTCAGAGGTCAAGGGATCCCCTTTGAAAATGTACATGCCAGTTTTTTCATTGGTACCAATGAATTCCTTTGGTTTTCTAGTTTCATAAGTTGCCAGTACCTTCACTCTAGCTTTAAAACTGAGCCCGGTACAGCCTCCGATAGACAGAATAACGGCAGGGTTAATTAAAAGCTTTTTGGACACTGGATACAGTATCGCAAAACATAATATTGCGATACTCGTGCATTAATATTTTCTTACATCGCTGTTAATAGGGTTGTGCATCTTTCCCTCGATGCGATTCAGTACGTATCTTGAACAATCACTCTATCAAAATCAATACAGTTAACCGTGTAACGATGCAATACAGTTTCTATATACTAGCACTACTTCAATACGATACGATTCAGCTTTGATCTGATTCAGTTTAGATTCAGACACGTCATGAGAATACTCATAGTATTCTCATGACGTGTCGTATATTTCCTATACCAATATGGCTCAATGCAGCTCAAGGGTTGCTTGTCTTACGTATATCTTTAATGATGATGTGATGGAATGCTATTGGTTAGTGAGATGGTGTCCCACATTGTGAAACACACACACACATATACAGTATATATATATATATATCTGGTCTCGCTGCCTCTGTCTCTCCTCTTGCACACACACAGACGACTCGCTCTCTCTCTTTCTGTTCATCCACACAGATAACACATAAAAAGCTGCTCAAGGGGAGCTATTTCTGACTGTATCGGTCTATGACGGACGTATGGACCGATTCCCCTCAAAATTTGAGTCGGATTCAGAGTTTTGTGTGGATGTAGCTGTATCAACACGTATGGGTTAATCTTTACACCCCTAGTAATTAAACATACAAATGCACCACATGACATGCTGATAATTAGAGTTTTGATAAATTGTCAATTTTACCTTGATTTATTGACCAAGCAATGTCAGCCTCACCTCAGTTTCCTTTATTCTTTAGCAGTCTCCTACCCTATTCGACGGATGTCAACACTCTCACAGTAGAAATTACCGCAATTGTTCTAAATGCCTAAAAAAACAGAGGTACACTAGCAGAAAATATTGGAAAATGAGGTGTTAAATGCCGGAGCTGGTATTCACACTGCTGTAATGTCAAACTGCATTTTCTCTGCTCTAACATTCTGTCTCGTCACGCTTTCCTAAAATATAGCACAAGGAATGAACCAACCGAAATTGCTTGGAGCTAAGAAGAAGAAAAAAAAAAACTCTAAGGCTTCCTCTTTTCCTCTGCCACTTTATTCCCCATCAGCCTGTCTCCCTTTGCTTATTCATCTTTCTCTTCCTTACCTCCGCTTTCTCTATCTACCCCCCCTCCCCCCCTTCTCTTTTCTCCCTATCTTTGGCTCCTCCTTTGCCTCCCACCTGGCATCTTTTCTCTCTATCTTCCTCCTTTACTCTTTTTATGCCTCTCCCTCTGAATCATTAATGCCTGCCATGTCATGATCTGTGTGGATGTGAGCTGCGTTCAGAATGATTATTCCTTCTTACTGTGTTCACTTGATCTCCCACTTGCTGCTGCACACAGGCAGCAAACTCCCGACTTCTAACACAGCTTATCATGAAATATTCACTTAAAGGCTCAAATTAACATAAAACGACATAAACGTGTAGATGTAGTTGCACACGTTCTTGCTCTCTCTTTCTCTATCTTCACTAAATTATTCATTTCATGTGTATTTTGTTGGAGCAAATACAAAGACTTTACCAATTCAGTCATTAAACAACCTCATCTGACAGTAGCTACTCCATAACTTCACATTCTCCCATTTTTTGTGTGCGTGTCACTAAGCCTCGCCTGAAGTGAACCATTTTCAGATTTTACTGCAGCACATTATGCAACAGCCAACATTCTCTGAACTGACTTTTTCAATCAGACAATCTCTCTTTTCTCATTTTCTTCCTCAGTGTTGGTGACAACAGTTGTATCTGGGCACCAATACAGTGTGTGCATTTATATACAACAATGCTCTACTCTAATGCTTTCGCCAAGCATGGAAAAGGGTAAATTCCCAATTGTCTTATCATGACATTCATTTAAGATAGCCAGAACGGGACTGTAGGTCAAGTAGACACAGCGTTGATCATAAATCTGTCTCCATTTAGTGTATCTCATCTTTAACTTTACCAATAGTTTCTTATCTGCTCCCATCGCCAACAGCTTTCTGCTCTGATCCAGCGTCACTCTCTATCTCTGTTGCTCAACCACACACTCGCTACGCACGCATTACGTTACTCTTATACCAAAGACTTCATTTGTAAACATGTGGAATGCTTTTAAACCCGGCCTTGGCCATTTTCACATGGCAGCAGGCCTACTGCGAGCATCAAAGCTCTTGTGTGACATTTTACACGTTTCCTTCATCTACTCGTAAAGTGTTCATAGCCTCAATCATCGCAGGAGAGACTAAATGTCCTTGCCGCAACACATTTGTGTCATTTGAATTTATCACCAGACTTTCCGAGGACAGCTTTTTACTACTGTCTTAGTCAAGTTTCACGTTTGCCATAAACGTTTCACATAATTTTCTGACTCAATTCATTTTCTTATGATACTGTATCACATTTGATTTTTATGTTTTATAGATAAAGTTTTCAGATTTGGGATTTTATTTGTTTAATTTTCAGACACATTTCCAACAAACATGAATATAACCATATACCATCAGCGCTACAATTTGTCAAAATATGTGCATACATTATTTTCTGTGCATCCTTGAAGGCAAACATAGGTAACAATGAAAACTACTTTACAGAATGCATATACATTGAATTTCCCATGATGAAAGATGCTGGCCATAAATAGTATCAAAAATGGGGTTAGATATAATGAAAACCTTATGGATTATAACTTTAAATCAATGGTGATTGGTACTCATACATTATTTACCAAAGTCATATGGCCTAGTTATTGAAAAGATGGAAAAATAAGTACCTATATGAGCAATAATTTCATTCAGATTTACTGTTAGGCGTTTGCAGAAATCAGCTGTTGCACTCATGCACACTAGAAGTCGTACAGTATGCACAGTCAGGTTGAGCTGCAGTCTTATATAAGAGCTTAAAACATCTAAGAAACCTCTGCGCTGCTCTACCAGTATGGGTGGCTGGGGAGGGAAGATGGACAGAATTAAGGAGGAAAAAAAGGGGGATGTATGAGACAGAGAGAGGCAGAAATGGACAGAAATAACAGCGAGATAATCAGTAAGAAGAGGAGGACGGATTTAGGCAGAAGAGACAAAAAGAGAAGAAGAGGACTTATGAAGGAGAGAGAGGGAGGTCTAGTATGCCGCTTGTCATTTAACTGCAATAACAAACTGATTTTGATGAACAAGAGGGCTGACCAGGTCATTCATTCAAGGGCATAACACATTTTCTTTTATTAGATAGCATTGCCTGGCTTCAATATTTCCTGTCGAAATGTCTATTACAAGTAATATTTTAGGTAGGGCTGTCACAGTTAACGAGACAATAATGCGTTACCGCAAATTCGTTTTAACGCAACTTCCATATGAAACTAGAAAACCTAAGGAATCCAATGGTAACCATGTCATACTAGCTTGTCGAGAAGGAGGCTACATAACTCTCCAAATTTGCACAAAATTTTGGTGAGAAAAAAACGTCATGACCGTTTTCAAAGGGGTCCCATGACCTCTGACCTGATTAATCATGGACAATCATGTGATTAATTGCGATTAAATATTCTAATCGATTGACAGCCCTAATTTTTTGATGATGCAAATATTTGGAATAGCTCAATCAAACCTGAATTTGTAGGTAAATTATGCTCCACCAGACCCCAATGTTCAATCGTAGGATCAGAGGCTTGTTGCTCATTTTGTCCTTAACTTTGATTGAGGAGCAGCGCCGAGACAAAATTGAACATCTGCCCGTCTTTGCCACAGAAACAGAGAGCAAAGTTAGACAAAAGTCATTTTAGTGTGTGCAGATGCAGTAGGCGTCACTTTACTGCAACACTGATGGATTTACTGCCGCTCTGCTGTTGACATCAGCGAACGTCAGGTAAACTTTCTACTATCTACAATCACAATGTGAGCGCAACATTGGTGGGAGTCATAAATAAGACAGATGGGGATCCAGGGGTAATGACGGAGGAGGAGAGGGAGGAGGGGAAAGGAGCCAAAGATGAAAAATTGATCACATCCAAACTTGAAGAACATTTGAAGACAGAGGAGGAGGAGGAGTCTATAGAGATGAAGAACTTATAGGAGAAGAAAGCAGAGGGGAAAGGTGTTGGACACTAGGGCTGGGACGATACACCTATCTGCCGATTAGATACTATCACGATACTTGTATGCCGATTCGATATGTTTTGCAGTTTTTAAGTATTGCGATTCTACAAGTATTGCAATTTGATATTACGATTTATTGCGGTTTTTGTTATCTTTTTAACACTAGACCATAGGAAAAAGTTGAATTATACACTTCAAGGGACTTTTACTTTGAATTTTTTTTTTTTTTAAGTTTTGAAAAACTTTGAAAAATCTAAATTAATACAGTAAAAATATTTGATTTTCATGTATGTAGTCAGAGATGTCCTGAAGTCAAATATATCAGTAATTGTCAGGGATTATTTGTTAAATCCTTTTTCCAGCAACCCAAAAATCAAAGAATAAAGACATTTCCCTCACAAATTAGTGGTATTTTCTTTTTAATTTACAAGGAACTTGTAGTGTTTTATACTTCTGGTGAATAGAATCCATCAATCTTATTATATATATGTATTTTGTGTATACAGTTCCCTTTGTTAACACCTTATTTTGAAAACCGGACGTAGTCACACGTGTAAACTTCCGCTAACTTCGCCAAGTCCGTCTAGCTCTCCCGTCAGCTCCGTTCTCTTTATACATCCATGGTTAGCTCCATCGGGGCCGTTTGAATGTATTTAACATAAATGTCAGTATATGGGTGCTCTACAGTTGTCGTGTCGGCCAATTTCACCACAGAGATGAGAGCGCCGGCTGGCTTGACCGCACGTTACGGCAATACGATAACGTTTCCTGTCCATGACAGAGTTAGCATGCAGTTTTAGCCGTGATGTCTAGCTCTGCTTTTCCTGCAATGTGTGAAACCCAAAGTGTTTCCATACTTTACTGTATGTGTAGTGTTTACCACTTTAGATTTAACATGTGAGGGTGAAGGTCGTATCCACACGGAACCTCTGCCGTTTTTGTTTCGGCTCACTGCAGCCGGCTGCGGTTTGTTTTGGTTGACGGATACGGAACGGATATGACGTCACGTTACTCAGACTACAACAATAAATGTGGTAACTTCCTTCTACCTTTGCATAGACTCAAATGAAGCAAATAAATCAATTCTGGCATAAAAAAATAAATTTGAAAATCATAAAAAATAAATTGCAATACACAGCTGAATCAATTTTTTTCCCACCCCTAGTAGGGGATGAAGAAGGTAGACGGGAGAAGATGTCGAACAAAAAAAAACGAAGAAAGAAAAGAGTGCTGTTAGAACAATCACTTGAAAGAATCATTTGTTCTCGCTTTTATCAGTCACCTGAAGGAGAACACTATTGATCACTTCAAATCACAAAGAACACCTTGTCCTCTTTGCATTAATAAGAATCCTTTGTTTTTTTTATACATAGACTGATAGACTGCCTGACTGATCATTTATATGTGAGAATCTTTAGAATTAATATCATTCTTCAAAGGAGGAGTGGTGTGTGTGTGTGTGCGTCGCTACAACTCCTTCAAAGTTGATCTTTTTTGTCTTCTGAAAAGTTGCGCTCAGTGATTTCACAGCCCTCGTCGGTGGCTTTTGTTGAAAAGTCAGCTGAATGTCAGCTTAATGTGTTACTTTTTGAGACGAATGAAGAAAAATAATCGCTTTAACAGCAGTAGTAGCTGCATCCTTAGGTGCCATACGTGCCTCTGTGTGTGTGTGTGTGTGTGTGTGTGTGTGTCTGTGTGTCTGTGTTCCTCTCTGCCTGGCCTGCTGTCTGTCTGCCCAATTAAGCAGCTGTTTTCTTTTTCTACTCTCTGGTCTTAAGACACACTTTGTTGTCGAACTTGCTATAATCCCTTTTAGGCTGCATCTCATGACAGCAGCTGACCAGAAATCTCTCCCTCTTTTGCTCTCCAGCTTTCTTTTGATCCCCTCATCTCTCTCAAATTCCTTCTACACACCCTCCTCCTCCTCCTCATCCACTCACATACCCCCCCACAACCACCACAACCACCACACACACACCGCTGCCTAAATCACTTGCTGTGTTTCTTTGATCTGTTTCACACAATAACAGCACTCTGTGTTGTTTCCTTTCCCTGACATTGCTTCATATCTCCTGATTGGACAATTACTGTTTGGGAAGTTATGATAGTTCTTGACACAGGAGCTGAACCAGCTACAACATCATAATTTATTAAAAGGCTTCCCCCCCCCCCCGACCTTTTGTTTGCATTTGAAAACAACTTGGCATGTCGCAGACTAGCTCACCTGAAATCTTTCTTTACACCTTAATGTGAAAATGGATCTTGACGGAGAAAACGAGCTGCATTCAAACAAAATGTATAGCAGCGCAGCTCCTTTGACCTCCCGTTTGCTCATTATTACAACAACGCCGCTTGAAATAAACTGTACATCTGAACACTCTGTTCTCTCTTTGTCTCGGTTAAGATGAAGACACATGGGCGGCAATTTTCTGCATCTTACACATGTCAGCATGCATAGAAAATTGCCAAACGGCCTCAATGTGGATAGGGTCGCAAGCTGTAAGGAAGCAGAGTAGAAATAAAAAGAATAGCGACACTTAGGTTGCAACTAATGATTATTTGCATTATCGATTCATCTGCTGATTATTTTTCCAGTAATTGACAAAGTGCTCAGTCTATAAAATGTCAAAACAATTTAAATCTCACTTCCCCAGAGCACAAAAGGAAGTGTTTTGAAATTGCTTGTTCTCTCCGATTAAAGGTCCCGTGTGTAACATTTCAGGAGATCTATTAGCAGAAATGGAATATAATATTCATGACTATGTTTTCATTAGTTTATAGTCACCTGAGACTAATAATCATTGTGTTTTCATTACCTTATAATGAGTCCTTCATATCTACATAGGGAGCGGGTCTTCTTAACAGACTCTGCCATGTTGCTCCTCCATGTTTCTAGAACAGAACGGAAAACCAAACACTGGCTCTAGAGAGAGCCTTTCACGTTTTTATGTTATCTGAAGGCCACCGTAGTTCTCCGACGCGCTTGTGAAGCTGCTTTAACGTGAGCCGCAGAGTGCAAAACCATGGTACTGGACTGGACTTCTGTTGCTCCTAAAGTAGTGTTATTATGGTAAGGGTGGCCTCTTGAGTGAGGCGAACGGCGTTACCACGGTTTTGCACTCGGCGGATCACGTTACCGCAGTCCTGGAAAGGGAGGAGTGAGCGGAGGGGTACTCAGCTGGTTGCAGTTTGCAACCACACCACTAGATGCTGCCAAATCCTACACACTGTACCTTTAATCGTCCACAACCCAAAGATATTCAGTTTACAATTTTATAAAACAATTGATTCATTCTTTGTCAGTAGACCACCACAATAATTATGTTAAATTTCCATCCACAGCTTTTTCATTCACGTCTAGCAGTTGTAGAAGTTTACTATGTACCTGGCTGAAGAAACTTTTGCTCCATCTGAATTTGGATGAACCCATTTTGCTGCTGTTGGCCAGATGTGACTTCCAACACTGATGGAACAGATAGGAGAGTGGCTGAGTGTCCCGGGAGAAGCTCTGCTTCAGAGAGATGTTTGTAGAAAGGCTACATCTCTGACACAGTCACCAGTGACCCTATTCTTCCTCCTCTTACTCATCCTTGCTCCAAATACATCTCTCAATACATATGTACTAACACAATTGCACAATTATTGTGATTCCTATTCATCGCCAGTATCTGCTCGCTCACCCCTCCACTAGAAAGGCTAATGTATGGCTTTAGTTCCATCTCCTAGAATTAACTTCCACTCTCACTGCTGTTGCCTTTCTCCTACCTGACATTTTCATCGTTTCCTTTCATATTCTTTCTCTCTCATCACCTGATTCTTCTGTATTTTTGAGACGTGGTACTACTCTCAGAGTTGAGGCTACTCACCCTTACAATATGGGAGATAATGTGCAGGTTTGAATCTTTCAACTAGGATTACTTCTCATTCTCTTCACCCCCCTGGCCCATTCATTCACTCTTTTTCTTTTGGAACCCTCGCTGTGTTTCTCTCTTTCGCTGTTCTAGCTTAAGTGCCTGGAGATGGGTTTACTTGAATATATTGTGGTCACATTATTGCTGAACTGTTGAAAGCTTCCAGTATGATTTTTTTCAGAATTGCTGAGATACTTTCAGTCACTTAACAGCCAAATTCAACCCAGAAAAGTCCCAAATGAGTCTTAAAGAATCCACTAAGGATCTTCAGGGCTACAGTTGCAAACACTGACAGTTTGCCACTACTTTAATGTGTCACTCGTCGTAAATTCACTGTGATTTATAAATGAGGAAAATCTACAGATAGCATTTTTAATGTGACAGTAACCTCCCAATGGGCTGTGTGGCAACCCGCCCATTTTCTTACAGAGTTTAATGTGGGGTTTAAAATTCTTTCCTCCCTTGCATTTACTCCGTCTCCTCTCCACCTCTCTAAAATATTCTTATTCTTTTTATTCCCTTGTCTCTTTTCTCTGTTCCATGTCTTAATGTGAGGAGGGTGTTTCTCTGTTTTAAGTCTGCTCACCCGTGTACAAAAGGGACGAATGGGTGAGTTTAGCAACTTAGTAGAACTTTTTTCTTTTCATCTCAACTAAGTTTAACTCACGGTGGACATGTCATTTTCCTACGAAAAACTTTTATCCAGTAATACAGTGATAAATATTGTAAATACCTAACCTTCTTGTCATATGTCAAAAACAAATGGACTGGACTGGAGTATGGTTTAATCTGTTGATGGGAGACTGATTTTTTTGACTATGGTCTCTAGTTTCTTGCTGGTAAACAGGTGGTAGGGACCAATAATTCTGCAGCAGTGTGTGTATACCTGTTTGCATTAGTCTAGGCTGGGTGTGGTGATCCTGATGTAGGTGCGTGTTTGAATAGCGGGACTTTTGGAGCTAGTGCTGCGAGCTACTTTCATTGGAAAAAAGTTGTTTCCTACCCAAGCTTTAACTGTAAGAATACATTTGGAAACTGAATGGCTTCATGTGGTGCCAGGAAGTTGGTGCTTTTATTATTAAAGAGATGGAAAATAACAAAATAGACATTTAGTTTGATAAAACATCATCGTAATTTTTTTTTTCATGTTTCTGCGGGAGTTTAGTGTTGCACACACACACAAACACACAATATAAAAATGCACAAATGCTCACAAAAGACACACACATCCCTGTCATTTTAATTAAATACACACATACCCACGTACACATGCAGACAAATGAGGAATATCACAACAAAAACACAACCTTACGCATGTCAGAATTTTATTAAGGCAATACATATTCAGAAATAGTCACACACTTTCCCTTTTAATGAAACGGCACACAAATACCCACCACACAAACCAAACGCACACACGTTATTCAAATCAGCTCCAGTTGATTAAACCCGTCACATCAGACCTGTCTAAACAGAGAAAGGATGAAGGGAGTGAAAAAAAAGGTGAAACATAATCAGAGAGAGAAAGAAAGAAAAATATGACAAGCTGTCCTTCACATCTATTAGTGATTGAAGTGATGAGAGAGGCAAAGGCCGGGCACAAACACGCACTATACAGCACATTGTTTGCTTTAAAACCTTGATGGTAATTGCTATATTTTGAACATTAAGATGTGAACAGCCAAGGTTCAAATGTTTAATATGAGACCAGAGGATGTCAGCTTTCATGCATAGCTCAGTGTCTCAGTCATTAACACTTTAAGTCAAAAGTCATTAATAATAAAGCAGGAAATATCAAATGTAATATAAAAATGTAACGACTAAATATATAATTTGAATTGCAGGCATTATTTCTACACACTATTTCTTTCATACGCTTTAGCTAGAGTGCTCATATAAGTCACATTCAGACAGCCAACTCATATTTGGACAAAACCTGCACTTGATTCCTCAAATCGTAATACAAGAAATAGTTGGGAATGTAGCTAAACTGCTACAGTACATCTTCTCATTCAGTTTTGCTTGTCATATCAACACAGACACACACACACCTTCAAGTATACAACAACAGACAGGCCAATGCAGTAACACTGAGTAAGAAATATTAGCTTTGTGGTCCCCATCCTTTGTGCAGTCAATATACATGGTTCCCTGGCCCCAGTCTTGGGACACATTTTTCATCTGTTGCTCTAACATTGTCAAAAAATATTATATTTCTTTTTCTCTGCGTCTCCAAATGTCTGCAAATCTAAAAAAACAGACTTTGTAAGGTGAAATGTGGAATCTGGTTTCATGTGTGTCATTTTTTGTTGTTGCTGCTATCTTCTGAGGCCCATATGTCAACATAATGGCAAGAAAAATCACTTGTAGACACTTTTTATGTCAGTATGGGAAAAGTGTGTGTGTGTGTGTGTGTGTGTGTGTGTGTCCAGACTTAGACAGGACACAGTTGGGGAGATAAACTAGCAATTCTGCAGGCAGATAAAGAGTGAGATCAAAGTGCACGCTCGAAGGATGATGACAGAATGGCTCATATTATCCCTCATTAGACAGGTGAGAAAGCAGTGAATGACAGAAAAGTTAGAAACTTAGTAGACCAAAACAGATGCTATCTCTGACACAATCACATTATATGCACTTTAAAATAAATGATCTAAAGTTTAACTTCTCTCTAGCTCATTAGATGAAATCAGGTTAATAACTATCAGCTTTGAACACATTTTCTAGTGAGAATCTTGACTAAAAAAGGTTGACTTTGTGTTTGCACTTGAGACCGAACTTTGCTTTGCTTTCCAAAAACACAAGGTTGCTGTGTTTGGTGTGGATTTCTTGATATAGGTACCAGTGAGACGGTTAAATGAGATCCAGGAACTTCAGTTTGATCCATGCTTATCAGACGGTAAATCTCTGCAGTTTTACAATACAATACTTACACATATTTGATTGGCCAATGCAGTGAGAGATGACGTTGCAGCAAAAGTTAAGTTCAATGTATTTGCTGGACGACTCAGTTTGGGACCCGAGCTGCTCTTCCAACAGATAACATTTGGCACTACCGGCTACTTTATTTGATTTACCAGAGATTTCTGGGAAGGTGCAATAAGCAGCAATAGGTGCTAGCACCAAAATCCCCCTGAAAAACAAACCAAAAAAACCTAGAACTACCACTTTAACATTATGTCACATTTTCACTTTGGCACTGGGAGAATTTGCACAGAAGAGACTGACATCATTGCGGTCCATTTCTACACTTGCATAATCATTTTAATCCAAAGCCACAAGGTACATTCTTAAATATATTGGCTCGCTCTATTTCTGTACATTTCTCTAGGCTGTTTTTAAAGCTTCAACTTATTTTTGACCAATTCCTGAATGTGTCTGAGACAATAAATTGGGCCTTGGGGGCATTTTCCGCCATTCTGCTGCGCTGCGCTTCTCGTCCATATTTGACTAAGGGGATTCGGTAATGGCTTCTCCCCGTGTCCCAGAACCAAATACAGTTTCCAACAGTGGCTGGCACATAGCATGACTGGGTATGCAACCGAGACGCCGTTATGGCCTTAACACAATACCATTATCGCTGTAACACAGTGCTAATGCTCCCTCTTGCTTGTTCTCTCTCTCTCACACACACACTTTTACACACTAAAGCTGTGTCTCTCTGGAAACTAATGGGTTGTGCTCCTAGAAAGACACGGATACTTAAGAGCTGGTTAGGGGCTGAACACAGATGGTGTGTGTGTGCGTATGAAAGAGAGAGAGAAAAAGACGTTTATGAGCCCCGTTGTTTGTTTGTTTGTGTGTGTGTTTACTCTGCGTAAGTTAGGGCTGTTCTCAACCAAAATAAATCTTAGTCGACTAAGGGGCCGTACACATGCCCAGTCTCTTGCGTGCTCAAATCCATTGTCAATATAGACCGCGCTCAAACGCAAGAATGATGCCATCGCGCCGCGCAATCGTTCCCAAGAGCCTATTTTTCGGGCCGCAATGGCTGAGTCCCGGGATAAATATAGTTCAACTTTTGGAACGCTGCAGCACGCACCGCATGTCATGTGACGAGGAACAACCAATCACAGCCAGCAGCTATCTTTTCTTCTTCTGTAAATATCAGTCTATGGTAAATATATGGAGGGACAAGTTAATCATTTGTGTGCAGGACTACCCAGAGCTTTATGATCTGTCCCACGGACTATTTTATTGGCTTCACCCGTTCTGTACGCGGAGGTCACAACATCCGGTTGAAGGATGAGCCAAATTGACTCAAAGGAATCGAGCTACTGTGAGGGATTTACGGCTGGAAATGCATTTAACTTTGTTTTGATTGTGTTCAGTTTAGTCAGTGAGGCTTCCTGCAAATTTCATCGTCATCGTCATCGCAGCACGCATCGTCATCGCAGCACACATTGATTGTATAGTAACGGCAGGCACGACAGGAGCGCAACCGCCCAAGCACATTGGAAAGAAAATAAAAGGCGGCACAGCCGGCGTTTTCCAGGCGTTTTTAGACACGGCATGTGTACGACCCCTAAGACTCGATACGATTTTGTCGACTATTATTGATTACTTGATTTAATTGACAGATCTGTAAAACTTTTACAGAGTTTCTCCACAAAGAATGACACAAAAGCAGCACTTTAAATCGTGTGTTTACCAGAGATGTGCTCATAAGTTTCTTGGAAATTCATCATTCAGCATGAAAAAGCATAAAAATTTTCGAATCGACTGAAGGAATCTTAGTCGACTAGGACCAAAACGACCGATTAGTCGATTAATCGACTAAGAGGGGACAGCCCTAGTGTAAGTTGTCATTCGTTTTGTCTTATAGTGTGAACCTATATCAATAAACAGATACAAGTATAGTGTCAATTGTTATTTTTTCTGTTTCTGTGTGTCCATGTTTGTTCTTGTGTGTCCTAAGCTGTTTCACTGCTCTTGCTGTTCCCCACAACAGAGAGTCTGTGTGTGTCTGCTTTCCATGTAAATAGATGTTTCCAAGTTTTACGCTTTGGCATGAAATGCACGCATGACTCCAGACACACAATCGGGCCAAGTTGACAGTAGTGCAGTCATCCATCCATGCTAAACACTGGGCTCAAGGCAGCACAGGGACCCTTACTAGAGATGATAAAGCTCTGGCACACACAGGCAGATGCAATTACAAGCGCAAGTAGACAAAATGTAGATCATGAACATATTTTCATTTACAAAAATATATAGATGCATAAACACACATAGGCGGCGTATTATATCCTCAGTATACATCCCTATTCCACAGTTTGTATTAGAATAAATGGGCTCCTGTGTGCACTTACTGTTTGAATTGAGAACTGGGACCAGGCACTGGGACCAGCTGTATAGCCCCGAACGTCTCCTCTGTCTGCTCTGATGACTCTACTTAGCCCTCTTCATCACCGGTTGTTAAAAGAGCAAGAAGAGGATGACGGCGAGAGAGAGAGATGAAGACAAAATGTCCTGAGAGTGAGAGGTGTTTTTGCCACCATCTCATCGGTGCTTGTACAAGTGGCTCTGCATTAGCCCGGCCCTGGGCAATGTACAGTATCGTATGTCCTTGTAGACCAGCAGTTCTGTGATGGGAATCTAATTTGCATGTTGCAGCTGCCATCTGTTTTGCAGTCTGTATGTGCATTCTGATACCAATTTAACATAAAATGTGGTTGCTCGGGAACTTGAGCAAATTTAACTGACTGTTTCATTGCTAATCTTGTTCTGTGCACTGATGGCTCCACATTTGGCTTTCTAACAGAATAATTTGGCTCTTGTGGCTCACTTCCCACTGTAGCTAGAAGGCCCGTGGTTCAGTGGGTTTCTATATTCTCTCCATGTTCACGTGGGAATCCTCAGGGTGATCCAGGACTCCACACACAGTCCAAAGACATGCAAGTGAGGTGGCTTGGAGGAAATGAATTACCCATAGGTGTGACTCGGAGCGTGGGTGCTTTTCTGTCCATCGGTGTTTCCTGTGACAGACGACAGGCGACCTGTCCCGGATGTATTTGTGTCCTCTTTGAATACAATCCAAATCCTTGTGACCCCGAATAAAAAAAGCAAGTAAATATAGTGAATCAATGAATAACTTTGATTCTTCTTTTTTAAAATATTTTATTATTATTTATTATTTATTATTCATATTTTTTGCAGTTTGGTATTTTCTAGGGCTGACCCGAATGCTTCAAAGCTTCGACTGTTGCCATGGTAATCGACTTCCAAATCACTATTTGAATGCTTTGTTTTTATATATAGGTATGTAATAATAATGTATATATCCCCAAATAACCCATGAAATAAGGAATAATCCCACAATATTATTCATTATTTATATTCAACATTAATTATTGTTAGTTATTTACAGAAAGATATCGCTGTTTCTTGAGTGTAGAAGTGCGTGTCTGTACAGTAGTGCAGCAGTGGTGCTGTCCCGGGCTGAAATGGAGACAGACAGACAGACAGACAGACAGAAGAACATGTTATCATTCTGAGCCACGCCACACCACGCTGCTCCGCGAAGCTTCGAATACCTTCAAATATTTCTCACAGAAGCTTCGAGGCCTGAAAAAAGGTGTTCGGGACAGCCCTAGTATTTTCAGACACTAAATGTATTTATGTGATACAAATTCAGAACTCAGACTGAGGAGGAAATAACCATGGCTCGGTTTGGATATTTGTGTGTGCGTGGAGGAAATGGGCCGACGCAATAACACGTCTTTGTTCTGAGTGTATATTGGTTTGGGAGGCATAATCACTACTACCTGCCACACTCTGCCTGATGGGTGGAGGAAAAAGAAAGAGACGTTAATGGAAAAGACACGTAGATTGTGGAGGGCGGCGGGGGATACGTGCATGATGCCATTTGCCTTCAAGTAATGCTCAATTTTCTAGGAGACATTGGCAGTTTCTAGTGTTAGTAAATAAGAGTGGACAATGAGAGGACTACTATGACACAGAACTGGAATGACAGAGAGAGATGAGATCTATAGGGAAGGAGTGGGTGGATGACAGAATGAGAAGGACTAAAGAAAAAGGGAGATGATTACACTTCCCTGTATGTATCAACTACAATGAAATCTCTGTGCTAAATGAAAGAATAACATTTAAGATCTGATATCATTCAATGTTCGATATGTCTTACACAAAAAACATTATATGCAAAAACACACAATTCAAATCATTAGGAAATAAATGATTGTATTTTTATTTAAATATTTGATTCGATTCAAAATAATCTTGGCATCAGTAGTTTTAATTCAGTATATTAAGCTGCTTAGAGCTAGTGTAAGGAAGTTGAACAGGTCATAATTCCTTCTATATTATCTATTTTATATTGCTGTGAAAACATCTGCTTCAAATAACTGGATTTATAAACTTAATTTTGCGAGATTACATTTGAACACATCATGATAAAGTTAGAATTTACCTTCGCCCAATACTCCTTTTTACATAACCGAGCTTGAACGCACCATAATGTAACAGGTTCTAACAGCTAACGTTACTAACTTTCCTCCTGCCAATTTCAACACGGATTTGTTGTTCACAGTGTCGCATTATTAGGGATAAAATAGGGTGCGTCCCCTCAGGTTTGGTGGTAGTAGCACGATGCTTTTGAGCACATAGTGCATGCGTAACTGTCAGAAAGCATCAATAAGAGGAATCAATAGTCATGGAGGCATGAGATGCCAAGGAATCAGACAACTAGCAACCAGTTCTCAGCGGGAACGATTCTCTATTCCCACGACTAGCGTTTTCCCTGCCTGCCAAAGTGGTGGACGGCCTGACGATTTTACCCGCCACTGCCGACAATTGACCCGCATTTGGTGGGTGGTAATTTCAGACCCTGATGTGAACACATCTGTGGCTGGACTTTGCTTTATAATTTAGTATCTTATACTACCGTGCTATAATCTAGTCTAGAAGTGTAGTCTAGCATTATCTACAGTATTTAAGCAGAAAAAAGGCAAGGTAATTTAGTGTGCAGAAGCAAAATATCAGATTATAAACAGACCATAATCTAAGCAAAACAATGAGAGTTCAGATTGCAGTGTGGGGTTGCATGCTTTACTGTAAAATCTGTAAGATTTATTTACTGCACAAATAGAGATTATTTTATGGCACAAAAGATGTGCTTTTTTTCAGCATAAACATGGCTTAGGTTTTTAAGAGATGTTGTTGATGGCAAACGGTGGAGATGAATTGAAAGTATTTATCCTCATCGTTCAAGACCCAGAAAATGAATGCACCCAGAGATGTCAGTAGGAACATCCTGTTTGCAGCATGATGCAACATGATTTATGGGAACTTGAGCACTCGCCGAGGAGTCTTTCCCGCCATTGTTTTATTTGTTGTAAATTCAGTAATAGTTTGCAAATAGTAAATCTTGGTAAATAGTACAGTATATTGGCTGTAAAGACTGAGCAGGGATGCATTAAGAATGGTACTACTGTATAGCAGCCCCTTCTAGAAGTGAGAAGTCCTTTTTGATCTGTTTTGGGTTAGGGTTAGACACTTTTCTTCTGGGGAACAACTCAATCGACTAATCGGCAAATCACTGCAGCTCTAGGCCATAGCATGTAACTCATATCATGCTCACCAAAACATTCAGTGACCCCTCGTATGGAAGCACCTGAAATTATTATGTTTCTCCAGTAATTTTTTAGGGTTTTTCCTTAAATTTGTCACACGTCTGTATGTGCAACCCTTGATCTTGTTTTTTTTTGTGTCATCAGACAATTTGTATGATCAGCTATAAGGAAGGCACATTAATTAATGTATAAATGCTTTAATAGATGTTTTGCTGTAGTGTATGCCAATAAAGCCCTCCACTGATAACACCTGAAGCTAATTTCCAAGCTGAAAGACTTTGCCATTGTGAGTGATCATTAAGAACTTGAGGAGTAAAACCATGTTCACCTACTGCTGTGAATGATTTAGGGTATGAGGGGAATGGCATACGTTTCAGTGTAAAAAAAAAAAGACGTGCAGCTCCTTGTTAACTGTAGACCTTCAAAGCCAAAATGTGTTAAGAAATGATAATTAACCTCCTCCCTGTCCTCCTTATTAAATTTCAACAAAGCATCTACTGGTAATATCCCAGAGTTCACTGGGGGAGGGACAGAATGGTTGATGGGATACGAAAGAGGGAAGCACATCTGGTGTTAGAATACACCCACTGAGATGCTGAGAGCTTTATGGGGCTACACTGATTAGGACACACACACACACACACACACACACACACACACACACACACACACACACACACACACACACACACACACAGTATCAAATTTGAACCCAGATGCCGGAAGGATGAGGGAACATCATAAATAACTTTGTGTGTTATGCGTATCGACTTACCGATGTACTGTACCTGCAAATGTATGCACTTCACTGTGCACGGTGTAGTGGGTGTATGATTGGATTGAAATGTGTGTGTGTGATGTTTTTCTGCCTTTGTGCATATACATGTATTGTATCCCTCAATGTGTACATGCATATACAGTTTGCATGTGTGTTAGGGTGAAGATGTCTCCTATACTGCAGTTGTGAGTACGATAGCAGCGTCAGATATTGAAATTTCCTCCTGTCTCAATCATGCACTAATTAAACACTGAAAGATAACGGAATAATGCCCAGTGTGTGTGTGTGTGTGTGTGTGTGTGTGGAGACTTAAACATGTCTCTCCTGGTCCAAGCCCTTTGTCTTCACCTTAATAGAACATACAGTGCTAGTGGGCCTCATTTCTGACCCAGTTTGTCACCTTGAAATTGATCCAGACTCTATAAGTTACCGTGTGTCTCCCCTTACATTCAAATCATTCACATCACATTGTATTTCCAATCTCGCTCCGGCAGACATTTGTGTATTCACAGTTTATAGCATGACTGGGATCAGAGAGCTGAAGCTTATGTGCCTTGATGGTAGGAGTGTAACGATTCATCTACTACTTCCATGTATCGATTTATATTTCTACGATCCAACTACATTGATAGGTACTTGGCAAGTTGTCCTTCACGGGGGACGTATATCGATCTAAGAATATGCACCTTGTATTTTAGCACAACAAACGTTATATGGATGTATTTTTTAGCACTTATAATAGTAAAGAAGCGTTAAACGTCACTCTGCCTGTGTATGACGTCATCGACATGCGCCAGCATCGCCAATCTGAGAAAGATGACAACAAAACGGAAGCATGGCGGGGAAGGGCCAGACGAGCGAGACATTTTCAAACCGCTTTTAAGGTCCAGCGTGTGGAAACATTTTGGCTTTTGCAAAAAGAGAGGTGTCCTTGACAAATCGCTCGCTGTTTGTGAATGGCAACACGACCAATCTTTCCACGCACCTACTGAGGCGCCATACACTTTATTTTTTGTTAAATATTATTGCTCTACCGTTTATATAAAAAATAAGAACAGAAGCTGGTGGTTAAACCACTGTTCATTCTCCTGAATAGAAGTTTGTTTATTTCATTTTTTGTTAAATATTATTGCTCTACCTTTTGCTTTTAAAATGAGAACAGAAGCAGCAGGTTTAACCACTGTTCATTAAACCTGAATAGAAGTTGGTTTATTTCATTTTTTGTGGAATTCACTGCCTTGTATCTTGAGAACTGAAGCAGCGGGTCCTTAGTTGAACTTTTTATTATTTTCAAATGAAAAGTGTATGTATTTGCCATTAATTGTTGTGTGTACTTGTTTATATCCATAGTTAATTTATCCCTGATTCCCTCACAAGAAAAAACTTTGAGGAATCCTGACCTGCACTGTCCAGTATCCAGGTATTTATTTCACAGTCACACTAATTGAATATTTGGCAAAAAAAGATTACTGTATTGATTTCAAGTCATTGAGTCGTATCATATCGTATTGCTCTAGATGAGCCAAATATCGTCCTTTAGTCGTATCCGAACCATGGAAAGTGATATGTATCGTATTGTATCGTATCGTAAAAACGTATAGTTACACCCCTACTTGATGGTATGAATATCTAACATAGCTTGACATAAAGGGCATTATAAATCACCCATGATTACATGCTTGTCACATGTTTCTTGTGCTTCTTAATCATTCAGGCATATTTCAGTGAGTCAACTACAGAAACGAAGTTGAGCTCACTGTCCCAATTCCTTAACTTTTGACTGCAGCTGGGAAACGCTCCCGGGGTAGCCATTAGTGGCTAGAGAGGCTGTAATGAAAAGCTGGAGGGGGTCCCAAAAAGTCTAGATGAAGCACTTGCCACTTTACACTGCATAGGCGTGAAATAATAGCTTCCTGTAATTGCCCCGGATACTTTATGGGGGTGCGGTGCGAGGTCTGAGAGCTTTAATGATACAGCTGGAGTGTTGAATCCATTGCTGGTCCTCACTGAGTTTGTCTTGGATCCTTTTTTTTTGTTTGTTTGTGTAAGGTTATGCAAAATTGAGATTCTTCAAAGATTCCTTTGAGGTCGGAGTAGGTGATGCTTGTTAAACTTTAAGGTTATCCAGGGAGAGTCAACTGAGTGCACTTCGTCTTTTCAAGTAACGCTTGCTGCTGCTTCACAGTCAAACGCATTCACACCTGGTCGCTAGCGAGTACAGTGATCTGTTTCTTTTTTTAGGAAAGGGACAGTGTCACTCTCCTTCCTCTCAACATACACACACACATTTTCCAGCTGGTCCTGCCTTTCTTGCCGCCATCAAAGTTATGTACAGCATGTTGGAAAATCTGTTAGAAAAAAAAGTATCATCTGTTCACAATTTGAACTTGATAAGTAAGTCAAGATACAGGAAAACACATTCAGTTGTTACATAAGTTGTATTAATGCTTCATCCTACAGAACAACAGGCTGCCAAATAATAAGCTGGAGTTTCAGTTTGCGTGGGAGTATATGCATAATGTGTGCTGGTGCCTTGTTCCCTTTTTGATCTTAAACACACACACACACACAAATGGCACCAGATTACATAAAAAATAAGCTCAAAAGGCAGTGTAAGATGAACAGCCCAATTAATGAGATTTATTAACGATGCTTTAGAAATGGAGATGGAGACAAAAATGATCGTGTTTATCATTTAATTCCTGGAGGGCACTGTTTTGTTTCTCCGTTCTCTCTTAATTTTTTGCTTCTGCTACTTAATTTCAATGGGAAGTTGCCTCTGAGTCACTGCCTGTCTGTCTCTCTCTATGTGCCTTCCCTGTTTCACCTGTCTCGTCTCATCTGTCTTTCTCTCACTGTGCTGTTACATAAAATATATTTGCACTTGGTGCTTTGTTATGTATCAGATAAAAAAAAGATGCAGTGTATCCTCCACAATCCTCCAAAGGCTCCACACATACACTGCAAAGCCATTGGTTTCTAACACTCTGGCTTTGTAAACACCAGAGATGTCCAGATAACAAACTGAGGCTTCAACAAAATTCATCCTTTAATCCCATTGGTCTGCTTTTGGTCCCCAGACCCATTAGTTTACTCACTGCATATCACACTAATTCCAGTTAATTGAGTACTTCCATTCAATCTTACTGCAGAGTCTCATTGTGCGGCTTTAAAATGAGAGGAAGTGAATGTGTAGTTGTTATTATCAGGTGCTCAGTAGCCTATTCTATCTCTACATCAGTGAAGCTCTACATTGAATTAGACACTTACATATGATGCCACAATGTCTGATATCTGATGTGTAATGTAATAAACAGCCCGGTCGCACATTCGTGTCTATGTACCCGAATCAAATAGATTAAATTTCATGTCTATTTCACGCACTACGTTGAGACTGTGTTGGTATAAAGGTTGTTATGTACTATTTTCTTTTTACAGATTTGTATGCAGAAAGAAAGACAAAGCATCCAAATTGAAGCAGCAGATGCATATATTTCAGACAAAATATTCAAAATATGAATTTCTGCATAAATGAGGCAATGCATATAAAATGGAGGCCTAAATGTAGTATAAATCCTTTATTTGAACAAAGAGGCTGTAAATAATGCCTCTGCACTAATGGTTATTGTATATCCCTTTCGGGAAATCAAATCATACGGGTGTTGTATGGGGCATGTCAGAAAAGCTATTTAAAATGTAACATATCTATATACAGACAAAATGATGAAATGTTGAAATCCATTTTTCATGAAGACTGCAGTAGTAGTATGGGCAGCTGCTGACTTTTTTATGCATCAAGTTCTCTGTAGAATATCAGAAAACTGTACATTCTTGATATGACAGTGGGTGTGATAAAATATTGAAGTGTTCATCTGGATGGGTTGTGTGTGTAAACGGGACCGATAGTCATGCAGATAGACAGATCTGCACAATCACAGATCTGTGTTGAGGGATTTCTGTGGACACAGTGACAGTGATATAAAGTGATGCGCTAACACACTGAAATGTCATAGAAAGCCACTACAAAGTGATGAACTGAACTCAAACTTTGAAATGCCACGTTTCCTGCATGAGCGACTATGTATATATGACCTGTAATCGTAAAACGCTGTGACAGCTTATTCCCTGTGTATTATCAGTGCCCTGAAACCCCCCTACAACACACTGGATTTCCAGTTTAGTGTTTTTATTGTATGCGATGGCAGACACTGTCTGACATGTCTAGAAGCATGTAATATGAGACCAGCGAAACAAACACTGATAAAACCACATGATCATCAGTAACGTATTGTACTGTAATGTATTGTACATTTAAAATCCATTCATGTATGAAAGCTATACAGCAGTGGCTGCCAAAGACAGAACATACATTATTAACCCGCTGGAGGCACAGAGTGAATATCGGATGACTATTGGACATGAGAGAAATTAGGAATATGTTGAGGCGTTGAATATTTGCCGGGGCAAAAATACACTGCATTGTTCAACACATCAAACTGATACAGCATGGTGTCAGTGTCTTTTAAAAACCTTTTATATCCATGTATTACTTTTTTCACTTTATGAAGCGGAGAGATGTTATGATGTCCTGGGGTTAAAACATGTTTTGAAGGAATTGGAATTGAATAATGATGCTGTGGTCAGGTTTGAATAAATGATTTAAAAACGAGTCCTTGAAATTCACCTAAGTAGATAATTTAGATGAAAGACTATACTAATCTTGTTTATGTGTTACCATGGTTACAAAATGCAGATTTTGGATAACTGGACAGATGGCCTAAATCCACCTTTGTGGTAGGGAAGTCATGAGAACCGATACTTTTGGACCAAGTCAATGCCGAAATTCAGAAAATGTGACAATACTCGTTTTTCTACGGTACCGGATGTACCACATTTACCATCAGGGCTCAAGACTAACGGCATCCCGTCCTCTCGGGGATGATAGAAAATGTATTCGGGATGCAGTAAACTCACTATTGACGCGTCCAGGGGACACACCCTATTTTTTTCCCCTGATAACACTACATTGGGAAAGACAATCCGTGTTGAAATCTGCAGTATGAGAGCCAGTTAACGTTAGCTATTAGCTCTGTGCAAGACTGTGCTGCTTACTGGCTGCTAACAGCTAACATTAACTAGCTCTCGTCCTGCCAGTCGTGTCTAGAAGGTAACCCCTAAGTTGCGAAACTCTCGGGAGAGCGTTAGGTCAATGCCTAATCTCGAATGGTTAAGGTTGGGCATTGACCTTTAATAGCTAAGGTTAGGCACTGACCTGGAATAGTTAATGTTAGGCATTGACCTAGAATGGTTAAGGTTAGGCATTGACCTTGAATGTTTAAGGTTAGGGACTGACCTTGAATGGTTAAGCTTAGGGATTGACCTTGAATGGTTAAGGTTAGGCATTGACCTTGAATGGTTAAGGTTAGGCACTGACCTAGAATGGTTAAGGTTAGGATAGGTCGTTGGACAGCGAGTCTCGCGAGAGTTTTCACACGTTTTCGCAACTTCTCAATAAATGCCAGGACTGCACCCTGGGTCTCTAACATGACATATGACAGCATTGAAGAAAGCTGCAGGTTGCGTACAAGATTGGATTATTACTGAAAAATAGACTGGGAACATATTGAGTTGTTTGTTGAACTGCCACCAGTTTGAACAAGAGAGACCTGCACAGCATCATTTGTCCCTTCTAAGCAGGCACAGTCGCACAGTGGGATGGCAATGTCAAAACGCAGATGACTTTGTTATCAAAGTGTTGACGTGATGTGATGCAGTGAGACTGTCAGTGAACTGTGTCTGTGTGTCTGGGCGAAAGTGAATCACAGCCGGAGACAGGCGCAGCAGTTGGTCTCAGCGGACGCAGCGTGGATGGCACTTAATGACTTTACTGTATGTATTATTTACAGGTGGTGGACAAAATATCAGCAGCCGCTTCAATTCTCGGGCAATCTTATTTTAGTGTAAAAGAGGTGTATTGATGTTTATAGTCATTTTTAAGGCTGCAGATTGTGGCGTTGATTGCCTTGTATTTAAAGTTGTGCTTGTAGTTTTGTCTACCCCTGTGTACTACATTTTTTGTGGACAAAAATGCAGTTTGATTACTGCCTGTGCTAGCTAGATAAAACGTTGGGATAACTGGAAAATAAATACAATCAGCTTACCTTAGGGCCTGATCCCTCAAGCTGACTGGTGTAGTTAATCTCTAAACAATGTTAGTTTGGACTTCATGTTTATCATGGTATTAAAGCAACGGCTCTGTGTAATTCCCCAAAATGCTTGAGTCAATTCAAGTTTTTGATTTTGGCCTATCATGATATTGTACGGTATATAAGTGTAGTTTATACTGAATACTTTGTTTGTTGTACTGTTTTTGCTAGTGGAGTACACACTGAGAAGTGTTACTGACAAAACATCCCTCAAACCAGCTGGGATACATTTTGTTTAAAATAAAGAATTAATGGATTTAAAACCGGTTAGTCATCATGCATCACCTTGGGCTAAAACAGGTCCATTGGACACATTCAAACACACATACAGCCCTAAATCATTTAAGTGAGCCATTGATTGAGTTTCAAAGTCAGTACCAGTGTTGACAGTGCACAATAGATGAGTTAATCATGTCTGCCATTACCCTGGGCTGGATACCCAGCGCTGTAAGTGAGGCTCACACAGAAACAACCAATTCATATGCTAACCAGCTAGAAATATGACTCCTCACTCCTTAACTTTCAAAAGGATTAGCAAAAAGTGTTGTGAAATTACTGTGTGTACGCTTGTGTGTCTCCATTACTTCACTTATACACGACTGCCAAAGGAGGCTCGCACTCAGACGGATCAATGAACACAGATTTTTACACACCTGTAAACACATCTCTATCATAAGTTTAACACAGCAGTGAAAGCAGACGGGGCCGTGCTCCCATTTCCCTAAGTTGTCAATTTTACAACTATTAAGGTGCTGATGGGAAAGGAGGGGAAGGAGAGGGAAGGACAAATAGATGGATGTGTAAATATTTGAGACATTATTTTCTTATGAAATTGTGCCGTCACTTACATAGAAGTCAAAACACAGTAATCTGGCTGCAACAGGATTAAGAGAGAGTGAGAGAGAGAAAGCTTTTAACAACAGGACTCACTTCATTTACTTGCAGGCCTTGACCCCAACTGTGGCCTCATCCCTGGCCTTTCTTTACTTTAGCCTAAAGCAATTTATTTGTAGGTTTTTGTTGGAGGCGGTGCAAATCCTGTGAGGTTCAGCTCGGAAAGTCTTTACCAACACCACCAACATTTAAATTCCATAGAACAAAGTATAGTGGGAAAAAAGATTGAGGGTTAAAGGTTGTGTGTGTTTTGAGATTTGTACATCTCCCTTGAATGTGAATCGTCTACAATGTTCCAGAAGTCCACAAAACATTGTGTGTCATGTAGCAGTCTCTTGTTTGTGTTGGTTGTAAGAGGGGATGGATTAAAAGAATAATAGGGACATAATGAGGACAGTAAGGAATCATTATAAGATTATTATTGTTTCAGGTGTAAACGGACACCTTAAAGCCCCCCTCCAGCCAGTGTTACTTCCTGTTTTTGGCTAATGTTCTTTTTCAAACAGAGAATGGGGGTGTGGTTAATAGTCAGACATAATTAATTAGGTTAGTTTTTCAACCCAGTTTAGATTAAACCAGTTTAGATGAATTTACTGTTTATCAGACCACAAATGAGACAAGAATTAGCGCAACACACCGACTCTCTCTCACTTGCTCTCTTCTTCACCGTCTCCTCCTGGCGAGGCGGCCGTCTGGCTGCTGCTGCACCGAGGAGCCGCACCGACGGACGCCGTCCACAGCGCACCGAAGGACAGATAGACATGTTGCCAAGGTCCGCTGTTTGAAATTCAGTTTCGGGACGTTTTGGAGGTGCACCGTCCACCAGCACCGGCCGCTCTCACCTCAGCTCCCAGCACAGACACCTCACCAGGCAGCACTGTGATTTGTTTATTTGTGTATTTCTCTAACGGGACTTTTCTCTTTGTTTTCTCTCGGGCTGAAAGTTGTGCACTCCCCATCATCCGGACCTAGTAGAGGCCGACAAACCTCCAAAACGGCGTTGGCTGCTTTCCGTTAATTTATCTCCAGCAGGAGACAGTAAAGATGAGAGCGAATGAGAGAGACAGTCACAAATGCCATTGTGAAAATAAACACACTAAACTAAGGTGGAGGAAACTAAAAAATAAGATGAAAACCCTCAGTTAGCTAATGCAACGAGTTGGTCTAGCTAACTGCACCTGATTAGGTTGAGTAGTTTTATGCATTGAAATAGTTTATGCATTTAAAAGAGAACAGTTCTGTGGTGCTGATGGTAAGCCGAGGCTTCTTAGTTTCACCCAAGGCCAAGGGGAAGTACAATGCAAACAATGTCCCACTAACAGATAGCTAGTATGAATATAATAAAGGGCTACCTAACCATTCATGCTGCTGTTCACAAACACACACTGCTCAGTGATATTTCTGACATTGTATTATTCTCTTACTGACATATGCCTAGATAAATGGTACATGTTTGAATAGTACAACTCAACTATTTGTTAAGCCACACTCACACATGTAAGGCTGAATGCCATGCAATGCTCAAAGAGGAAACAGTATAAATAGTCCCCAGGCGTAAAATATTAGCCTTACTTCTAAAGCACACACTGTGAAGCTGTTTAAACTCCCTAAAATATGCCAGTCTCCATTACCAGTTGTCTACACTGGCATCTCGTACTTCTCTGACAATTACTCCAAATGTCACTCTTTAAGCTCTCAGTAAGCCTATCGGTAAACTGGGCTGATAACCAGATAGGCAGTCAGTCTTGTTTTGTCTACCCCTGTTTCTGTTTCAATCAGTCTTAAACTTGTAGGGCAAAGTCAGTCATGGCACACAAGATAATTAGTGTCTTTCTGTTTAACTCTGCAACTGAGCATCATGACTGGTAATCTCAAAGATCACCTCCAAAACAGCAGCTGTCTTTCCTAATTAGTGGTTAGAGAAAACAAATTCACCAGTCATCTCGTACCAATATTTGGCTGCGCACAGTGTCTGTCCCTCATGTTGGAAGGTAAACACTGCCAGGATCTGTTGTCATTTGCAGCGCTGTGTTGCCTATTTAAATCAGTTTTGCATTTTGTGTCTTTCTCCGAAGCGATTCAGTCTGATTCCTATGAGGATGCAATATGGCCCGAACGAACGGTCCCACTAGGCAGGTCGAACAGGCACCAGCTACTAAAGCAGTCCAAGCCAGTTTGAGGAACAAAAATATAATCATAATAAAATATCAAATCAGATGATGCCACTACATATTGCCATTTAAAACCAATGCACACACTCCACAGCTTCTAACCAGTGCACACACCTAAGTTGCTGTGGAAGGCAGATTGCTTGTTTTGCTGTAGCCTTTCCTTTAAACAGAAGGGCAAACAGCTTTATCCTTGTTAAACTGGAACAAATCACCCCATGACCAGTCCTCATCAGTATGGATCCACACAGTTAAACTTCCTCTTCCGACCCTTTGGCACAGTGCTTTGTCAGTCCAATCCTTTAGCAAGACAGTTGGCAGCGGTGCCTAAAATCAGGATGGGACTTGCTTGTGTTCTCCATCAGGTTTTTCACATATTCCTATTGATCATAATTCCTGTGACTCCAGCTGTGGAGAATTAGCATAAATATATTCCAAAAACATTTTCTCTATTGCCTGAAACAGTGCCAATAAAGAGAGGGTGAATGTTTGAAGTATTTTGGGGATTTGGCTCGGGTACAGAATAGGAGAGGGGGATTTCTCAGAGGAATGACTCTGTTTTAATGATTTTTGCATCTTCCCAGAATATTCAGTCATACACAGCCATGCATGGCACAGTGCTGGGGCACACACGTCTACATAATGCATGAACGCGCACTTGTGTGCTCACTTCATTCTTTTAATTAAAAAGAGGAACTATGTAACACTCAGGTACATACTGATTCTTAATTGTCCGTTCAGTATTTAACTCATTTGATGATTTTAAAGGTGTGTTTAATGTATGGACATGCACAGTTGTTTTAAAGTAGGTCACACTTTGAAAATCACATCCAGAAAATCACCACACATTACATTTAGTTTCAATGTTAACACATATACTGGAAAAAATTAGGGGTGGGACTATACACCTATCTTCCGATTCGATACTATCACGATGCTTGGGTGCCGATTCGATATGTTTTGTGATTTTTATTTTAAGATTATTTTTTGGGGCTTTTATTCCTTTATTTGTCAGAGACAGAGATAGTAGTGAAAGTGGAGAGAGAGGGGATGACATGCAGCAAAGGGCCACAGGTCGGATTCGAAACCCGGGCCGCTGCGGTAAGGACTTTGGTACATGGGCCGCCCGCTCTACCAGGTGAGCTACCATGGTGCCCCATGTATTGTGATTTTTAAGTATTGTGATTCGATATTACAATTTTTGTTAACTTTTTTAACACTAGACCATGGGGAAAAGTTAGATCATACACTTCTAGGGACTTTTACTTTGGAAAATATCTGTATTAATGTAATAAAAATATTTGATTTTCAGCATGTATGTAGTCAGAAATTTCCTGAAGATATATATCAGTCATTGTCAGGAATTATTTATTAATTTTTTTCCAGCAACCCAAAAAATTAAAGAATAAAGACATTTCGTAAAAAAATAAACCGCGATACTTAAATGAATTGATTTTTTTCCCATCCCTAGAAAAAATGTAGGCAAAATCAACCCAAAATGTAGAAGAACGCTTGCCCATTGAACTGTAGATACTGTAGAGAAGGACCATGGACCCCCCACCATAGCCAGCTAATGAGAGCAGTGGCTCATGTTTATTCTTTTGAATTATTAAAAATAATCTAAATCATTTATACTGAAGCAAAAGACTCACCAAATTGTTTCACAGATGCTAGAACATTTCATGAAACTGCTGAAAAACAAACAAACATCATCTTCAAAACTTTTGAACTCTGAAGCTTGTACACACTCTACAGTATTCTTACACAAACCCTTAACCTGACATTTAATCTCACTGTAAACGTACCCATATCCAAAATCAGAGCCCTCCCATTAAAACCTTCACATTCAAAATACCCAGCTTAAACACAGTCACAGTAACATAAATCCATATGCATATGCATGTACACACAGCACTTTAAGAGGGATTCATGTCTTAACATAATGCGCTTTTGCTAATGTGAATTATTAAATGCATTTCACATAATTGTAACTGTAGACCAATTTTGTATTCATCCATCTTTTCTGACTTTTTAAAGATCACCTTCTCTATATGCAAACACACATACATGCCTACCCACACACACATTACTCGTGTATTAAATATGCATAAGACAGACTGACATGCATTGGTTATCCATGCTGGCACACGTGGATGGTTGTTAGATAGATTGCAGTAACTGGGGGAATGAGGGAATGTCACTGCTCTTCAGCACTTTAGCTCCTCTTGTGCATCGTTGAATAAAACATAACACACGTTGCTACACACTCAGACATACTAGCAAGGGCGCACACACACACACACACACACACACACACACACACACACACACACACACACACACACACACACACAGAAGGATTAATAAAACATTAATCCATCTATTACGTCCTCATTGTAGTTAGCTGGATCAGAATGTACAGTATATAGTTTAGAGGAATATTAAAGAGACAAGCTGGATGTTACTGTGTGTTGGTGTGTTGCAACATCAGTGGGGGAGACAGTGTGTGTGTTTGTGTGTGTGTGGTATTTAGAGACAAGTCTTAGAATTAAAAAATTGATGAACTTAACCTACTAATTGCAGCCTTGCCTTAAGGCAACACTTCAGATTGCACTTTCTCTCTACAGTACATCTGTCTTATTTTCTCTTCTGTCCTCGCTGCCTTACCCCGACTTCTCGCTCTTGTCTCCGCGTCTTTCTTTGTATCCATCCGATACACTGACTCATTTACAGTTTGTTCTCTGTTCTTTCTCTCTTCCAAACAAATGGCTTTACAAGATTTTGAGCATTTGTGTTTTGTTCTCTGCTCTCAGTAGTCTGATGGATACAAGATGTAGTTTTGCCTAAAGTGCTGCTTTGCAAATTGTGCTTTACAAACACTGGATAAACAGAGGTGGAGTCTGTTTACTTTCTAAGGACGGGATTTGAGATGGTGCTGCTCTTCACATCGTCTTGTTTGAACAGGGTTACTTGTCTTATTAAAGAAACCCTGCATTTCACCTCATTTGAGCTCTGAGTCCGTCTAGAGGCAAAGAGTGGCCGAGGCCCAGAGATAATAAAATTGAAAGAGCACTTGTGTTGCTGCAACAAATCCCCGGTCTGATGTTGCAGTTACGGCAGCTGTGGGGAAGCTTAAATGACCTCCATGCAATCTATCTGCTTTTACTTGCATTTGGAGTCCGAGCATGTTTTGATTGCCTTTGCACTTTCATGGGATGCAGTGATTGAGCGAGGATGGAGGTGTGACTGTGGCAGCGGATTGGACTTCTCACCAGTGGATTCTTGTTATTCTCCTTAAAAAACGTCTCTTGAGTCACATTAGCCTCAATACATCAATAAAGAGGTGTTGTTGTAAGTAGAGCTGTCTTCGGCTAAAGACACTCTTAGTTGACCAACGCTCATACGATTTTGTTGACTAATTGATTAGTTGATTTAATTGACAGTTCTGTAATCTGTAGAGATGTAGAGAGATTTTCTCCACAATGAATCACACAAAAGCACCACTTGTGTTTGTTTACGAGAGATGTGCTCATAGGTTTCTTGGAAGTAAGTCATTCAGCATGAAAAGCATAAAAAAACAATGTAATTGACTAAAGAAATCTAAGTCGACTGAGATCAAAATGACCGATTAGTCGACTAATCGACTAAGAGGGGGCAGCCCAAGTTATAAGTAATTATTATTATAGTACGACTGAGAATAATGCTTTTGTCAAAGAAAACAATTAGGAATTTAAAAAGAAAGAAAAAGGAATGAAGACGGCAAATGTTTTAGTGTTGTATTTCATAAATTAGAGAAATAGTTTGTGTCTTCAGTTGCTGAAATAATCTGCTTCATGTTCTCATGACTATAGTAAGCACACATTCATGAATGAGTTAGTCTAGAGGCCCAAACACACTGAAGGCGCCCGACATGTATGTATTTTGAATTACCACTATTGCTTTAAATGGCCGAACACGCACCAAAAGCATTATGAAGCGCGTCAAATTGCATTGATGCCCCTACACCGACCTTATTTCGATTTCGGAGCGTCAAATGAGGACCAGGCGACCTCAGCTGTTTTTTCTGCAGCTGCAGTACCTGTTGGAGAGAGCTAAAAGGAATCAAAAGCTAAAGATTTTTCCCCAAAGGAGGATATTTTATTAAAGAAATGTATTAATAATAATAATCACCTCATCATCAGTAGTGACTGTAGGTCACATCATCTGTCACTACCTAACATAAATTCCGTTTATAACTTGATGACACACCAAAATAAAACTTGGTTGTTGTCGGGTTTGTGTGCTCTCTGCAGGACGGTGTCTGTACTCAGCCAAAGATTGTTTATGATGTAAGAGAGGTTTCACTCTGTAACACCACTGTACAACTGTGAGTGGTGTTTTTGTAGGCCATCGAGCGGATCGCGTGACGCCAATTTCACATTATCTAGTTAAAGTTTCATCCATATCATATCAATAATTTAATCTCATCCACTTTATAGTTTTGAACCAGGACCTTCATTATTTAGATCAAGCTAAAAGATTAAGTGGTATCTGTGATATATAAAAATGTTGCCTAAATAGCGATCATTTCCTAAAAGACTGCTGATTCTCTGGTGTTGGCATTTCAAATCGGATGCCTGCAGTGTGCCATGGGAGCATCAATTGACGCGCATCACATGAGGCGCTTTCAGTGCGTTCGGGCCTCAAGGCTCAATGAATTTTACATTCAGTTCAATATGGCTGGCCATTCTAAATTCTGTAGATTCCCTGCCCCTGACCCCTCAATGTCCCCATTTATATGTGTGAAATTCTGCACTCCCATTTTACATTTTTCATGAAAGGAGAAGTGCCCTGAAGAGAAAACTTTTTCTTCATCACCTTTTTCACCTACCGTTTCTCCTTTCTCTCCTTATCTCATTTCCCTGTCTGTTTCAGTGCAATCAGGTTCAAATCATGCTGTGTTCTCCACTGTTTCTGAGCCTTAAGCACTTATTCCACCCTACAGTTGTGTTTTAAGTGTTATAGTCTATGTGTCTTTTTGTATCAATTCGGCTATATATTTAGATATTATTAGCGCTCCCAATCGATTCAAATATTTAATCCCAATTAATTACATGACGATTTACATTACAATGACGTGAAGAGTCAAAATGTTTTTCCTCGCCAAAATTTAGCATAAGTCTGGATCGTTATTTAACCAACTTCGTGACAAGCTGACATGATTGGTACCAATGGATTCCTTAGGTTCTGTAGTTTCATATGATGCCAGTAACTTCAGGCTAGATTTGAAACAGAGCCCGCTACAACCTCCGAAAGATCGATTGCGTTAATACGTTAAAACGATTAGTGGCGTTAAAACGATTTTGCGTTAACATGTTATTATCTGGTGAACTTTGACAGCCCTAGATATTATACATTTTAAAAAAGGTCCTCCCAACAGCTTTGTTTTCAGTAGATGGAGTTTATTCAGCCGTCATGGAAATAGCTCAGTTGTCAGAAATGATATATAAATACTATAGAGTTGTCTTTGAACGTCAGCACTGTAGCAGCACTGTACGCATATATAGAGAGGTATTAAAAGCCGCAGATACTAATGGCACACGCACGCACGCACGCACGCACGCACGCACGCACGCACGCACGCACGCACGCACGCACGCACGCACGCACGCACGCACGCACGCACGCACGCACACACACACACACACACACACACACACACACACACACCAGGCTAGTGCTTACTGTAATGGCTCCACAGGTGAGCTTAGTCTCTTGGGTCAGTGCCACCAGGCACACACACACACACACACACTGGCAGTCGTACTGACACTGCCCATTAGCAGAAGATGAACTCCTGTGGCAAGAGAGGAGAGAAGAGAAGAGAGGGTGAGCACAGTAGGGAAAAGTTATGAGTCACAGGAGAGAGAGAGATACAGAGAGAGAGAAAGAGAGATACAGAGAGAGAGAGAGATACAGGCTGTATTCTAAACCGCCTACTACATACTACTGACGAACGCAGTATGTACTGTATCCTGTGTTCCTCAGTAGTATGCAGTATGAAACGGTTAAAGCGATGTATTTTGTAGAATGCTAGACCAGGCTTTAGCCTTTAAACCAGCTCTTAAAGCACTGGACAAAAAAACAAAACGAACTCGTACCACTATTACAATATTATCGAAAAATACAACTTTAGTATTGTTGTTTTAATGTTATGTTTGTTTACTTTATCAGATACTGCAGGTTTAAACTATTTATTCTAACAGCTCATAGTGAAATATGACAAACAGGATCATCAACGAGGGGAGACGGGAAATATAAAACATTGCTCGACGAAATTTACTCAAACTGCTTTTTCAGTTACATCAACAAACCAGTGAACTGATCTCCCTCCAGATATTAGAGTCATGTTAAAAAGGGTCATGTTGTCTCAGCAGGTATCTCTCTGCACCATCAGAGGCGGGTCTTTCCTTCTCCTCCTCTCTCGCCACTCTGCTGCTCTGTAGCCGGTCTGTTAACGTGACTGGCCGGCTGGCGAGCGAGCTACACCCGCGGGCGATTGTGTAGCTTTTCAGCCCCAAAAAGGTAGATAACCACAGGTTCCTGTTAATTTATAATGGAGATCTGTTATGTGATATTTAAACAAACTATCCGTCAACAAGGAAATAAAAGCCCCTCGTCTACAGACCGGTCTCTAGAGAGCTCCAGCCAGCTCATAGCGGTCTGTGAGAGTGACTGCCTGGCTGGCGAGGTAGCGACCCCGGCAGGTGCTAGCTAGCTGTCACGGCGGTTTGTGGAGCTTCTTTACTTAACTGTGGAGCAAATTTTTGATTCGCCATCTAATATTGTAAAACTGTAAACATTCAAAATCTACACATTTGATTTCTTTACCTCCAAAAATTTTCAGAAGTGAATTTTGTGATAAAATAACTATGAAAAATGTAAAAAAACAAGCTGTTTTTGGCTGCTCTTGTTGTTGTAACCGTAGCCTGTACCGCTCCAGCGCTTTGCATTGTGGGATACAGTAGGCGAGGTAGACCGGTCCGATGCATACTGGAGATTTTATTCCAAATCAGTACGACATCCGGGTACTTTTGGCATACTGTAGATTTTGCTTTTGTTCGAATACTACATGCTACATTTTGGCCAAATCAGTACGTACTACTAGTATTGTATGAGGTTTCGAATACAGCCACAGAGAGAGAGCGAGAGAGAGAGAGAGAGAGAGGGGCATTATCTGAATGATTGATTCTGATCCCTGATGTGCCATCCATGGCTGGTAGTTGGGGACACACACACACGCACGTACGCACGCACACACACACACACACGCACACGGACACGCACACGCACACACACAGGCTCACACTCACACTCACACATTCAGTCACTCACTCATTCATTCTGTGCCTCTCTGCAGTGTATATACGCACACGTACACGTACACACACACACACACACACACACCCACACACACACACACACACACACACACACACACACACACACACACACAGCTGGTGTCGGTGCGGTTTCAGGCTGATTGGCAGTTATTTCTCAGGCTGTATCTAATGGCTAATTAGCATGCAGTTAATGATCTCTAGCTCTCAGTATCTTCCTCTCTCTCTCCTCCTCTCCTCTGAAGAAGATCGAGGGAGGGTTTCCTCCAAAGGGCAGGAGGGGGTCAGGAAGCTAACCAAGACTTCCACTCTGTCTTTCTTTCAGAAACAGATGGGTAGACAAAGATAGAAGGCAATTGCAGCTGCTCTGAATTCTCTTTACTTTGAAGGTGGAGGGATGAATGGATAGACTGGCTCTGTTGGGAAACATGTTCCACCTGGCTCCTGTTTAGGCTTTCCAAATGAGAGTTTTTAGAAAACTGCTTATGTTATAGATAACTTTTTCAGAGAGGAACACAGAGGAATTAGAGTTGATGCTATACAAACACTCGTCTCCTTTTCAAAAACCCAAATAATGCAATTTATGAATCAATTGTTGGTTTATGTTTTACTTGTATTTAAACAAACTGACCTTAGTAGCACCAGAAACAACATTCTGGTTTATAATTTACTTTTTTATTGTAGTTATTCAAAATAATGTCCAGGCAGCTTTCATTTGCCAAAAAGAGGAATATGTGAACAAGTCCTTATGCTTCAAACATAAATGCAGCATAATGTAAAATGGATCTTACTACTCCCCCGTGACTTGAGGTTTGGAGCGAAGCTGAAAAAGGAGTTTGACTCATTTATTCCAGACTTCACCACAACCTTATTTTCTAGCTTACTTGGATAGTGGCTGCAATTTCATATATTTTTCTCTTGCAAACAGTGGAGATAAAATGTTGAAAAAATTTAGAGGTGGATTTCTTGTAGAAACAACAGCAGGCCTGGCAGTTATATTAACGGTTACAGTAGCCATAGTTTTTGTGAAAAACAACCTTTATTTATACAGGTTAGGTTAGTTGAGCACATGCACCTTTATAGGGGAGACCAAGCTTGAGGAAACATCCGCCGCTTTTTCCCATATGCAGCTCTGATCCCGAAGCATCTTGCTGTTGCTAGGTAACCCATTAATCTTCTGTCAATGACTTGTGTGCCAGCGAGCTACACACCCTAGCCGTGTTTCCATTCACATATTTTTGTGCACATTTTGAAGTGTCGCATTGTAAACGCTGCATGGAAACGGCAAAATTGGATGACACTCCCTCAATTGTTGAAAAAAATGTTTCACTTGCTTGAGTCGATTTTTGCCTTTGTCGAAAAAGAGTTGATGCGCTAAATGGATTATGGAAACGCCTTTGCCAAATGGATGCAAACATTTAACTCAGATGACTGATCAGCTGTTTCCGCTGTTGGCGTCTTCTCGAATATATATTTATATTGTCTTTGTTCTCTAACAGCATGAAACATGACCAATAGTAGCTGAAATGAAAGAACAATTAAAGCCCAATTGAAACCAATTCTTGAAGACCCCTCTCCATTTTTCTCTCGTAGATGGTTAGATGGCCAAGGCGACCTGTTTTGTTTCCGGTTTGCTACCTCTTCTTTTACTCTGTTTACTGGCGGATTACAGCGGTGCGAGCCGCTAGCGCCACCTTCTGACCAAACTACGCTGTAGCCTAGTTTATTCGCTCCAAACCAGTTGATAGAAATGCACCTAATTCGTATTTCTTTTTTTTGCGACATTTAAAAAGTTTGCTTTAAAATTCACTTGACAGTTGAATGGAAACACGGCTAATGACTCTCAATGGAAACTATGTTCAGGCACTCAGAAACATACTAGTTACATAACGTTCCCCACTGTTCCTCCATGCGTTTTTATGTCATGCTAATTTTTACATGTGAGATCAAATAAATCTGGCTTATTAGGATTTCACCATCTGCTCCCCTGATTGCATAGCCAAGAAAAAGCTGTGGTGAGATAGGGGTGGGCAATATATTGTTATTACATCAATATCGTATGAAATATCATCCTAGATTTTGGATGTCGTAATATCATAATATTGCTATAAATATTATATAAGTGTTGTCTTTTCCTGGTTTTAAAGGCTGCATTACAGAAAAGTGATATCATTTTCTGAACTTGCCACACTGTTCTAGCTGTTACATGATTTGCCTTTACCAACTTAGTCATTATATCTGCATTACTGATGATTATTTATCAAAAATCTCATTGTGTAAATATTTTGTAAAAGCACCAATGCTCAACCCTATAATGTTGTTGCAATATTGATATTGAGTAATTGGTAAAAAATATCGTGATATTTGATTTTTCTCCATATTGTCCAGCCCTATGGTGAGGTAGGCCATTTTTCTGCTCAGAGTTTACATTATTAAACTTTAGTACCATTTAAAATACTCCAAAACCTTCTAAAACGATTAGTAAAAGGCACCTTTGGGTCTTAAAATGTGTCCAATCTTTATAGAATTACATCTGTTTACAGGATTTACTAGTTCTTTGACCTTATTCTGTCTCTTGCTTCACAGTAAACAGAAAATAAACTGTTAAAGAAAAAGATGGAAAATACATCAGCATCAACAGCAGTAATAAGACACAACAGAAGGAGGAAAAAGTAAAGAAGTAAAGTAGAACTAGAGAGACCAGGCCTTGCCAGGAGGTAATGATTAAGAAAATAACAGTCAGCCAAGATGTGAATCATTTTTGTCTGGCGAAGGATCCTCTGACTGGATCACTGACACATAAAATTGCTGCTATTCCCCTTAAAAAGTTAAACCCCGACAATCCTTTTATCTCACTGGCAGTACTCTCTATCTCTTACTCTTCATATCTATCACTTTCCATCCTCTTCCTCCACTTTTCCCTGCCTCCATCCTCCTCTGCTTCTGTGTGTCCCTCTTCATCACTTTCTGCCACAACCTACCAATCTTTTCCAGCCTTTCAACCCCCAAACGCTTTTCTGTCTTTTTGTGAATAAAAACTTGTCATCTTTGAGGTGAGGAAGGTGCAGCAGGGAGCTCAAAGAGAACCCCTGAAGTCCAGCTGCCGGGGAATAGAGGGCAAAAAGGTGGGAGGTGAGGAAAAGAACAGATGAGAGAGCTGAAATGTTGAACTTATTCTTCCTCACATCATTTTTTCTCTCACTAGCTGACACTGTCCATATGTAGACATTAATGATATTAATGATATTCTCTGCATATCATGGGTGCCTGTGGGAAAGGTTTGACTTTTTGATTGTATCAAGCTCTGGCAGCTCCCAGAACTAATTTTTGCTTTTTGCATGAACCACCAGGTGCAGTGCATATGGTTGGATCCCAGTGCATTTAATTTGGCTTTCAATCAGAGCTCAAACAGCTTTCTGTGATTTTATTTTTACCCATAGAACTCTCACAGGTGTGTGTGTGTGTGTGTGTGTGTGTGTGTGTGTGTGTGTGTGTAAACGTGTGCGTGTGGCGTGCATGCTGGTAACCTGTCAGTTTGATGCAGGGGTAATCAGCCCGGCTAATGGAGTCCTCGGGCAATTAATGAGTGTCTTAACTCCACCTAAGATGGAGACATACAGAGCACACACACACCCATACAAACAAGAGTAAACACACATACACTAATCACAGAGGAACATCTACACACACACAATAAGCTCCGCACTAATGCAGTAAACTTCTCAAACCACCCAAGTCAGCGTTTCCATTTAAAACCAATTACTGAAGGCATATTTCATTTTCTAGTAGATCTCCACTCGCTACACAGAACAAGAAAACAACTCATTGCAGCCATCAGTTATCAATGACAATTAATCAATACAATAATGCAACCCGGTATAGGGAGTTGGTGAATGCACCCATGGGGAACATGCAAGGGCACACACACGAACACACACACACACACACACACACACACACACACACACACACACACACACACACACACACACACAACACATACACACAAACACAGATGGATTAATGCACACTCATATAGTATACACATAATGAGATTATAACACACACACATGCTTTTAGTACGTGAAGTGCATTAGTGTATGTTTCAAATACATTCAAGCATAATAATGTCCCTTAGTGCGACCCCTTTGGTATTCCATACTATCTTTCCTCCTCCTCTTCCTCTCCCTCCCCTCCTAGCAGAAACGATGGCAGATACTTTTTTAATTACTTCCCCTGACAGCTTGACAATAAGACATGTGCATTCTGTCAGTTGCCTCAGCTGCCTCTTACTTTCTCTCTCTTCAATTACTACAGTCACTGCAGTTCATTTCCACACTTGGCTTCTTCATAGCCCCATCTTTTATTTACTTATTTATTGGTTGATACTGCATTATGAACATGTTTACAGTTGCCTTGTTTCCAACAAAGGCACATTTCTGTGATTGTTGCTTTTTTAAAGTTGGTATTCATGCGGTAATGGCAAATAAGTTACCGTTAACTCCCACACTGACAAAAAGCCACAGGAATCTCTTTACATGCAAAAAGGGATCAATTTATTTCATATCCACGGTGTGAAAAACCGTGAAATAATAGTGAACATTTTGGTCATGGGACCATGATCAGAACAGCTTACAGACTATGCAATTAGGAGACTTAAATGGAACAAACCAAAATCGACAGTCAGGAGTTTGTACTGTAAGACACACAAAGATTTTTCCATGAACTATTCAACTAGTAGCCTACTGAATATTAGGGCTGTGTATCGGTACTCGGTACCTTTGAGGTATTGTCTGAAATAACCCAGTACCAAGTGGAATCGAAACTTCTCCAGTCAAACGATAACGAGAATCCATCCTTTTTGTGCCTAGAACTAGAAAGAAAATACTTTTTTCAGAGCATGTGAGTGGAGTGGAGCGGGGAGCGTAAGAGGAAGGATTTTTTGGATGGAGAGCAGAGTGGATTTTTAAAAAAAAGTTGGAGCATTGCCTCATCTCCCGCTCCATCCCGCTCTAATTTTGTTCGCTTACCCCTCACTCCATGAGTTCGAAGCATGCCCGAGCGAGCCCGACCCAGAATGTATCTTTGTAATGTGCACGGCGGCTGCTTGATCCAAACATTTCCAATAACTCCAGAGCATTGTAAAGTCCAAAAGTCAACAGTTATTGAAAAAAGAGAGATGTAATCATTTCCAAAATTCACAACATATTTTTATCTAATTAAATATTCTGCTTCAATCCATATTGGTTGGCGTTTAGCCTTTCAAAAACAACATATTGAATGTGGTCAAAAACTGTGTCCCAGTAAGAAAGGGGAAACAAGTTCAAACACAACGTTTAAAGGCCGTGTAAAGGAAATTCAGAGTTTTGTTTTTAAACACATTATAAATGTTGGAGTATAATTACTGAAAACATGTGCAAAGGCTGTGAAAATTGTCGTACTGGATTGTGGAGTTAGACTGTAAAACTGTTTTTGGCCACCTCTGTGTTCAGGATTTTTTAGGCGGGGCTAAATACCGACTCGATGACGCGCCAAAGTCATCCTTAACGTAGCTCCACCTATCTTCACAAACGTGAAGGTCAAATACAAACACGGACTACCAGTGATAGTTATATTGGCTAGCTCAGTCAATAGAGCATGTGACTCATGTAAACAGTAAAGTGTGTTCAAATCCCACTTTAACCATCGACATTTTTCATCACTGTTTTTGTTCTGTATTGTATTTTTATGATTGTAATCCATCCCATGTCCTATGTATATTTATTCCGGGCCGGGGGCGCTGTAAAGCTTCGCGGCCACTTTCAAGCCTTTCCAAGCCGACCGAACGCCTCGGATGAAATGCGCCCGGCGGGGTCCAGCCAGCGCCGGGGAGAGGGGAGAGGAGATCCACGAGGGGATCCTCCCACACCGAGCGGCCGTTCCTAACCGAGTTGAATCACCCGGGGAAATGCGCGACGGGAGCCGTTACCGGCCTCACACCGTCCACGGGCTGAGCCCATGGATGTATTAAAAGGCTGAGCCTCGATCAGAAGGACTCAGGCCACATTTCCCCAATCCGCCCGTCGGACGGCGATTCGGCGCTGGGCACTTCCGTCTTCGCTCGCCACTGTGTGGTTTCAGCCATGGATGTATTAAGAGAGGTTTCAGGTTTCAGCGCCTTCAGCGACACGCCCCCAGCGTCTCAGAGCAGAGAATACTGATGATTTTTACACGATTTTGAAAGCTAATTTTAAAATCCACGACAATGAGGGTTGCATCCACCGGAAGCTCTGCGAAGATGTCAAGATAATATCTGTGGTTTAGTGATGTTTTGGATCACACAAAATAAAAGTGCTTTTAAGGCCAAACGAATTTGTACGTGCACGTTTCTGTGTGTAAATCAGATGCTTCCAGATTGCTTCACCCCATTAAAACTTTACTGCACAAGTTAAAAATGCATTCTACACAGCTTGAGAAGAGTTTTTCCTAGTTCCTCTGAAAAAATTGCCTTTGGATAAGCTAGATTTTCCTCTGAAAGCAGAGAAAGTGTATCCAATGAGACCTGCTTGTTCTATCAATCATTCCTTTAGCATTTCACTTTTTCCTCACACCATGCAGATAAACGTTGTTTTGCATGCTTTGTGTCTTAGTATCTCTGAAGTTGGTGTCATAGTTGCAGACTGTTTCTGTCAGGGCAGTGATGGAATTGGGTGGACTTCACATTAAACAGGGCTGTATGTTGTCACATATACAGTATATCGCACCTGCTACGAAAAAACTGTTGCTGTTAGCGCTGTTTGTGCTGTTAGCACCGTTAGCACCGTTAGCACCATTAGCTGCTAGCCGGCTCGCAGTGTAGTTCATACACTTCACTTATAAACCAGAGAATTGGTGGTAACTTTAGGCTTCATGGTCAAAGAAAGTTTTTGTATCACGTCTACTCTTCCACTCAGTCCATATACTCCCACGCACCCCCCCTCACTCTTTTTCATCCACATGAGCATATAAATACATACATAGGCCTATATTTAAAACAATGTCTGAATTTTTTCAATACTATATTCCTTTAAAAGGTCATGGAAAATTACTTTTTAAACTGAATTTATCGTATTTTCAACGCCCCCTCCAACACAGAATTTGAATAGTCTCAAACTAAAGTGGACTTACTTTATACGTTTATACTCGTGCTACAATTTTGTGGCCTGATTTTTTTTTGTGCTACAAAACTTTTCAGCCTCTGTAGGACCAGTGCTATGTGCAAATATTTTTGATATGTTCAATGCACAACAGCGTGTATAATTATCAATCAGTAATCTAGTTTGTTTTTTAGGATCATCAAACATATTTTATATCGTGTGAGATACTCTGAGCACAGTTGAAATGGCAAAACTGGAGTGTGGTTCTCCCGAACACACGCACGTTTTGATGTCTTCAAAGCTTGAAAAACCCTTTCTCACCTATTAGAGCCACACAGCGACTGCAGGAAGTAAACAAGTAATACAAAACTGTATACCCCCAGATGAAAATACTGTGAGAAAATCGGCACATTATACGGTGAAACATCAATGGAGAGAAATCTTTTTATGCCCCCTCTGGAGCGTAAAGATGAGCTGATTGTGCTGTAAACATTATTCAAACTTATGCTGATACACTGTTGTGTTTTCTGATGGCACACATACACACACTGTCACATTACCTTTGTTCTCTCCACAAGTCGTCTCCACAGACACACACACACACAACCTGTGACACCCTGACTTTGTACACTCATTCGTTCCTTCACGTTAACTCACACTGACACACGACTCAGATTTACAGAAAGCATAATAGTCTGTTGATAAATTCACTATAAATGGTGTCAGACAGATACGATATAATTGAATATACATTCTTCGTTACTAGTGTAAGCTGGCTTTGTTAGTCTAAAGGTTAGGGTTAAAGCTAGAGCCCTGACATCAATTGGTGTATGTTTACTGAGAGCTCCACGTCTACCGAGCAGCATTATGAGTTATTACTTTACAAACGTGATGAACGAATGTGAGTACATCCAATATTGTATTCTTTTTGCGCATTTATTGCTCAGAGTAAAGCAAGGTATTAACGACGCTGATGTTAAAAGGTCAATTTCCACTGGGAGCCATATTGAAAAATGGTTGTGTATGCTTTGTTTGAACATAAAAGACCAATACATGGATGGGGTTACATCTGTACAAGGTTTCCAGTTTGAAAACAGCTGGGAAGATACAGTCGGGGAAAAGGAGTGAGTATCAGTCCCCCCATCTCAAATTAGAATTTATTTTTTTATTTAACCCGTATTTATTAGGGATGCACCGATACTGATAATGGATCGGATATCGGGCCGATAGTGACTCAATTAGCTGCATCGGGTATCGGTGTCAATGGGACCGATATATTCAGTTCAATTCTGTTTGTATACAATATTCTTTATATACTGGAATTTTTACATTTTTATCAATTTGTGCTCCTTTAAAATAGTTTACAATTGAATTGTAATTCCTGTTAATTTTGAAGATTTTTTTACCAAGCTTATTATTTTATTACAATTCAGTAAAATTTTATCTATGTATTTATTAGTTACATTTTGTTTGATAAAGTTAGAAAAGCAATCGGTACGCTATCGGTATCAGGACTGAAAAAGTCTGATCGGTTCATCCCTTGTATTTATACAGGTAATCCCATTGAGACACGGGCTTGAATGGCCATTGTAAATGTGTACATTGTACAAATATGTTAGTGTAAACAGTGTGCATATGAAGCAGGGCTTTCCCACAAACTCAAACCTCATTGTATCTCTCTGGATAATTTAAATCCCCAACTATTTATTTATTTTTCCACTTGCTCTTTGGACGCTGCTTTGTGAAGTTTGCTTACTTGTAAGATGTTATCTCAAAGTGACGTTAATGGCATTCGCTGAAGATTATCCTCGGCATATGTTTTCGTATTTAGTTGAATATTATGGATCCTTACACCCTTATTACCTTCTATTGTGAGCGATGGCCTCATCACCAAGCAAGTGGTGTGTATTTACCAAGAGCTATTATCCACCCTACTAGAGTGTGAATTTTACACCAACCGTGTGACTTGTACACTGGTGGAGTAATTACTCATCGTGCTCGCCGTGAACTGAAGAGGATAATGAGATTTGTAAACAAAAGGCAGCCATTTTGGCAGCAGTCGACTCACTTACCATCCTCAATGGTCTCCTTTGACAGGTGTGTGTGAGTGTGTGTGTGTGTGTGTTAGTGCATGCGAGTATTATGGGTCTGCGTGCTTTGAGCTCCCCTCGAAGCAACAATGGAGGGAGATAAAGAGCAAGTTAGCATTAATCCTCTCCTGCTCGTGTTCTCTCTCTCTGTCTTTCTTCCTCTTTCTGACCAGATTAACTCTCACCAAGGGGGTTTCAATAATCATCACAAATAGGTGTTGGACAGAGGCCAGGGCTAAAGGTGTGCTGTCATGTGTGTGTGTTACCTTTCCACATGTTGAAACTGTTTGACTCCATTCTTGCCAGCTAAACGTTCTCAGTGTTGAAAATCGACCGGGGGTTACATAATCTTCTACTCAACTCTGCATGTTTTCATCTCGACTCTCCAATCTCTTTCTACCCTGCTGTCTTCCTCCTCCTTCTCTCTCTAATCCCCCCTCGCCCCAAGCTGGGTTACTCCATTGTCAGAAACTGCCTGAACAAAAGGGTGACTATGGAATTAAAAAAACGAAGAAAAAAAAAATCTACAAAAAGGGAAGACATGAGCCTAAAAATAGGGGCCTCCATTTATGGATGATGAGGTGTCCTGTGAAGTGTCTGACTGTAATCAGCACTTTGGAGAGGGGAGAATAATCATCTGGCATCAGCAGGGACGGCCACGGATAATACGAGAGAGGGGGAGGGCTTCAGATTAATGGGACATTTTAGTGCCATGAGATTCTACTGACAAGGGTACTATAGTCAAAATCTGTGCTCTCTATGTGTGTAGATACATTCATTTTTATTGCTGTGCTCCAGTAGATCAGTTCAAGCCCTCGATATTCAGCAGAAATTGTTAGTACTGTAGAGTAGGGCTGCACTATTATAGCCAAAATGATAATCACCATTATTTTGATCCATATTGAGATCACCATTATTAAAAAAATATGAATTATAGCCGCTTTAAGGCTTTAAAGAAACCAGTGTTGACAGTAGGAGGCGGGATGCAAACTGCAGTGTTTAGGTCACCTGCTTTACACCCCAACCACCTCCTCAAGTCATGTCACTACCACCTTTTCATTTTTCACACAACTGCAAGATGTCGCTTTTCAGGAGAAGATGAGCTCATTTCTTGTAGTGGACCCAGTCATGGCTCATTTGCCATCCGTTGGCCCTCGGTGAGTTTCGCTCCTCTACAATCACCTGACCCGCTCAGCTGCCTGCTCAGCCATCTCTTATTCCATCTCCAACCCGTCTACAGTTTTCACCAGTAGTTTAGCAGATTGTCTGTTGTTTGTTGCCAGGCTACTATAGTGTTCCAGACTTTTCTGTTACCTCCACCTGTTTGCCCGTCATCTGTTTCCTGTCTTTCTACCTGTTGCCAACATCCTACTGGCAGACTGATTACCTGCCTGCTTCAGACACTTTGGATTCGTTTGCCTTATTTGACTGCCAGCGCTTGGGCCGAATGTTCTACTTTTTTATATATTACTTTGAAACTTTTGCATTTTGGTCCAGTTGTTTGCCGTGCAGTAAGGAAAAGTGTGACAAGTAGAGCTTCTTTCGATGGTCTTAACTGGTGTGTTTTCTACATTATCCAGACAGACAATTCAATCAACCTCATCATTACCGATCCAAATTGATTGAAGCATCCTCCCAGCATTTTCAACTATAGACTGCCAGGCAAAAAATGATGGGCAGAATACATGTTTGTTTCATCAACATACTGTGTATGAATATATCCACACTGTTGCTGTGAACGCAACAGGATGACTCTCTCTTCAGAAACTGTACAAACAGGATCACAAAGTACAAAGAAGCCAATGTCCAAATACCAGCTGTCATGGCTACCTGTTTATGTGCTCATCCTTCTCTCTGCGCCCCTCCGTTCCTTCCTGCTTGGGCTTTTGATTCCTGAACGGTACAGTCTGTCCATTTTCAAAATTTCCTCCAACTCATTGGGCCACTGTCTTTGTGGGTTCCATTTTTGTTGCTGATTTCAGGTTGTATTATGCGGTGCAAGGCAAACTGGAAGTTTGTTTTCAGTAAGAGAATGATTATCAACTGTTCTGATATTGCTCTGGAGTTTGAATACTGATTTGTAAATACAAGTTTGAAGTTGCTGTTTTGCAAGTTTTGCAGTTGCAACTGTTGCTTTTACTGCACTGGTGGAGACACAACTGAAAATATAGCAAAATAAATGTGTTTTCAAATAAGGCGAATAAAACATAAACAGAGCTGATTTAACTCCAGACACTTAACCACCACACCGGACTTGGCTGACCTCTTCAAATTCCCTGGTTGGGTTCCTGTCAGGGTTTGAAATTCACTTTTTTTGCAGCCTGCCAAAGTGGTGGATGACGTGACGATTTTATCCACCACTGCCAACAATTTATCCGCATTTGGCGGGTGGCGGTTGCTAATTTCAGACCCTGGTTCCTGGTATTTTCTCTGCGTGCCACAAGCGAATCTGGCAAGAAAATACATTGGTAATCTACGATAAACAATATAACTGATATATTATATGTGATATAAATTATCTGTTTCTGATTAGATGATAAAATATGCATCAAACGAACGCTTATCACTTCCCTCCCCTCTCGCCCTGCTGTTCTCCCGTTATGATTCCTCTGATTCCCTCCCAGTCCCTCCCCCCAATCACATTTCAAAATCCATCCACTACTATTAGAAATAGCTGAGTGTCACTGCTGTTTGTGATCGTGGGTTTTAAATGACATACTTATTCCACATATTTTTCAGTTGTGTCTAAACAGAGAGCGAGAAAGATGAGCAGACACAATACACACACAGAGAGCTCTATAGTAAACAGCAGAGGAGCAGAATCATTTGTTGACCGGTGCGGAGAAATGTGCTTCTGGTGTGAACAGCCAGGCTTCGGCTCAGGCGACGATTACCTTCGTTATGTGAATCTGCCGTTATGCTCAACGTTGTCCAAGGCATTCCCTCAATCCTCATTTAAAAGCATCTTGTTGCCAAGAAACATTTGAACTAACTTAATATCTCCGGTTGTGAGTTATTTTGTTTGTGTTGGCAAAAGTAACTGTAAAAATCTTATTAGCAAGGTGATTTTGGTGAGTTTGATCACCTTATGACCACTAACACAATGTACAATCATACGCTCAATTACATTCTTTCTGCATGAAGTACAGACTCTAATAGATATGATCTCTTTGACACCTCTATTACAGTACACTGCATGTGGCATTGTGTTTGAGATGCATATACTGTAGCTAACTAACAGCAAAAATACGAACCCCTTATGAAACTGGGCATAGTCTTGGTCAGAATATTCATATACAGAATATAAATTGTACCTTTTAAAAAATATTTGATTCTGAGACATTTTCTGTCTTCCTCTCCTGCTTTCTCCCATTCTATCATTTTTATCTTCACATTTTACCTGCGTCATCCCTCTTGTTTTGATCTCTTTGACTGTCCTTCTGTCTCTTTTCTTTCCCCATAATCTTTTTCTTTTTTATAACTTTAGTTCCTGCTCTGAGATTTTCTCTGCTCTATTTTTCTATTACAGTATAAATAAAAATAAATAAATGAAAAGCGTCACTTTTAAAGCTGCTGAGTAACAGCTCTCGTTATTTCATTCTTCCAAAAACAGTGGTAACACACCAGGAGCAAATGCCAGGAGTTGAGTTTTTATTACAAAATTATGAATGGTGTGTTAACTGCATGCCAAATTAATCAGTCGATATACTGTGTATTATATATTATATATATGTATATATGTATATATATACGGCACTGTGGTGCTCAGCTCCGGCACATAGGCGTACACCCCAATTGTGTGCTCCTGTGACCATTTTTTTCGGGCGTGTCCGACCACACCTAAGCCCCGCACTCGGTGAAACACAAGAGCAGAGGTTATTAATGAAAACATTAATTTAATACAAAATATGAAATCAAATTTTTAGCAGCATCATATTCATTCATGCAGAGTGAATATAAGGGAAACATTGCAGTCATGTAGTGAATCCTTTTGTGTGATCAATGCTTTGGCCAAAAGAAATAATAAGAGAAACGGTCCGGTGTATGAAGAATGCCTACTTGTAAATAACGATTGCTTTTTTGGGTTTGTTTTTTGTTACGGTCATGATGAGGATCGAAACCAGACCAGGGTTTATTAGCTCAACTTCCCATGGGGTTTTCTCTTTCTGTTGCATGTTAAACTGTGAACCCCAAAACAGCTCAGCTGTAGTCAGCCATCTTGACTCTCCAGGGAATGGGTGCTATTATTCATCAAGTATCCTCCAGATTCTTGCCGACACACACACACACACACACACACACACACACACACACACACACACATAGGTAGATATGTTATTTCTCTCTCTGTCTCCCTCTGTCCGGGGCATTCTCTCTCCATGTACCCCTCTAGCGTCAGTTTTGCACGTGCAGGGCTGCTGTAGTAAAAAACGATAACCGACCCTTGTTAACCAATTATTAACCGTTAACTGACCAGATTATTGCGTTGCATGCAGCGGTGCTGTGGTTTTAGTGCCTAACAAGCCGCCCAGCTGCAACGATAAGCAGATACACAAACAGATTAAATCCATCATTTATCACCAGCTGCAGCGTATGAGCAAAAACAGACAACTGAGTCCCCAGTTCACCCATCCGGGAGAGTAAGCAGCCACGATGCTGCAAGTACTGTCTTGGACACATGCAGCCACTTTCCCAGTAAGTCTCCACTGCATCAATTGGTTTAGCTGCGAGGTTGTCAGCTCCCTGGCGTATTCTGTCAGCCCGGCGTAACGTTAGTAAGTGTCTGACAGACCATGTGAGTGGCGGCAGTGTTGCAACAGCGGCTCAGACTCACTTAAGGTGGGCTGTTAAGGTGGACCAGCTATTCTCCTTTAAGTGACAAGCCGCTCCTCTGAGTTTTGCTCAGCTTTTTATGTATTTTTTAATATTTCTTCTAACCGTTTAACTGATCGCATTAATCGGTTAAAATTCTTAATTTCGGTTAACGGTTAATTATTACCATCCCTAGTTCGGTCTGTCCTGATTCAAGTAGTGAGTCATCATGATAATGCATCTGGGTGCAGTTTCCTGATAACAACCATTCATAGAGGCTAAGTGGTTTCTAAAGGTGTACGGTGTGAATGCCCTTTTTTTGTTTCTTTACACTGTTTTCCCAAAACAGCGCTTACAGTAAGAGTGAGTGCATAGATAGTGAGTGTAGATTACAACAAGACAGAATTCAGATCATCATTTGTTTTGAAAAGACTCCTGGGAAACAACTTACATTTATCAGATTCAAAGCCAGTTTAAATGACTTGTTCTGCTGGATATTTTTCTGCGGTGCCAGCTCACCCTTACTCATACCTACATGATGTAGAGAGGTAGAATATTTAAGAGAAAATAGAGAGGCAGGGAATGAGACAGAAAGTCAGTAAGTAAGGAGTGATAGTGCTGAAAAGCGTTCAGACCTGTGCGTGGAGAGATAAGAGAGGTCAGTGTGTGGATTTAAAGTGATTCAAATAAGTTATTTTCTCCTTTAGAACAACACGAGCTTAGTGAGTTCACTTCAAAGACCTTAATCTAAAAGTTTCTGCTGTCCTTCTGGACCTCCTTATAGTTACCATTCGTTTCTCCCCAACAGTTACCTTTTTTACATATCTTATACTTGCTGAACTTGGTCTTTTTTTAAAACCTGAAGCGTGTCCTTTCCCTCTGTTTGCACTGAGGTGGGACAGCTGCAAAGCTGTGTGTGCCCGTGTGTGTCTTTTCATGGCACAGGTGGAGCTGACAGCAGGCACTGGCAGAAAAGCAAGGTTTAACAGTTGGCAGGGGCTTGAGAATTCTGTAGCAAACACTCACCATGCACTTATAGAACACACATACACACTGATTTACACGCGATCATTGATGCACTACTGCTCGTCCCCATTTCCAAAGTACACACTCGCATGCACAAACACGCCCACTTGTAAGTACATGCTCTTAAATGCGCACACACTGCCAGTCGTGCCCACACACACTGTTGGGGTCGGCAGAAGCTGTGTCGTAAGGATCTAATTTCTGATTCTTATATAAGACTGTGGACTGAACACACTTTGTATTATTTCTGGTAACATCTTAGTTGTACTTCTATTTCATTATTAAAATATGTCCTCCTTGTTGAGACTTTTAATTCCACGTCTTCACACACCTAACTCATTGTTTGATGCTCCTGTTTGTATATTCTGTTAGGCTGAGACGAGAGAGAACGACTATAAATCTCCTTGTAGCGTTGGGACAGCATTAGGTTTGTCTTACCTGTGCATTTTCTATGATGTATGAGCCCAATCTCCTCTCACACACTCCCACACAGCGACTTGAGACCCCTATTTATTCTCCCTCTCTCCCTCTGCCTTTTTATTGTAGTGAGATCATGAGAGATGACTTGATTACAGTATCAGTCAACTATGATTCATGTAGAAAATAAGCACGGGGCCAGCTCTAAAGGTGGCTCAACACCAGCACATTATATTTGTTGTTTCGCCCTGGAGTGATTATTATGGCTAAATGACTAAGAGGTTGAATTGCTGTCTGTCAGTGGAAATGTAAGGATGTCTTCTGTCTTATCGTGTGGGTCCTTTAAAGAAATATTTCAATGTATGAGTGTTTTGTGCAACCACACAGGTCAGGTGTTGGGATTTTTTGTTCTGTATTTTGGAGACAGTGCTTCATTGATTACGTACAGTAACTTAACTGGTGCAAATTAGTCATTACTTACAATGTAGCATACGTTGAGAAGAGTAAGAAGAGCGATATTTTAGTAATGAGAAGCTAGTGTTTTTTGATGCCACGTATGACTTGTTTTTACAGTATAACAAATAGATGTTATTTCCAGTATTTTATTTATTTTATTTCAGTTTCCACCTTTAGTTACAATGTAAGCAGGTTGGTTCAAAATATACTAAGTATTTTGAAGTGTATTGTATATAGTGTAGGTACATTATGTGTGTTTGTGTAAAGTTGTTGTATGGATGGAATAAGATGACATTTTCTTTGTAAAGTTTAAGGTAAATTCCTCCAGTGAGGCGAAAAAAATTAATCTACCGCCTTTAAAGCACACTTTTAGATTATATACCCGATGATTTAAAGGTGCTCTATATGATATCCAGAGCATTAATATAAGCAGCAAACAACTATTTGCTATGTAAAGATATAGAGGAGTAATGTCTACCTGAACAGAGAATGAAGTCGCTCTCCATCTGTGTTACCGTTACTTTTATCTATGAGCCGCTGGCTCAGCCATCACCATGTTGAGAGCCGTGCGGAGGCAACAGAAATGCTCCCAATCTCACATTCAGCACCTTTAAAATGTTCATGATTTTAGGTTTCTTTGCTCTAACCAGTTAATTTCTAAATGTCCCGAAAACGCATGTCTTTAATATCTCTTGCATTTCACTTATCAAATTTTTTTTTTTATCTGTGACCGCATCATTTCACTTTAAGGCAGCATGGATTAGCTTGGGTATTTTCATTATCAACATCCTCAAGTTATCATTGCCCCTGCTACAAAGCGTCAAGCAAAATATGGATCTATGTATTTCTCCTTTCCCAAGAGACCTCGATGGATAAATTAGTTAGAATTGATTTCCTCTACAATATTTTACAATGTTTTGCTACAATCTTCTGTCGTCCTCTTGACATTCACTGACTTGGCACAGCTGTTCATTCACTATATGTGCTTGTGTGTGTGTTTGTTAATGAATAAGCATGTCTTTATAGACATTTAATCCACTGTGTGCATACATGTTATTCCATCTCGATGAGGGTGTATGGCAGCGTGCTCTCCAGGGACAGGGTGTGTTGATATCTGCTATCTAAAGCTTGTTATCCTCTGATTGCTGCCTAATCACAACACTGGCATTGTGGTGCAGCCTATTACCTCCACATAAACACACACACACACACACACACACACACACACACACACACACACACACACACACACACACACACACACACACACACGCACAAAGACATGCTGATGGAAGAAACATGTACACACTCACATATGCACACGTGGGTACTCACACACACATTGATGCACAGCTGCATGCACTTAGACACAGACACGGTTGCCCACTCGTGCACTTCCCCCACACGCATATGCCTCATGTGGAAGCTGCTATTATGCCATATTACAGGTAATGAACCAGTCCATATGTCTCCAGTCAGTTTCAAAGTGAGAGAGAGAAGGGGAAAGAGAGGGAGAGAGAGGGAGAGAGAGGGAGAGAGAGAGGGTGAGCTACACTGCAGCATTACTGATGCTCTGCTGAGGCTGTATTAATTTGTCTGCTTTATACATCTATTTTTTTTCCCACTTTTTTGTGCTTTGCACTGCAGCAACTTCAGCCCACTTTCAACTTTTTCATGTCTTTTTCTTAATTTGATGCAAGTCACTCTGCTCTCTGGACTGTAGCTTCACTACAAGTCAAGTCGATTTTATTTATATAGCCAAAGATCACAAATTCGCCTCACGGGGCTTTAACTATCTGTTTTTTCTAGTCGACTTTGACTTCACTACAGCAGCAATTATATCGAAAAGTACATGCAGCACATGGCCAGGATCAGTGATGCACAGGTCAATAAAAAGGTGGGTCAGCTGGAATCTGTAGTGTTTAAGGTGAGCAGCAAGTCCCTACAAACAAAAAAAAAAGACTTCGTTCAATGATGCATTAGATAATGGTATTAAGGTTACCGGAATGCAAACACAAATACAGGTTCCCCAAAGACAAAATTTATCAGCACGTCTTGAGTAAAAGCGGAGAGCAAGTGAGAGTTTACTGTACCTTGGTTTCTAGTTTGTAAGGTTATCTAGGGGAGTTTAGTTAAAATGTTAAGATTGAATTGGAACCGACTTTTCCTATTCCAAATTAATTGATAAGATTGCAAAATTAGACTGCATCATTAATTATAGATCATTACCTGACTAGACAATGAAGTCTGGGATAGAGCTGCAAAGCTGAACTCTCTCTCTCTCTCTCTCTCTCTCTCTCTCTCTCTCTCTCTCTCTCTCTCTCTCTCTCTCTCTCTCTCTCTCTCTCTCTCTCTCTCTCTCTCTCTCTCTCTCTCTCTCTCTCTCTCTCTCTCTCTCTCTCTCTCTCTCTCTCACACACACATCAACTTGCTATGTGAGGAACCCTGGGAGTCCTGAACACCGCCAGTGCTTGTTAGGTATAGGTAATTAATCATGTAAATTACCTCTTCCTCTCTCGCCCCAGGGACAGATGGAGGGTCCTATGTTTGCATTTAAGTAGGTGTTCAGCATCACATTCCTGGTGATTAGCATATATCTCAGCATATTAAAATCCAGTTTGCCATAGATTAGTCAAGCATAGGTTGGTTTAACTCACTAACGCAATGGCGTTTTCACCTCTGGGGTAGAAAAGTATGACTAGTGAGAGTATCATTATAGGATGGTCAAGTGAACAGGAGAGGCAAAGGATGCATAGAGAGTACTAAGCAGCAAGACTACACAGAGGACATTTTTTTTTTATGAATACACAAAATTTCTACCCTTATGTAAATGCATTATAGGTATAGTCAGGGGAAAACAATTGGTTAAAACTAGGGCTGTCAACCGATCATCTATAAGTCGTCCAGAAAGCTGCTGCAAGCACGACCCGCATCACACCCATCTTATCTTCTTTACATAGGCTTCCCATCAAGTCCAGGATTCATTTTAAGGTTGTAGTTTTTACATATAGAGCCCAGCATTGTCTCTCTTGTCTCTGACCTGCTCCATCTTAATATAACCAGTAGGCCACTTATGTCTTCTGATCAGGGCTTACCGTTTGTCCCTCGTGCTCGACTGAAAGCAAAAGGTGATCTTGCCTTTGAAGGGGTGGCCAGTCGCCAGTTTTGTGTTCAGGATTTTTTAGGCGGGGCTGAAATCATGGCTCGATGACGCACTGGCGCCATCCTTAACATAACTCCATCCGTCTTCACAAACCTGGTTTTTGAAAGCCAAAATAGAACAGCCCCGGGGGCGAGGTTCGGGCGGTGCTGTAAAGCTCGTGGCCGCGAAGCCGCGAGCCGACCTCGCCCCCGAGCCTTTCTAAGCCGACCTAACGCCTCGGATGAAATGCTGGGGAGAGGTCCCGCGAGGGGATCCTCCCACACCGAGCGGCTGCCCCTAACCCGTCGAGTTGAATCCCCCGGGCAGACTGCGCGATGGGGGCCGTTACCGGCTTCACACCGTCTATGGGCTGAGCCTCGATCAGAAGGACTCAGGCCCCCATTTCCCCAATCCGCCCGTCGGACAGCGATTTGGCGCTGGGCTCTTCCCTCTTTGCTCACTGCTACTGAGGAATCCTGACAGGCTGCAACTTCCCCGCATGTGGGTGTGGTTTCAGCCATGGATGTATTAAGAGAGGTTTCAGGTTTCAGCGCCTTCAGCGGCACGCCCCCAGCGTCTCAGAGCAGAGAATACTGCTGATTTTTCCATGATTTTGAAAGCTAATTTTATATACTTGGCGATTTTTTTAATCATTCAAATTTGGCTTGGTGGTTAGTAACACATTTTTCTGTGGTGTGACAAACCCAGAATGCATATTTATTTTTGCTTTACACGGACTTTAACAGCGACCTCTAATATACCTGGGCAGCCCGCCCAAATAAAGCCTATGTGTGGGAAACACTGGGGTAGTTTCGATTAATTCTGGAGCAGATAACTGGTTTGTTCCTTGGCCATTTAGGCTAATCATGAATTCTTTAATTTTCCTACATTTCTAAATGGCAACATGCTGATTTTCTTATTTTCAATCAGCTGTTATAACTGAAGTTGAAGCTGAATCTACTAATGCACTAAGTTTTTATTTTGAGTTTTAGCCTCGGTGATCCAAGCTAAGCACTGACTTTAAGCCTTTCTTCATTCCTAACAACCATAATATATTCTCAGCTTGGTTTTTTCATTCAATGGAGGGAGAGATATTTTAACACATCTAGTCATTGATTTTCCTCATAGAACAAAAAAGGTCTTGTTGAAAGAGTAGTGTTTTTAATTGCAATGCAACAAAAAGCTATTGGGAGACAATAATATTTGGAGGAACTTTTCCAGACCTTAGGGTTTAGTGAATTGACGCCCTTGGAAAAAATAAATAAATAATCGCTACCCTTTATACTTGGGAGCCTATTTATAAAGTCGGATTCTCACACACCTTTGCAGTTTCAGCCTCCTTCTGGGAATCTCTTTTTCTGGAATGACTTCATCTTCCTGTTGTTTTAAATGTAAAATCCCAACAGCGTGTAGCGTTTAGTATGAATAATACTCTAACTTTTAGTTAAATGCTGCCGTGCTTCACTACCACATTCTCATTAGTTTCATAGCGATAGCAGGAGCTACTACCGGCAATCTCCCGAGCATCTGTTTAGTGCTGCTGGCTGAAAAGAGGTACCTGGTGGGTACACAGGTTATCTCCCACATCCATTTCAAAACATGAGGAAATACGGACTATTTGGTTTTAATATCTTGTTTATTGGGGAAGGACGAGCAAGGGAGGGAAGATACGGAGAGAGGGAGGAATGGAGGAATGAGGCAAAGAATGGAGGATGCAAGTGAGCAAACAGGAAGCAAAGGAGGATATAAAGGAAATGTCTCAAGGCTTGCATCAGCATCCATAAGGGTGCTTTCCCCTCGCTCTCTTTACAGCGCCAGATGGCCTCGGTCTCTAATCACGGTGTGTGTGCGCGTGTGTGTGTGTGTATGCGACGGTGTCAGAGAAGTGCAAGTGTGTGCCTGAAGCATCGTAGTATCAGCGTGTGTGTGTGTGTGTGTGTGTGAGTGTGTGTGTGTGCATGTGTGTGTCTACCTGGGTGCAAGGTGTCATTAAGTGCACATGTTTGTGTGTCAGGGCTTGGTTTTATGTTGTTTTCATTTAAGACGAAACAGAGTCCCTTTTCACCAGTAACAGTAGTCTACCAGCGGAGCTGTTAACACGGTGGCGATTAAAAACAAAACTGAGATGCAATCTTTTTATTACACTTTTGAGGTGTGTGTGGTTACATGTTTGTCTGCTTTTGACCATTTAACCTGTAAAAATGACAGTGTAGTATCCAGTTCTGGTAACAAACTAGCAGTTGGATTGACAGTTTTAACAATATTGTTTCGACTCTCGTATCTATTCAGTAGTTTAATGTGTGTTTGATTGTGTCTAGACACTAGGGATGTCAAATTTATCCCTCCGGTTAATAAACTCGTGATAACACCGTGTTACCATTTTACAAGAATGTTATGTTGAGCGCACCTACTTTGATCTTTAACGTTGAATTGCTGTGTGTCTGGCCTCTCCGGTCGAGCTTTCGCTGCGGGGTCGCAGGTTTGCGGCTGTGACCGCTCCGTCCTCCGCACGGCGATTGCCTCATTAACGTTATGGTTTTCCTTATAGCGTTGCATCGCTTTGACACCAAATCTTCCACCATCGTCTTGCGTGTCAACTCTCTCTTGTGCCGTGTGTGAAATCTGACTCCTGCTACTCTGAGCTGAGACTCCGTACGGAGCAGACACTTTCACTTTTAGTTTGTAGTATCCGTCGTCCGACTATGTATTGATAACATGGCGCTGATACGCAAAATTAATGAAATGGGTTTTATTTCCACAAAAAAATAAGCAAATCGACAGTGGGGGGCGATGGGCAAGTAATGTAATCGGTGTGTGCCCGACCACCATGTAACACCGGTAACACCGACCACCACCAGGCAAGCCTACTGGACGCACGCACATGATCGGGGGCGGCAGTAGCTTAGTCCGTGGGGACTTGGCTTGGGAACCGGAGGGTCGCTGGTTCAAGTCCCCGCACAGATCAAATACGGAGTGTCGACGGCACCGAACGCCCAAACTGCTCCCCGGCGCTGTATGGTAGCTGCCCACTGCTCCTAATACTAGGATAGGTTAAATGCAGAAGCTACATTTCACTGTGTGCTGTGCTGTGTACAACGTGTGACCATAAAATATGATTTACATTTACATTTTACACACACACACACACACACACACACACACACACACACACACACACACACACACACACACACACACACTCACTCACACTCACACACACACACAATGTTCCTTCCATCCCTTCCATGCAGAGAGCCTACAGCTGGTTAACTGGCATCTCTCGTATGTTCTGTGACATTTTATGTGAAACTGACACAGGAACTGCACACACATATACTACAGATGTCGACTGTGTAATGAAGCAACCTCCTCCACACCACACACACACACACACACACACACACACACACACACACACACACACACACACACACCTGCCAGACTAGTGGATGCCAGCATGTTTTAACCCTGGGGCTCTGCTGGCGAGTAGACAGAACAGAAGGAGAGGGAGAGAGAGAGAGAGAGAGAGAGAGATGGAGGATAAAGCAAGAGAAGGGGAGAGGAAAGCCAACACAGGTAGAGAGAGGGAAAGAACAAGAGGGTAAGAAACACATGGCAAACCGTAAGGGATGATGGTGCATAACAAGAAAAATAAAGAGCAGAGATGGGGAGCGTGAGAGAGGGGAGTCAGAGAGACAGAGGCAGAGAGGAGAAGATGCGATGTAGAGCATGCAGCTGACCCTGAGCTGGGCTGCATTTGTAGTCAGAGATACAGAAAGGAGGAGACAGCTGCTGGGAAAGACAGATGGAGGAAGAGCGAAGGCTGATGGAGCACAGAAAGAGTGAGAGAGAGAGAGAGAGGTTTATGATGTATTGTATGTTGCTGACCCTGAGCCGGGCTGAGCTGGTCCTGTCTGGCACATTTTGACCACAGAAAGACAGATGTCCGGGATGACTGCCAACTACGTACATCTGATAGGAGAGCGTGTGCATTTTCGTGTGTGTGTGTGTTTGTGTTGGTGGGTGTGAAGAGCTGGAGGCTTAGGTGTAGAGAGGCAAGGTCTTACCTGAGAAAAATCCTGTGCTTCACGGGGAGTTTGATGTTTTTCTTCTTGTTTTTTTTTTGCTTGTAATAAATGTAATACAACTAGTCTGATATACAAAATACAACATTACATAAAATAAGGAACTTGAACTTCTTGAAAAACAGTGAAGATTGATCCCTCACTGTTTCATTTCCCAGCCCAAAATCCTGTTTCTAAATCACATAAAACAAAGCTGCTGTATTTTAACATTAGCAATGGATGTAATGTCATGAGTAATGTGAAAGGTGTTACTCGTAGTGAATGGAACCACAGATAATATGATCCAACTCTGCAGTTCCCCTCGGCCCTACAGCCTGTAACTTTACTGTTTTGGTTCACTCTCAAGCTTATGTCTCTACTCCTGCGTTGCACCTATGGCGGCTGCGTGCGTAGGCTACTGCGTAGCTCACTTGTGCCTCTTACATATTTTAACTAGACGTCAGGGCTATGGCGTTGACGAAGATACCACGTGGGGGGCAGCAAGAAATGTGATTGGCTGCTTGTTTTTTTCCCCTACATGTTTCTGATTAGGGTTGAGAATCACCAGAGGCCCCACGATACGATATCATTACGATACTTAAGTCATTATACAATCTTAATGCCATGTTAAACATTTTGCGATATGCTTCAAATTATACAGTTTGTCAACATCTGTTTTCACTCTTCATCTCAGAGTTTTAGTTTTTAGTTTTGAGACTCGTGGCATGTTTCTGATGCCGGTGAAGTTTGTTGAGAGTGAAGACAGCATTGACAAAAGACTCTGTCCCCTCCTTTTCAGTAACACACATCTAACAAAGCGATTACACTGCAAAATTTCTGCTCACCGCGATCGCCGCTCTGTGTGAATAAATGAACGTACGATCGCACCGCGTCTCCTATTCAGTATCGAGAGACAGCAAAATATTGTTAGAATTACTTTGATGTAAGTCCAGTTCTATAAATATATACTGTAAGTGTGGCTCACAGTCACTCTGTATCTAAATTAAAGAATGTAAACTCAGTTACTATGGAGATTATAAAGCATGATGCAAGCAGGTCATATACATCACATGCATCTAGCGTTGCATAGGTGATATCAACGGGTGAAACTCCGTCGCTCAACTCAGCTGGTGAACATAGTGGAGCATTTAGCAGCTAAAGAGCCAGATATTTCTCTCAGGAGGGTGAATATTGGACTTCCATTCACCAGGTGGCAAGAGACATGACTGGAACTGAATCATAATGTTGCTCCAATTCTGCTGGATGTGTACATATAGGAGAGTGTTAAAATGCTAAAATGTTGCCATAACAACTTTATAAGGTGATAATATGTTAATGTTGTGTTAACAGCTTGTTGTGATGCTCCCAAGAGGCCAGAAAAATAAATTAATGCAGGTTTAAATATTGATGCCATTTTGTGGGATATTTTAAAAACCAAAGACAAGAGTCTAATATGAGGAAACATCCTCAAACGCGCCACCATATTGTTTAAATGGCAGGTTATTGTTTAATGAGCACAGGGGAGGAATAGCCGGGGGGTGGATGGATTGGAGGAGAAAGGCTGCTGCAAATGGTCCCAACGAAATCAGAGAGAAAGAGAGAAATAACAAAGAAACGTTTGAGATCCTTGCCTCCCGCTTTTGTCCATCTCTGCCCCTCTTTTGTGCCTAAGAATCCGTCTTTGATGGAAAACGAGTGGTCAGCAGCGAGTAACAGGGGTGTACCCATCTGCTACCCATCCCCTCTATCCATCTCTCTTTCTCTCTCCCTCTTTTCACCCTCCATAACTCTCTCAGCCCAATCAGTTTCACTTTTATCCAGCCAATAGCTCTATTCTGCCCAGCAGAAGTCTCATCATCATTATCCCTTTCTCTCCCTCCCTCCAGCCCTCTATTTCATTTTACCCTCCATCTGTCCATCTCCTATTTTCTGTTCTTTCTCAATCTCCTCTTTTCTCTGCTCTTTTTTATTTGTCTTGTGCCAGGTCCTCATCCAGGGTACCAGCTGCGACCCCTGCAGCCCTACCTCCTCTCCTCTGTGCCAAGCTTTGGGTCTTTTTTCTAATCAGAGATGGAACGGCAGGGAGAGAGGAGGGATGCCTGAAAAGGGAGAGGAGGCAAATGAATCAAAGATCCCATTTCCATTTGGCGACCCCAAATACTTTTGAGAAAATCTCCATGTTAACACTAGAGGGACCAAGCAGTAGGGAGACTGCAAATCTTTGGAACGATATTACGAATACCTAACTTTGTTTGTACTGCTGACAATGTACCAACACATACTGTATGATGCAGGAGAGAGAAAGAGAGATGACAAATCCTAAAACCCTAACCCTATTTATTAAACACTGGTATCTGATCGGTACTTGGTATCGGCCGACACCCAAAGCATAGGTTTCGCTATTGGTATCGGGACTGAAAAAGTCGGATCGGTGCATCCCTAGTGTCGGTGTCTGAGTTTGATTGACAGCAGCTGGTAGGTTGCCATAGTGCCGTTGTTACACCGTAGTGAACGGGAGACAAATGAAACAAACTTGCGTGAAGAGGGATCTACATAGACCTAACATATGTGGTCGAAATAATGCAAAAATAGGGGGCGCCATCATGAAAACAAAGAAATATGAAAAACAATAAAGGGAGAACACACGACAAGTCATGTACATGTAGTGTATGTTCGATTTAACTGAAATCCTCTCTCAAAAGACACCATGTATATATGTATATTATTCAGTTTAAAGTCCCACTGTAGTCTTTGCAATTTCAGTTTACAACATACTGTATCTCTTATATACAACATACTGTATCTGTGGTATGTGAGTGACTACTAATTGAACCCCAATACAAAGTATTTTATTTTTACCAATATATGCGCAACTCTACTGACATCTTACCTTTCCTCGATTGTTGACATTAAATAAAATCTCTAATTCATTTTTGGAATGATAACCCAAAGCATGCCCATTTTTCACATTTTCACAGCTTTAAGCTTATTCACTGACTGTAAGTCAATTTCGACTTTCCAGTATGTTCCAAAGGGGATAGATAACACTGAAGAAGAGTGTTAGGCCGTAGCTCCATTCAACCCATTTCCACTGAGGATTTTGTTTGTGCCTTCAGCAATATGAGATAGCTTTTTGATAAGCAGTAAAGCTGCTTTGAACTGATCCATCACACCAACTATCAACTGTATTTGCCATGATAGTAAACAACAATGAGAACAAATCTGACAGAAGACAGGTTACGCTTTTACACAAAAGCATTTTGTGCTATATGTTTTCACCCTATTATGTAACTGTAACTGATAAGGACCCCTGGGTGACCCGGGGACCAAAACATTGTTGGTCCTGAAAGCAAACATTTAATGATGTAGAAGAGCAGCCCTGAGGACAAACTACTCCAGGAAGATTTCACCAATAACACAACATGACGCCAGGAACAATTCTCAGGGGGGAAACATGTCTAACTGAACTTTCTATGACAGCCCAAACAAACTCTAAAAAACAGGCTAGGCCAAGATCACATTGTATCTCTAACAAGGGTCTAAGATTAGCTTAAAAAAATTCTTGACCCCTGAGCTGTCACTGTCGTACTGGAGACAGGTTTGATAAAAATTGAAATAATGGCAGAGAGGGAATGAGGCTGTTTAGGAAACAGTTACAGAGAGATGGAGGGGACAAAAGACAGAACATAGGTTTATTCTAAGGGATAGGGGAGTGGATGGAGACAGTGGTGGCCACCCAGAAACAATAAAATGAATGAATTGTTTGGAATAATTATATATTTATAAACAAAAATGAACAAATTACTTTTGATGTTCAATTATGTTAAAGGTCACTTTGAATGATTTACTAAAGATAATGTAGAAAACCACCTTAGGTTGTATTTCATGACGGTTCTGGGAGGATGGTGAAAAAAGTTAGTTTAGAGCCCTGGAACACACTCTGTGCACAAAATACTGTAACTTCAATGACTCTAACACTGCAAAGGTTGCGGTTGTAATCCCTACTGGAGCAACCCTCGCTGAAAACAGAAATTTATTTGGCTTATGCATCCATAAAACTATGTGTGCCAAATTATGTACATACGCAACAAAATATTAAAGACAAATTAGAGCTGAAGGACTGTGCATATCTTGGCTGACCTGGTAAGAGGTCATTGTTTTGATTACGGCCTGGCTGTCTCTTTCTCTCCCTCGCACGCAGAGAAAAGTTTGCGTTTCGGGCCTGAGTTGCAAGAAAATTGGCTTTTTGATTTTGGTTTCCCATGGCTGTGAAACCAGTGTGAGACCAGGCACTTCTGAAGCTTCTCTGTTGTCGGATGATGTTGTGCTGAAATGAGCTGGAACATTGGACTACTCTGTGCGTGTGCGTGTGCGTGTGCGTGTGTGTGTGTGTGTGTGTGCGCCATTCTTTCCACATCTCTGTCCTGATCCAGCCCTCATCCCTTCCCCTCTCTGCCCTTATTTTATATTCTCATCTTTCAAAGCACTGCTTGTTGTTCTGCACTGCAATATCCATCTCTTCCAGTGTAGCCATCCTTCTGCCATGCTGCTATCTGACAAGAAAGAGAGCAGCTATAACGGGCGGACACTGTCCTCCAGCATGTCACTTTGTTCGGAAAACAGCCATTTTTCCTCCGAACTAATAATTCATTTTGAGTTAAGGAGGGGGCGTTTCAACTTTTTTTTTTATAGGCAAATAGACACCAGGACAATGGCGCTGCGTTTAACCTCATTAATTACAATGTTTATGTGGAGCGGGGCACTTGGGCAGTGGGACTGGACATTATCTTTCTCATTCACAGCCAAGATGCCTTTTTTTGTGAGTAATTATTTGAGGGTATTTCTGTTTAGTCAGGTGATAGCAACAGAACCCAGTAGTTGTTTGTAGTATGTTTAGTTTAGTTTATATTTAATAAAAAATAGCTTTGTGTAACATATTGGCTATATTCCAAACCGCCTACTACATACTACTGACAAACGCAGTATGCAGTACATACTGCATACTGCGTTCCTGAATAGTGTGCAGTATGAAACGGTTAAAGCAATATATTTTGTAGTATGCTAGACCAGGCTTTAGCCTTTAAACCAGCTCTTTAAGCACTGGACACAACAATTAACTTGTACCACTATTAGTAGTGATGAAATAGCTACGAAAAATGTAAAAAAACGAGCAGTTTTTGGCTGCTGTGTTTGTTGAAACCATAGCCTGGACCGTTCCAGCGCTTTGCATTGTGGGATACAGTAGGCGAGGTAGACTGGTCGGATGCATACTGGAGATTTTTTCCAAAGCAGTACGACATCCGGGTATTTTTGGCATACTGTAGATTTTGCTTTTGTTTGCATACTACATACTACATTTTGACCAAATTAATACATACTACTAGCATAGTATGAGGTTTTGTATACAGCCATTGTTTAAGCCGAACCTCTCTCATGGGACCATATTTATTGATGTTGGAGATTATGAAGTCTTGTCCTCCTATGCAAGGAAAGCACAGACCGAGGACTTTCATCACCAGAAAGAGATGCTCTGCTGACAGTGACTGATGATGAGGATTCATACAATGAATGCCACATGTTTGGTATTGCCTCGCATGCTCAGACTCTCGTCAGAATTAATTCGCCACTTCAGTGATCTCAGGGACTGGCAGAGAAAATAATTTTCATTACAGCCATCTCACCCATGTTAATTAAGCCAATAAGTTGGTGATTACGGCCCTTTGGCTGCATGCTGCTGAGCCGTGCATATAATGAATCTTTAAGTAAACCTGTCCCTTCAGTAAAGGTATCTCATGGAGCTTGTCACGCTGCATTTGGCCAACATACTTAAAACATACCTTATCATTACATACATTAGTAATCATAGGAGGGCATAATTTCTATAACACAAGGTAATGTTCAGCCTCAGACACTTAACATCAATATCACTTATCAGTGAGGGCATAGCAGAAGGTTCCCTGCTGCCATACAATTATAAGGGAACTGAACTAGCAATCTTCATCATCATTAGCAAGGATTTCTTTTTCATCAGAGGAAATCCCTATGACTCATCTTGAAATTTATTTGGAAAGAAAAAAGACACATGACAAGTCGCTGTGATGTAACTTAACTCAAACTAGAAGAGGAAAAGCTGGCTGTGGAGTTAAATCCAGATGCACTGCATGCTGGGAAGTGGTGGATATAAAAAAAAAAAAAATAAAAAGTGAAACTTAAATTGCTCTGTAACATATGCCGTGAAGGCTCCCCCTGTCTATGTTAATGTGAATCAGGGTGCAACTTTGGTATTTATCTACATAGATGGAGAATTTATACTCAATCCATAATATCTCCCACTGTCTTTCAGGGCTGCATGGTATTGGAAAGAAAAATGACATTGCAACATTTTTTTTTTTCTGTGATATGAAAAAATACAGGACTATTCACCCTTAATTTTGTAGGCTACATTTTAAAGTTAAATGCATCAATCTGGTGCACTCTGAGAGAAAAAAGAACATAAGTGGCTGTAAACGGCTATAAACAATGTTGTGCTCTAGTAAACAACTTAATCATAAAGTCATTGGTTTTATGGATATAAAGCATGGCAAACGAGATGGACTCCGTGTTTCAAGACGGGTCGGGTGGGTTGCTGACATCGCCGCAGACCCCTGAAGCACTGAGGACAGTTCGCCCCGTCCCTCCCCGCTCCCACAGCCCCGGGAAGTAGCAAGGTCCAGGCGAGGGGTGCTGTAAAACTCACGGTCGGAGACGCAAGCCACCTTCACCCCGGGCCTTTCCAAGCCGACCTATAGCCGGTCACGATGCACCGCTATGGGGAAATAAGCTCGCTGGGGAGATGATCCTCCCACACCGTCTGTCTGTGACCCACTGAGTTGAATCCTCCAGGCGGACGTAGACCCCACCCGTTGAGAAGTGTAAAAATATATACGGTTCATTATGAAACTGTGGCGGCCTACCTAGACTGCAGGTAATTAATGGGAAACACTAGATTAGTCGTGGAACATGAGAACCGTGAGAGTTTTCCTTTTGAATCAAGCAGCAAAAAAGCTGTAGCAAGACGTGTTTGAGGTAATTTGCCAACATCACACGTTCTGCAATGTGACGTTGATGCTGAAACGATATATCATGCAGCCCCACTGTCTTTGTATAAAGCCGTAACCACTACCGTTCACCATCGGCATGACGGCAAACTATCACAGAGGCACAAAAGTTTCACGAACCGTAAGTAGAAGCGAACATGTTTCTAACTGTAAGCATGGACACATATCCTGCGTCTTGGCATGTTGAATGGGCAGGGAAATAAATGTCCATCAGGGAAAGTGTACTGGCTAATGTAATTTTGAAGGCCAGTTCGTAAGTCAGTAGCATTAACACGCCTGCAAATGTCAAAATCGCCAGATCTAATGCAAACTGGTGTGGTCTTTCTAATAGTATTGCCAATGTTACACTGTCTGTTCCTCGTCTTGTAAACCCCAGTTACTAGAGTGAGTCTCTTTACTGTATGTTGTATCTCCATACTCCTGCTGGCTCAGCTGTCAGTCAAACACGTACACCAGCCTGAACCCCTTCAGAGGCATGGCGGCTAAAGGGACATCTCTAGATATATCTTTAAAGATATTACCGTCATTATTCCAACAAGTTCACTTTGGTATTTTTGATTGCAAAAAGGCTGCAACATTGGTTCTATTAGTTCCTTGTAAAGCTTCACAATGTGGTTTTACATCTTTGCTGTCTCTGTTTCTCTACATATTGACAGTTGGACTGTCCTCCGTTGTAGGCGTGTCATATACACAACATCTGTGATTGCATTTGGTTTTGTGTGCATGTGTGTGTGTGTGTGTGTAAGTTGTGTGATAAATGCCCCTTCTAAGGACAGCAAATCACTCCTTCCCTCCCTTTGGTCTCACTGTCGTTTTGTTCTTGTCTCTGGTGTTGTGCCAGTAGTCCTCTCAGCACTCAATCAGTCCTGTGTGTGTGTGTGTGTGTGTGTGTGTGTGTGTCTTTACCAGTTCTCTCTGGGTTTTTTATTATCTTGTCTAACCCAGGATTGTTCATATCTGCCTAATTGCTGCTGCTATGGACACACATACATGCATACACATTCTAACCGTATCAGACATGAAAGGACACAAAAGCATATAGTTATGGAAATGCACTTAGTCATGAATGCACACTGATGGAGGCATTTGTTTTCATTAAAATAACACGAACATGAAAGGGCCATAATTAAATCCACCGTAACAGATGCACACTGAGGCAGAACATCAGATTTTGTGTTAGATCATTTTCATTCACGTTTTCCAACTCTCTGCAATGACTTGTAGGCTGAAATTATCCAATTCTGTATCGTAGAATTTGATCCCCAAAAGGTCTCACAACACTGTTATATTTCCCCGCCAATTTGGTATCTTCCTATACATTTTTTTTTCTTAACTTTGTCATTACAGATGCACAAAGACACATTGTGACAGAAAGGTCAGGGGTTCGGTTCAGTTCTCAGCTCCTTTTTCTGTGGCATTTAAGCAGGGTCTGATATTAACAACCACCCAAAGTCAATGAGGTGAACCTGCTGGTATTGATAGTTTGATTTGTTTGATGTTAGCGGTAATGTTACAGTTAATGCTAGCTAACCAGTCAGCAGCCGACGTTTGCATTTACAGCAAGTGAGCTATGATAAATAAATAAAACATGAAGACAATGGAGTAGAAGCGCTGCTGGGTCACATACAGGTGCTCTTTGGATCCTTCAGGTGTATTGGGCTTATTCAATCTGGTGAAGGGCTCATTGCATGCGTGGAATATGGTCTCAAAAAGTACAAAATGCAAGTCTCCCTCAAAAACAATCCAAGGCACACTGTAGAGTTTGAACAAAATTAAAATACCTTTATTTTACATGGCAATAATTGTTTAAAATGACCAACGCATACTGCTTAATGCTGACAATGACCCGTTGGTCGCAACGCTTTGCCTTGGATTGTTTTTGAGGGAAACTTGCATTTTGTACTTTTTTGAGACCATATTCCACCATGCAAGGAGCCCTTCACAAAATGAAATGAATAAAATATATTTAAATTTAACTTAGCTGCATTGTTAACATCAAAATCAGGGGGAGTTTTGTATTCAACGTAGTAACCTACCTTGTTAACTCAATGAAATGTACTGAAAAAAAAGACATGTAATTCAACTGCAAAAGCAACCTTAAAGTAACGACAGCGATAACAAAAAAGTTTTTTCAATGAAAATATCATAAATAAATGAAAACATTTAAATTAATTTTGCAGTCTCACCTCTTAAAATATGATAGCGTGACAGCTACCTACTGGATTTTTCATTTGTGATTAAAGTTGTAACATTTGGTTTTTCTGTAGAACACGACTTACTAAGTGGAGGTTTCTGAACTGTGTAACTGTGCACCTCACCATGAATCACAAAGCTCTTTTGACTAAATATTTCAGTTATACTGGATGACCTCAAAGTAAACTCAAAATTGAAAACATTGTTTGGAATTTGTACTTAACTTAAAAGTTATGGCTATTTCATGCAATCATCGTGTAGTATGATAAACATTGCTGTCCATAAATGTCCATATTTGTATGTTTATGTCATCTGTTATTGGAGCAACTTATTTCTCACTACGGTTTTAGGAATGAATAAATTAGGCAAAACCTGTTGAACCATTCCTCTAGCAGATGTGTTTGGATAAAAGCTGGTTACCATGAGGACACAGGAGGCTACTATATCCATCCACATTGCACACTGGGAACACATAATTATCCCAGTGTTACCAGTAGTGCTCTAAGGTCCTTAAAATTGTAGGGTTGCTGCATTCTTAATCACCCATAGACCAGCGTGTTTCAATTATTAATCTACTAAACAATTTATAATGCAAGTAAAAACATTAGTAGGAATGAGAAACGTTTTGTGTGGCCGCTTCACCCGGTTCAAGAGTTCGCTCCAGTGTTTTTACTTGTCTTAAACATTTAAAAAAAAAGGATACGGCTGTTAATTAAAAGGTGATGATCCTGGAGTAATTAAAAGTGCTTCAAACAGTTTGTCTAACCGGTGTTTGGACTGAACTGGGATGACCTACACACAAGAGAAAATCTACTTAACAATGTAGTTACTCTAGCACTGACAACTGAGTCTTCCTTCTTTATAAAACACAAGTAAGGAGGCACGATATGGATTTATTTTCCCGCCGATACCGATAACCGTTAATTACCTGCTTCTCATGGCCGATACCGATAAGATAACCGATGATGTCACATTTTTGGATTTTAAATAGAATATCATAACCTGTAATTTATGAACAACTGAGGGTAAGAAATACTAAGATTTATTGCGCAAAGATGGATGATTTAATATTCCTGACCAAACCAAATCTAGCTGACATCCCTGTTAACACAACAAAAACAAGAACAGTTCTGACTCTAAAAATGTTCATTTATTTTTCTAGTAAAGTACACCAAAAAAACTTGTATTGCAAATTGCATTTGTGTTGTCTTCCTCTGAAACTGAAAAAACATCCACGTCGGCAACAAATTGTTTGTCTCTCTAGTCAGCATGCAGCCCTGGTTATGTCTTCTTCTCTGTTTATTGGCGGATCGCAAACCAACTTTAAAGGTGCATACCGCCTGCTTTATCAGAGTGTGTAGATGCTGTGCTTGTTAAATCAATGAAAGCAATTTGACTTTGTATTATCAGCCGATAATTTATGGGCTATAATTTAATTATCGGTATAATACATAATAATGTACATTTCCCATAATCGGACGATAATTTATCAGGTCCGATATATTTTGTGCGTCCCTAAACACGAGTGCAAAGATGCCTGGTTTTAAATGCAGTTTTCAGATTTTTCTTAAAATAAGGAAAAAGTATTTCATTCTTCCACAAAAAAAATGACCAACAAAAAAAAAAATTGTTTCATTATAAAATACATTTTGGAGTGTTTTAGTACACCTTACATGTGTGTGTGTAGCATTCACACGCATACTGTAGCCTGCATTATTCCAGCTATTAGTGGCAGAGTTACCTAATTTTTCGTTTCTTTTATTGACTCATTTAGTATTGACTATCTCCACCCAGCACACCAGATCCTGAGATGTCCATTCTTCCCAACAGCCTCCCCAGTAGGATCAGACTGTGGTTACTGTAAAGGGTTGAATGCAGTTATGCCCTTCTATAAGTGGCTCTATCATCTGAGAGCTGACACTGAGTTCTCTACTTGTTACTTCCATTAGGTGTCTTTGTAGAGGTAGCTGTACAAACCAAGAGGAGCTTCTCTTTACAGTGTAGGTTCAGCTTCTCATTCGCCAAGGTCAATTCCTTTACACCTCTGCCAGCTCAGAGCTCCTCTTCTTCTCTTCCTCTGGTACCAGCTCCCCCTTTGTGGTGGTGCATATGGACATGTTGGTCAGACTGTTAGTGCTCTATGAGAGGTGTGGACTTTCCACCTCTGGCTTCAGGCTTACTTAAAGCTTAGTCTTTGTCAAGGAAATGATGCCAATTGTCTTACTTTTACACACATGATGCTACTAGTACACATTTAGGGTTTGAGACAAGCTCACTGTCATCGTAGGCAATTTCTCTTATGGACAGGGGATTTGTTGTCCCCATTTAAAGCATCAGTGGGTATAGAATTGGAGCAAATATGATTAAAAACGGTCACTTTATCCTGATAGTAGTGCATGAGAGGGGTAATCTGAAAAAAGTCTGCTGTCTCTGAGCAGCTGTCAATCACTCGCAAACTCTGATCAAACGGTCAAACTAGGCAGCGCTGATCAAATATGAATCAATATTCTGTTACTGTAATGCCTATTTCTCGCCTCAGATGTTTTCGGAAACATCTTGTAGTGTACTGTTTAGCTGTAAAATGAGAAAGTTTGGGATCGGCAGCCATGGAGAGATCAGTTGATGAAATACCAAGCACCGCCCACCAGCCGGAGCAAACTTTCTAATTTTGCTGTCAGGGTGTGTGAATTTATTTATATGATAATGCATGTAGTGCTCTATCATTCGATTATTGATGAAGAGAAGGAGAGAAGCAGGCAGCTGAGATTGAGAGGAAGGCTAGAAGGGGTGTTTTGGATGGATTGAGCTTGATGGAGTAAAAGGGACCGAAGAGCGTCAACATGAGAGAAGGGAAGAAAAAGAAGAGAGAGAGAAACAAGAAAAACTAAAAAAATAAATGATCACCTAAGAAAGGTTAGAGGGATAGAGGGCGCAAAGGTAGTGAGGAGGCAGAGATAACAAATTCAGGATGTAGTTTATGTTCGTGTGTGTGTGTGTGTGTGTGTGTGTGTGTGTGTGTGTGTGTGTGTGTGTGTGTGTGTGTGTGTGTGTGTGTGTGTGTGTGTGTGTGTGTGTGTGTGTGTGTGTGTGTGTGTGTGTGTGTGTGCATGCGTGTGATTGCGCGCGTGTTTTTGCAAGGGCACCAGATGCTCAAATGATGAATGGGTTGCTATCACAGCACAGGCAGTGTAGTGACACTGAAGACCTTAGATCACATGGCTGTCACATACACACTCTCACACACACGCACGCACGCACGCACACACACACACACACACACACACACACACACACACACACACACACACACACACACAGTTTCTGCCCTGACATTGCTGGAGTAGAGCTGAAGTTAGTACTCATCTTTCATCTTGCAGTCCTATTTTTCAATCCTCAATCTTCTTTTTTTTTTTCTTTATCCCCATTTTGTTTTCTCTTCCAACTCTTTAATTCCGATATATTCTCTCAGCTTGTCTCGTCTTGTCTCGTCCTGTGTCCTCTCCTCTCGTGCCCTGTCCTTTAGTCTTCTCCTTTCCACTTGACTTATTTCCTTTCTCCTCTATCTTCCATCTCCGTACTGTACATCCTTCTCTCCCTTTAGTTCATCCCCTGCATGCCACTTAACTTCTCACTTTCTTTGTTTTTCTGTCACTTTCCTGCATGTCACAACTAATTTTTGCCCCCTTCCCTCTTTTCTCCTTGTGTCTCTTTCCTCCCTGCCTTTTCTTTAACCCTCAAATGTTCTTGTCTTTTCTCCTCCTCCTTCACCATTTCTCCTCTCAGTTGGGATTCAGCTTAATTAAAAGAACTGACAATAAACCTTGCAAGACAGGATGCTCACAAACACACATTTTTTCTGCAACACATTCACACAAACTCCTGCAGTACACACATACCAGGAGAGATTCACAAATACCCAGATGTACAAATACACACCCACACATGTATTTGTGTACCCTAACACATACACAGAGCCTGTGTATCTGGTCAATGGCTGGCACACAGAAAGTGTATTCACACTCGCCCACACACAAATCACACATTCTCACAGTGGTAGGCTGAGAGAGAACAAAACCATGTCAGAAATAGTTTTTTTTTTAAATTTATTTTCATTTTTGCCAACATGTCTCTCTGGCCACGAGAGAAAGAGAAGCCCCGAGATTCAACAGCCATTCATTGAAATCATTATTTCCCTGGCTTTTTGATACTCAGAGGGCAGCATGGGTATTCACATTGTTTGTGTGTGTGTGTGTGTGTGTGTGTATCTATGTGTCACTGTGTGTGTATGTATGATGTATGTATTATCTGTGTGTGTTAGGGAGAGAATATGTTTTTGCATGTGGTGAAAAAGAGAAAGCTTTCTGCTGTTTGAGAAGGTTGAAGTCGGAGAAGTGGATAGATAATAAGGACACGAGTAATAAAGAAAAGAGAAGAGATGTACAGTAACTCAGGAATTACTGAATGCTAACAGGTTGACCCGCAACCTTCACCTCCTCAACATCTCTCCAACTTTATATTCAAACAGCAAAAGGAAGAGAAAAAGACGAAGATTTTAGACATTTTATAAAAATAAGACATTATAAGACAGTAAGATATGAGATAATTTTCTAGACCTGCTTCAGCTATTGACAAAATGAAATGAACTGATAATGATTGTACTTTTTGAAGAGCTTTCAAATGACATTTGTGGACTTATGCTTGATTTATGCTTGCTTTGATCATTTTGATATTTGAAATTGCAAATGTGTTGTGAAATGAATCACTGTCAGTGCATTGGCTCTAGCCGGCGGCTAGCAGCTAACGGTGCTAACATCACAGGGGCTAACAGTGTTAACCTGGGTGGGGATCGGAGGGTGGTGCTCATGGATGTATAAAGAGAACTGGATACAGCGTTGGTGGCGGGGCCCCGTTCATTCCTATGAAAGCTGCTCAGTGGCTCATGAAGCCAAAATGGCTCAACTTCCGAGTGGAAAAGTACCCAGATCTTCCAGCGATCTTCCGCATCCATTGGGCCCATAGAGCAGGCGCAGTAGCGTCCGCTCGGTCACATGGCTCGGTCATGCGGTCACAAACGTCACGCTGTCGTCATGGCTTGTTAACTCCGCAGCCCAGCCCTCGCTCCAGCCTCGGTCTGGGTCTCATTCATATGAACGGAGGAAGAGAAATAACTCTGGATTTGGCTTTTAGTGCATTTTACAACTTTTAGGACCTAATGATTTAAATAAGGGCTATTCGAGTGTTCATACTGGGAAGTTGATTCACCTCAAAAAAAAATTATCCGCTGAGTTACAGACGTCTCTTTCCCAATGTAAGTCTATGGGAAAAAGTATTTTTGGGCCCAATGGCATCACGTGACGGACACGGAAGTTGTAGTACTGCCGTTTGGCCACTATGAAAATTGGCATCAATGACTGGCACTCTTCCGAGGGGCTTGGTGGTGCTACGCTTCTGCAACGTTTCCATGGTTTGGAATGGCGTTATCAGCTGTAACCGCCGTATGAGCGCAGTTCAGAGTGGCTGCGGTTAGCTAGCCAGTGGGGCGCACAGAGAAGCTCAGATTACAACACACACAGAGGCAGTGTGACTTATTTTCTTCTCAGGTATTACTCCACTATATTTAAACAGCTGTTTGCTGCTATATTACGAATTTAGCACCTTTAAACCCATAAAGCTACAAAGAAAAAAGGCTGCGACACCTCAAAAACGGTTCGCTATCTTCCTCAGCCAACTGTTGCTGTTTAATTTCTAAACTGTTGGTCTGGCTGGGACGGATCATGTTGTAGGTAAATATCTGGGACACCTGCTGCGACCCCACAGCTGAAACAGGAGCACCTTGGCCATGTTCAGGGTCAATACTGTTGGAGTGTAATGTTAAATCAGTGTTGCATGTGTGACTTTGCGTGCGTGCGTGTTCATACCTCTCGGCACTTGTCAGTACCTCTCATCTGTGTGTGTTTGCGGGGTGATTGGTGTCAGCGATAAATCACTTCCACCTCTCTCATCTACAAGTACCTCATTAGATTTGTCCTTTAACAAGCCAATCAAACACCAGACTAATTAATAAATCATATCACCACGGTAACAGCAGGCACAGGTCAATGCTGCATGCTGGGAAAGAGGCATCTGTTTGTTGTTTTTAGAAGCAAGTGTATTTGTGTGTGTGTGTGTGTGTGTGTGTGTGTGTGTGTGTGTGTGTGTGTGTGTGTGTGTGTGTGTGTGTGTGTGTGTGTGTGTGTCTGTGTGTCTGTGTGTGTGTGTGTGTGTGTGTGTGTGTGTCTGTGTGTGTTTGTTTATAGATGAAGGTAGAGATGCACAGTATTTTAAACACACTTTTTGGAACATTACCCTGACATCACCTTTAGTGAAAGTGTACAGTGGAGTAACCAAAAAAAAGTCATTCATGTGTCCTTGGTCAATTATTTGCTTGGTGCTAACTGCTTATCACATCAAGCACAATTAGATAAGTGATAGTGGGCTCAGCATCCAGCAACTATTTTGATAATACGTTTATCTTTTAAGTAATTTTTACAGCAAAAATGCCCAAAAAGTGATGGTTCCAGCTTCTGAAAATGTATTTTCCTTGTCTTAACATTACTGTTAACTGAATATTTATGGTGTTAGACTCTTGACCTGCCAACACAAGACATTTGACGGCATCACATAGGACTCTGGGGAACTGTGTTGTGCCTTTTTCATTGTTTTCTGATGTTTTTAGACCAAACAATCATTTGAGTAACTGGGAAAGTAATCATCAGAGTAATCGAGAATGAAAATAATTGTCAGTTGTAGCCCTAAATCACACTGCAGAAGGCACTGGAATTGTTCAAAGGTGAGAACATTAAATTGTTGCAGCCTGGATACTATGATAAGGGCAGTTGGTTATAAGAGACAGCGCAGCTAATCACTGGGAGGAAGATGTATAAAGCTGCACAGTGGATGTGCATCTTGCATAAATCTGGCTTAGCTATATCCACTTTATTGAGTTAATGAGTACTTATGTGTTTAGCTTAATCAATAGGCCAAACAAAGAGGCACAGTATTACAGTTAAATCATCTTACTTTGGATAATGCCCGTAGCCTTTTGTTCCTATGCAACACATAAGTACACAACACAAAGTATTAGCATGGAGCGTTTGATATAATGATCTGAGGATCACCTGATAATCTGTCTTCTCAACATGTTATTTAGCTAAACGCTTCTAGCCTCTTAAAGTGAAATTACTTAGTAATCACTAGATTTATTAAGGTGTGTGTCTTCATATCTTTATACGTGTATAATATATTTGAAGGAGATGGCACAGTACACAAGCTTCTATCCACACTTGGTTTCTCCTGAGCTCTGTCTTAGCTAATTTATTTCCGTCCATCTGGCCAGAGCCCCATGTCAGCTTTTAAACTAGCAACTCAGCTCTGACTGCTTTGCTGACACGCACACCAGCAACCCATGTAATGTGTGCACGCAGCAATTGAGTTTTCAGCAATGCCGTTCATCGGTATGCCTGTGTGTATGTAACGCCCATGTCCTTCTAAACAGATGTACTATCCCTACACTGTCAGTATGCAAGATACAGCGGAACACAAAACGCTTTAATTCAAAGTGGCTGAAAGCCGATACAGCGGTAGAGGCCGAGGTGTCCTTGAAGAAGACAGTATATCTAAGGTGTGTACATATGTGTTGTAGACAAAGGATCGCTGACACACATCCTCAAAGCTGCACAAACGCACGTACACCGCAACACGTTTGTTCTCAGAAAGAGAGAAAGAAAGATGTAATGACATCAGACAGGAAGGGGGAGAGAAGTGATAACAAGAGAGAACTTTGGCATTTTCACAGCTTCACAGCACCAACTGAACAGATAGAAAATGGGAAGGAGAGATGTGGAGAGAGCGAGTGTCCAACACATTAACACTTTTTGATTAAAAAAATAATAATTCACATTTTTTTTTGTGAACTACTTTTTATTAGATAATGTTGACAGAAAAGAACATAGAGATTTAACTCCAAAACAGTTACACTTAAATTGATTCATATATTGTGCACCATGTACATAACAATTCCTAGCGTGCAAATAATGATATAGAAACATGCATATCGATATACAATATACCTAAACATAAATTGGTATGTCTGCACAAACAGATACGTACCTTGCATCTACGTACACATGACCTAAATCCATATACCTATATGCATGTATGCACACACACTTACACATGCATGCATGCACACACGTGTCTAAATGTCAGCAATTTGTTTTATAACTATATTCAACCCCCCATTTCCCTCCCTGGTGAGTTCATTCACACTTTGATTTTATTGGTGTTTGCCCAAACATAGATGATTTACATTTACGTGTTGATAAAGTTAAAGTCTGTGTTTTGGAAAGCAGTCTGCTGATACATCCATGTGGTTGAGATTGCATGAGGGACATACTATGCTGCATGTTATAATTCCTATATGGAGTTAAATGTTGCATTTTAGTACTGAGCATTTTGATTTTGTTTGGTACATTACTCTCCTAGAGGGAAATATTTCTATTTGCAAAGCATGTATTACTACTGTTTGATTTGGGGATACTAGTCATTAACTTTTACTTGAACTGGCATTGAGATTTGATGAAAAGCCTCAAAATTATAATTGGAGAGAGAGAGAGAGAGAGAGAGAGAGAGAGAGAGAGAGAGAGAGAGAGAGAGAGAGAGAGAGAGAGAGAGAGAGAGAGAGAGAGAGAGAGAGAGAGAGAGAGAGAGAGAGAGAGAGAGAGAGAGAGAGAGAGAGAGAGAGAGAGAGAGAGAGAGAGAGAGAGACTTTTCAAAAGCAATACGATCGAAAAGGTGAACAGCAAGTTCAAACATTTGGAGTTCAGCCACAGTGAAAGCAACAGATCATTCTAAAGGTTATATGATCAAGAAGAATTCAGCTGAATGGAAGGAAGAACATTCTCGTAATGGCGACAATGACATTAGACACAAGTGGCTTGAATAGCCGTTTTATAGCAAAAGCATTCGGAGAGGAGCTGCGAGAGGCTTTTTGAATGCAATGTGGAGGGTTACAATGGCAGGAAGAAAAGATGAATGAGTGAATGAAAGCGAGGGAGAAGTGAATACCTCGAGTCACATGCAGTCAATTGGCTGCCTCACTGTCACTAATTTCCTTATCTCCCAGCACTTTTCTCTTTCTCCCTTTCATCCCCTCTTTGTCAGCCAGTCTGTGCTCATTCCATTATACTGTGCAGGGCTCTGGGGTTGATATATGAGTGCTCCATAGAGGGACTTGGACATGAGTGACTGCTGGACATACATCACACACATCACTCACACATACACTCTTTGGTCAAAGCCATGAAAGGGAGCTTTGAGTAGGGCTGCTGGGCTGACAACACACAACTCAATTAGAAGTCAGAAAGAAATGCAAGTAGAGTGAATGATGCCAACAGAGATAGGAGGGTGGAGGGTGGAGGGTGGAGGGTGGAGGGTGGGGGAGGGGTTAAGGGAAAGTGAGTGAGAGGAAGGGAGAGATGTAGGTAATGCTAAAGACAGAGTTAAACTAGAGATGCAAGGTGGGATGGAGGGTGCTTCCTGCTAACATTTTAACATACGGTGTGTTGAATGATAGGCTCTGTGCTAACAATCTATTATTATATTAGATTGTGCTTTGTGGTCTCTATGGTGACTCCAGCATGCAAGTAATCCACTCACATATTTGCATTGACATTAAATGCAAAATTTGCCTTTGCGGCCAGTATGCACACGTTAATCCTCGTGTCAATAGTGAACCAATTTCACAAAAACTTGACTTTTAGTGGATTTACGTCTCTAAACTCAGAAAACAGTAAAAGTACATGAAGATAGGAGGGATGTCTCCATGCCAGATTCTCCGTTCTTCATACCTAAAAAACAAAATTAAACAATAAATCACATGTACTTCAACATACACTCCTTTATTACCGTTTGCATGCTGGTTTTTGTTAGGAAGTTTAACAAGTCATAATTCCCTCTCTACTATCTATGCTATGTTGCTTTGAAAACATCTTCAAACAGCTGTATTTATTCAAGTTTCTCGCCAAAAAACTACATTTTACAAGATTACATCATAATGTCAATAAATTGCACCTTCTGTTAACGTTAGCTGTTAGCTTCATGCAGGACTCTTTTGCTTACCTGCTGTGAACTGCTAACGTTAACTAGCTCTCATCCTGGGGATTTCAACACGGATTTGTTGTTCACAATATAGCATTATCGGGGATAAAATAGGATGCTTCCCCTGGACGCGTTGATAGTTAGTTTACTGTGTCCCAAGCACATTTTCTATCGTCGCCGGGACGCCGTTAATCTCGAGCCCTGGCGGTGCCTATGCAGTACCTGTGGTACTGTAGAAAACCGAGAACTGTCACGTTTTCAGAATTTTGGCATGGACTTAGTACCGAGGTATCGGTTCTCGTAACATCCCTAGAAGATAGTGAAATGAAGCAGCAGTGATGAAAAAAAGTGATAATAATAAAACAAACAAACAAAACCAATCTGGGTTCATATGACATGGCATGTGGGGCAAATTCCAGAAACTCTGCATTTTTGTGTGTGTCTTCGTGACTAATCATTTGCAGCATCAGCTGTCACACACAGACATTTTTCCATTGTACACTCCTTTTTTTCATTATTTGGGGCATTTTTGCCTACATTTGAAAGTGACAGTAGAGATATACACATAACATACTGTCTGGGAGAAGAGAGAGGTTCATGAGGTCCACGGCCAGAATCAAATTTATATAGTACAGTATGTGTCATAGGGTGTTTTCATATCAGGTATGATTGATCCGTACCTCGCCCGAGTACGATCCCCCCCTCTCTGCTCAGCTTTCTCATTGGTAAAGTTGTTCTGAACCCGAGTACACTTGCATCATCATCCATGTGTATTTTTTAATGTTGAGATCAGCTGTTCCAGTGGTGGAGCATCGTACAACACTTTATTCAAACTTGACAGAAACAAAATAAAGCTCACCAAAACCGTTGTGTTAGTCTCTGGAAATCAACCCTTATTTCACAGAGTTTAATGAGAAAATATGCCGGCTCTACACGTCTCTCTCTCTGCCCGCTGAGCAGCTGAGCGTCTCTCATTCATCGGTGGCAGACCATTAAACTAGCTAAATTAAATAACAAACATCGCCTACTATTGTCTATATTTTAAAGAACCTCTCGCCTGCCTTTCTGCTTTATCACCCATGGCGGTGCAGTACAAAGGATGACATCAGCGCATGCTGCGAGCAGATACATATTTCGGTGGCGTTGAAAACAGCCTGCCCTTTCAATAGCTTCTCACTGACTGCTAACGTTACACGTCTTAAATAGCGGTCCACTTCCGTGTTTTGGTACAGTTGGCTTTCACACCTGATGCGAACCGTACCCGAGTACACGTGAACTCAGGTACAGATCGACAAACCGCGCCCGAGTACGGTACGGAGCGTTCACACTAATCAAACGAACTGGACTTTGGAGACAAGTGTACTTGGATCTTGGCCCAGGTCCCTGATGTGAAAGCACCCTTAACCGCTACGACACCAGGACTCATTTTTAACTGCCAGTGTTAAAGTAGTTGTTTGGAAAACTTGTATAGTCATGTATTTAGTGTGTGTGTGTGTGTGTGTGTGTGTGTGTGTGTGTGTGTGTGTGTGTGTGTGTGTGTGTGTGTGTGTGTGTGTGTTCATTATTAATGTGTTCTGGGGGGTTGGTGATGATGGAGGAGGCTGGCTCACTGAGCAGGGTCATAAAGCCTGTGTGCTGATTCTGTCACCAGGAAAGATTTAATCACACACACACACACACACACACACACACACACACACACACACACGCACACACACACACACACACATACACATACACACACACACACACAAGCATGTGACGCTCTTCCAGCAGGCGTCCATCACATCTCTCACAGCGTGCCTGCCCTTGGAAATTGTCTTTCTCCCCCCTCTCCATGTGATTCCTTCCTGTATTTCCCTCTCTTTAAGTGCCACTATCTCATAAACACACACGTATAAACACATGCAGCCGTCTATACCATTGTTCTACCCCCTCTAAGAAATAACACAGTAGGAGATAGGGAGTTATTTTCTCGTCCTTTTTTCAAAGTCAGAGCACTTATCTTCTCCACCGTAACAACTCACACACACAAATTCCTCAGTATAACTCCCTTTCTGGCTCTCGCTCTCCGTCCTTTCTGCCGATCATCGTGTTCCAGGGTTTGTAACTGAAGTATGACGTCCCTTTGTTGAAACACTGTCACCACATCACTAGCTTTATTTACACAGTGATTTAGTAGAGTGAAGACTTCTTCAGCGCACCAAACACTTTGCAATAGCTTTCAATTCAAGAGTTGACTGTGTGTGACAGTGGAGCTGTGGGTTGACATGTTTTTTTTTTGTGGTTGCTTAACTTAGATAAACAGGACTGTATTTCAAGGATTTCTCTAGGAAGCCTCCAAGCGGGTTATATGTCTTAAAGGTCCAATATCGTGCTCATTTTCAGGTTCATACTTGTATTTTTTGTTTCTACTAGAACATGTTTACATGCTGTAATGTTAAAAAAAACAAAAAACTTTATTTTCCTCATACTGTCTGCCTGAATATACCTGTATTCACCCTCTGTCGGAAACGCTCCGTTTTAGTGCATTTCAACGGAATTGCGTTGCTAGGCAACGGTGTGGGTCCATGTTTACTTCCTGTCAGCTGATTGTTATTTACATACACTGCAACAGGAAATAAACTTGGACACATTTAGAATGTTTACGTTTAAATCCGTGTAATGGTCTAAATATTGTGTATTTGTGACATCACAAATGGACAGAAATCCTAACGGCTTGTTTCAAATGCACAATTTCTGAATCCGGGCTGTGTGTGTTTCTCCGTATATTGAGCGTTTTGATAGTTTAACAGTATTTTTTATAATACTTAAACCTGCTTTATAATGTTAAAGACCTGAAAATCTCACTTTTTACAATATGGGACCTTTTAATGTTGTAGTAGATGGTGGCACCCGTCGACCTTCAAGAGATGAATTTTTTTAACATAATTTTTTTATTTTGGAAATAATTATTTTAGTTCCTTTCAAGCCATCCCTTGTCTGTAACATTATATGATGTTGAATGTTCTCCTTCGCCTATGGCATTGCGTAAAATGCACCATTATGTTAATCAGTGATAACCGACTCCCACAGTGATAATGAAGTTAACACTTCCTATTCCTATTTTCCTATTTGCTATAATTAGGACTAATCATATGCACACAACTGACAACTTCAGATTGTTTAATGAATCAAGCATTGATGTTTAATTGTGAAATACATATTTGATGAATGATACCCAAATTTTTTGTACAATGAAAGCATCTTCACCTTTTTGTTGTGTAACCTGATGCGGTACCACCTACACACCACACCAGGAAACAGCATACTCACTCATCAGCTTCTTGTGAGTTTCAAAGAGTTGTAAAAGGCAGGCTGCATCACCAGCTAACGCTCTATCTCCGTGATGCCTTCCATCTATCTCTTCAGGAGGAGGAAAAACCTGAGCTCAAGTCTGTTGTTGTTGTTGTTGTTGGCGGAGTTTAACGGTGGCGGCTTTTTGATTGACAGATACTGACTCAGCGGGAGGCAGCATGCCAGCGAGAAAGAGAGGAAGGGAGGGAGGGAGGCTGAGGAAAGGAAGTCAATGAAATTGGAAGAGCAAGAATGGGGCTGAAAAAGAATTCAAGGGGTGATAGACAAACACATTATGACAGAGAGAGAAATAGAAAGAAAGAGGGCAGAGAGAAACCGCTAACCACAGGAAGGCACTACATCTATAGGCAGCACTTAACAGCAGTGTTATTTGTAGATGCTCACAAAGACTCACACATAATGACAAATTATTTGCACTGCATGTATAAATGAACACATGTGGCCCTGAGGGTACTTTGCCAATACAATACTGCCATTGTGTTGTTAAATTCCTATCTATGCATGATGCACGTATGGTTGGAGCATGTGGCAGCAACAGGTGAATACAGGGTGTATCCATGGGGATCTACATAGCTGCTGTGAAACAAGGGGCTGACGATAATACAGCACTGAGCATCTAAAAACCACATGAACAAGTTTTGTTGTGCAGATTTGTCACCTTTTTAAAATGTGGAAAAGTGTTGACAACCAGATCCTCACAAATTGTGAGGATAATAATTAACCGTTTAACCGACATTAATAATTTTTACCGATTAATGCTATCAATTAAACGTAAAGATAAATAAAAAGCTGAGCAAAACTCAGAGGAGCGGCTTCTCACTTAAAGGAGAATAGCTGGTCCACCTTAACAGCCCACCTTAAGTGAGTATGAGCCGGTGTTGCAAGACACAGGAGCTTGGCTTGGGTCTTGAGGAGTTGTAGCATTTATTCACCGACAAATAAACAGCACACACACTGCTAAAGCTACGTTCACAGCTATAACGCCACCGACAACCCCACACTCACCGCCGCCCCACACACGCGGCCCGTCGGACACTCGCTACTCCCCACGGCGGGCTGACAGACCATATGTGTGTGACAACGGCGAGCGTGAAGCTCCCAGCAACGCTACAGCTGCGAATGTAGCACAAACACACACACGGAGAATTACTGGGAAAGTGGCTGCATGCGTCCTCGACAATACACGCAGCATCGTGGCTGCTATAGTAACTCTACCGGACGGGTGAACTGGGGACTCAGTTGTCTGTTTTGTGCATACACTGCAGCTGGAGGTAAATGAAGGATTTAACCTGTTTGTGCATCAGCTTATCGTTGCAGCTGGGCGGGTTGCACTACAACTACAGCGCCGCATGCAACGCACTATTCTTGTCGGTTAACGGTTAATAAACGGTTAACGAGGGTCGGCTCATGGCTAGGACAATATTAGAAGAGTAGATGTTGTTTCAGCTCTATGGAGAGCTCCACTGTGTTGATGACAGAGCTGTCCGTGGTGCTGAAGTACTGCTGTGAACCATGCACTGTTTAAACAAGTGCTATAAAGCAATCAAAGTAATCACAATGGATATTTAGTTTAAGCTTTTTAAATGAAGACATAGTCTTAACATATTATCTGCTTACTTTACTCTTACTGAACAGATTATCACCATACCACCCCCTTTTTTACTGGCTGTATACTCAGAATACAGAAATAGAAGAGATGCACACAGAAAACATTACTATGAACAGTAGAAATATCATGTTGTGTCATGATGAAAAGGCCTCAAGAGCATGGGGAAACCACAGTCTTTACTAGCTACAAACCAACAAGAGAGAAGCATGATGGATGCCAAGCCTCCTAAACTAGAATTCATGGCCACAGCCCACCCAGGTACTGTAGTTACATAGTCCAGCAATCAGTCTCACTTTGTTCCCGCTAGCATTACAAAACTGTCATTTCTTAATAATTTATAGACAGGTGACAGCAGAACAGACTGTATAAACTCTGATTGCAAGGCTGTAGGTGTAGTGATATCATCATTTTGACAGCCAAGCAGACTAGAAGTACTTTATATCCTCTAAAATATTTAAGAAAACGTGTACTTCTAAATATGATGATGAGTTAGTGGGTATCTCAGTTTTTTTTTTTTTTTCTTGCTTCTGTGCCTCTATAATGAAACTAGAATTGAGTCTAAAAACACTGCTCTATTGTCCATCTATTGTGTTGTTTGCTAAAGGTTTCCTTCTGATAGTAGGTATAAGCATATGCTTGCTTGCCAAGATGCAACCAGGTCTGCTGTTGGAAAGTGGCAAAATATAGCAGCAATTTTCAACCAATTTTGAGCAACCAAGCAGTTTAAAAAACAATTCATCCTTCAACTACCTACTGAGACAGATAGGAGCGTGTGACTGGATAATACCACGGGGTGGCAACTGGTCCATAGTTAGGAAGCTTTCCCAATAAACAGGTTTGGGCCCAGTGTGGGCAGTGAACCTGCCAATCAAACAACAACATCAGGATCTCTATTTTCCCTTTGATTTACCTGCTTTCCCCCATTCTTTATACTGTATTTCTCTCTCATCTGGCCTCTATCGTTTTCCCTCTCCATTTCCATCATCTACTAATTAGTCTCGCGGGTCCTGAAAAAACAAAAGACATCATTGGACGGAGATAAATCTAGACAGAGACAAATGAGAACAACTTTTCACTCCAGAGCCTCTATAAATAGAGACAGTAGTAGTAGAAAGCAGCCCCTTTAGCACCAAAGCAGACTTTCAACAAACACCAACATCAGATGAACACACTGATGGAGGAGGCTGTACTCTTCAGAAGGACCACAGTGTAGCGTGTTTGTTTAAACAGCTTAAAACAACCCGTGTTTTAGTTTGGTGCCAAAGCATGAAGCCAAAAAGTGTGTGGAGGTAGGAGTGGATGGATCACCGTACAAAGCATTCATCTTCAAAAGTAAAAGAGACCAGGGTTCCAATCCTGCCTCCAACCAACAGTATACTTGGTTTTCTTTTAACATAAAGTAAATCATTCTCTGGCTTTAAACCTGCAGTAGGCAGAATGTGTTTGGCATCATTGGGCAATAATGTCATAATAACCTTTCAGCATATTGTAATTCAAGTGTTCTGAGAGAAAACTAGACTTTTGCACCTCCTCATGGCTCTGTTTTCAGGCTTTAACAAATCTAGACTGTGACGGGAGACTTTGGCCATTCACAGGTCATTTCAGAGAGAGAGCGTTCTTATTGGCTGTTCATTTAACAGAGGCAGCTGTCAATCACTCTCAAACTCCGATCAAACGATCAAACTAGGCAGCGCTGATCAAATAAAATGAGAAAGTTTACTCTGGCTGGTGGGCGGTGCTTGGTATTTCCTCAAGAGATCTCAACATGGCTGCCGGGTCACAAACTTTCTCATTTTACAGCTAAACAGTACACTGCAAGATGTTTCTGAAAACATTTGAGGAGAGAAATAGGCATTACAGTAACATAATATTGATTCATATTTGATCAGCGCTGCCTAGTTTGATCGTTTGATCAGAGTTTGCGAGTGATTGACAGCTGCTCAGAGACGGCAGACTCCAGATCAGCTCTGATTGGTTGTTTTCCTCTGGTCTGTGAAATCTTGCAGTCGCCATTAGGAGCACCGGAGGACACAGAGGCACATGATTTTTTTCTGTCAGGATATAGTGACCGTTTTATAATAATATTTTTTTCTTAAATCATATTTGCTCCAACTTGCCTACTTCAGCTTTAAACAAGTACTGAAATATTGTATTTTATTAAAAAAAAACAATATGTAATACTATTTTAGACTAAATACAAAATGCTGTTATTATTTATCTTATGTTTTTATTTTTTTCATTTTGTAAAAAAAAAAAAGTCTGTTTTTGTGCATACTGTATTTGTCTATGTTTTATTTCGATAGTCTGTCGAATAAATGGTTTTATTATTGGGATAAGTTTACTGTAGTGTTAGGCCAGTATTGACTGCTCGTATTAAACACTGGGGCTTCACTGTAGCATGGGTTGTCCTTTAAGGTCACTTAAACCGAAGTTATACCTTCCACATCTGTGAGTCTGCGAGGGTCCGCACGACGTCAACTTCGTCATCAGAAGGTGTATGCGTAGGCTCTGTGCGGACGTCTGCGTACCGGCAATTTGTTGTGACAGCGTGGACCTGTCCACGCAGGCACTACGCTACAAGTGGTAGCGTAGGAATTTACTGTGCTTGTGTGTAGCGCGTTCTCCGAGCGGACAATATTAACAGAACTACTTTGCATCCGTGGTTTCCGCAGCTGTCCGTGTACACGTCCGCTGGGAGTATAAACGAGGCTTTAGACACAAAGGCCACCACACCACTATCCTTTATTGCCTCTATCAACTATCACACCTTACTGTACTTTTTGACTCCTTTCTTTTTTTAGTTTGTGTTCATCCCCTCTAATGCTGCTATCCCTCTGTCCTCTCTGTCTGTCTGTCGCAGGTTGTTTATATGGCGACAGCTGTTGTGCTTTTGGCTTAGATATATGTTTGGTGTGTGTGTGTGAGAGAGAGACAGCGAGAGAGAGCAAGAGTTATCCTTTTAAGTCTTCTCTTTTTACACTAGGCCTGCAGCAGAACCTCGTAAATCTGTTGGAATAGTGAACGCTTCGCTGCACTGGAGCCCTGTTTGTGTGTCTGTGTCTGTGTGTGTGTGTGTGTGTGTGTGTTCTAGTGTGTACGCATGCTTTGTTTGCCGATGTTCCTGTGTGTTTGCTGGTGCATGTAGCTGCAGTGTGATTTTGTCTGTCTATACGTGTTTGCTTGTTGCTTGTGTAGCCTTTTTTTTTGTGTGTGCATGTGTGTTCGAGTTTCTCGGACTGTGTGTATGTGTGTGTGTGAGTGTGTGAGAGTGTGTGTGATCCATCCACTGGCTGAACACCTGAGTGCCCACAGTGACAGAGAGGGATGGCAGGCTGTCCAAACCAACAACCTACAGCCAACACAGAGCGCTCCCAATTCGGTTGGCTTAGTGTTTTATCACGCTGGCACAAACACTCCCTCACACACACACACACACACACATACACACAGAAAACAAATGTACATGTGAGGGAACACCAACACTTTGTTGTATGTGTAAGTATTTGACATGAAATCCCTTGTTGAGTTTTCCGTCACACACATGCACACCTGCCCCCGTACGGTGTTGCAGGTGTTGTTTTTATTTGCGTATCTTAACATTTATTTGACCCAAAGAACTGACTGTCTCTACATAGAATAATGTGACGACATATTATACAGTTTAAAATAGTATTTCCCAAAATATGATTGCAAAAGTTTACAAAATCTCTCACAAAGAAAATAAAATAAAACAAATAAATAGTTAGTATTTAGAAGGTAAATAGGGTCATGAAAGGGATATTTTTTGTCGTCACAATTAAAAAGGTGCTGCATATAAACATGTTTTTTGAGCTGCAAACTAAATGATATGCCTTTACTTTGATGAAAAACATCAGTGCTGGCGTAAATATTGACATTTCTTACCACATTTATAAAAATTGGCATTTCATGGGTTGAAATTGGCTCAACATGCCATCCACTGTTTTAAATCAGCCCTGAACCATGCAAGGCCAGTGCTGACCTAGAGTCGACCGGTTGGGACTTATGTCAGGAAATTTATAAAGAAAAACAGCATGTTAACGCCCTCTCAGGTTTATGGAAAGTGAGTCAAGCAATTACACAGATGAGACGGACAAAAGTGATGAAACAGCTGCTGTTCCTTCGTGTCCCGTGTTAACGACTTTCTGTTTCATTTTCAATAACAAACATAGTAGTTTTAAGCCAAATCATGAAGTTTTTTTTCCTAAACCTAACTAAGTTGTTTTGTTGACTAATCCTAAGCAAGTGTTTTTGTTCAATTCACAACGTTCAGCACGTTTTTACTGCGACCGTAAAGTGACGCCAAGGGGTCTGATAAAGCCTCAGTACTTGACGAGTTGTGATGTGTTGGATGTACACGTAGCAAGATACTTTAGTAGAGGCTCATCTAAAAAAAGCAAAATCTAATTCCCCTGCAGTAATTTCAGTAGCTCTTTTCACCACTCTGTAAATGTAAAAAAAAAAAATAATAATAATACATTTTGATTGCCGTTTGCCGTTTCAATTATGTTTATTGTTGGGCATTTTGGGCATCTAGTTGCCACTCATACACAGCTAATTTTTTGAATGGGTGCACAACAGAAGCATCACCTCAGAGATTATTAGTGATGAGTGCAAGAATGAGGACACTAGTTGTCTGGAAATAGAGGTACCAAATTACTTTGAATAGCTGAGAAAGTCCTTGATCTTTAGGTAATAGTTCAGCACAATAACATTTTGTGTAGATAAGAAAGAATATCCTGTGATTTATTAAGCCACTCTATTTTTCACCAAACTAGTTCCCACCAGTTAATTAGTATTGAATTGAATAGTAGGAACATCCAGCACTCATTACTCAAAACAAAATAATAACCTACATATGTACTTTATTTAGAACCAGTACTCCCAAGGTGCTTGATTTATCACATCATTTATTGCATAACTTTTCCAATAACTAGCTCTGCCCTTAAAAACAGTTTTTTTTGTCTTTGTCTGTCTGTATAATATAGCATATCCTATCCAATCTATCCCGCATGTTGAAGTAGTGTCACATAATGATCTGAATTAATAAAACTGTAGGATTCAGTTAATACTACCTGTATTTTCTATAATTTGCTGAAAAAAAGGTCAGATTTGTAGAAACAGCATTGAATATCGATGCAACATTTTGACCTTAAATCTACCGATATCATGTTCACTCTTAAAAAAATAAAGCCCACAGTGGTTGATCTTTACCACTCAACTATGCATAGTAAATGCTCTCCGTGGGAGCTCGCATTAAAGAGGCCGGCAGAAAGAGAAACAGAGAGAATGTCAAGGCCATCAGAAGCGGAGCCATATTGAAGCGGTGGTATTGATTGAGTATAAGCAGATGAGAGGAGAGCCGGGCCGTGTGATACCGGCTGACAGATACATTGGATCGCCCCCAGCACTTCACGTATAGCAGCAGCACCAATCGGCCATGCCCGCATACTGATTACACTTTGATACACATTTCAGCTATGAAGCGAAATCTAAAGCTGTCTGACTTTCTGACTACGAGTCCATCCGTCTATCTTTTCATTCGTTATCCAGTCACGCGTCCACGTCAGATCCAACCATATCCAGCCTTCCGTCAGTTTATCTGGCCTTCACATACATTATCAGGCAGCGCACGTGTATATCCTCGCCTCTCGCCTTCATCCACAACGTCCGCCAAGCTGAATCAGACTTGACACATGCTTCACATCCCACATGCATTAACATTCAGTCAGCTGCATAATGAGAGAGGATGACACTGCATCAGTGTTCACTTCTTCTGAAATGTCTCTTACCGGACATGTATGAGAAGCTTAATTTTACATCAGAACAGGAAGTGCCCATGGAGCTGCAATCACAGCAGGCGACTGAAACTCTATTTAAGTTTTATATAGGCATCATTATAATGATATGCTTCCAGCCTGAAACAAAACATGACGTCTTATCCTCTGCAAAGAACCCCTGTGACTTGTCATATGGGAGCACATTTATGGATCACAATCATATATTTTTCTCTCTTTCGTCTTCTTCATCTCCTCTCATCGTTTTCAGCTCCTCTTCATCTTCTCACCATATAATCCTCAAAGTTAAAGAGCTGAGCTTCAGTCTAGTGTCACATGAGGATATCGTGTGTGAGTGTGTTATAGCTTCTACTCTTGTTTGGATGACTTTTAACCACCTTGTCATGTTGACATTTGTAATAGTGCTTATGTGGTAACTGACCAATCGATGTAGTTAAAGGTAAGCCCTTAAAATGTTGCACAATGTTAAAACGGTCTAAGAGGTGTTATAAATTCAAAAATGTTGCGTTTTGGTCCTAAATGTGGTTTCAGGGGCTTTTTTTATTCCTTAATGGGCTATTTTCCATTTTGCTGAGTTGCACATAGTCAGGCAAATTACTGTGGTGAAAAAAGAAAATTATTACATTAATTATTATTTTTTTCTTGTATTAGTGGTTATTTGTCTTATGATCTGGAAGTCACAGTTCACCGACCTCTTCGTGTTCCACCATACCACCAAAAATGAAAAGATCCTGCCATTTACATACCGCATATACAGTCTAATTTAGAGTATTGGTTCTGCTGAGATCATTGTTTGATCACAGTTGACGGCATGTTGTAACGGTAACCATGGTGACATGGCTCTAATAGCTGTTGTTTTTATGCCTGTCAAGACATTATGATGTTAATAAAGTTGGGTCATGCTGTGCAGGGCCTCCAGGCTTGTGGTGCACCATGGGATTGATTGATGACTCTGTTGTCAGTTCAATCTAAGAAATGCATTGGAAGAGGGAGGGAGGGAGGGAGGGAGGGAGGGAGGGATGAGTGTAGGACAGAAGGAGGGAGGGAGGAAGAGGGGGAGAACAAAATGGATTGGTTAAGAACAGAGAGTGGAAAGGAAGAAAGAAATGAGGTGAGTGGGGAAAGCAGGAGTAGAAGGAATGCAGAGATGGAGAGAAGTATGAAGTTAAGATAAGAGAAAATGGTGGCCGTGTAATGGGGGAGGGTGGGGGGGGCAAGGACCGGAAGATGCTTTAGATCTGAATTAAGATGGAAGGTAATGACATATTGATATTGACAAATACAGATGGAATGAAATACGAATGGAGAGAAAGGATGAAAGCAAGGAGAGAGCCGGGGGAACTAGTGAGACGCGAGGAAAGTGTGACAAAGGGCAGAGTGGGGCATTTTTCTGTGACAAAAGGCTGTGTGAAAAAGTATGACAAATACGGTACATGAATCTGGGGAACTATGGGGGAGGAGAAAATCATATTTCGTCAAGATGTTGAGTTGGATTGATAACCACGCATAGCTGTGAGTGAAATGAGACACAAGACACAAATACACACGAAAGACAATACATGAGTCAGAATGAAGTCACAAATGTGACCGCACACAATCAGGGCTGTCGCAATAACCGCAATATTGACAAGCCAAATGTTTACATTTTTTTCTTTTTTGAATTCTTTGCAATGGGAGTGCCGCATTTTTATACTTTGCTACAAACGGCAGCAGCGTGACGAGGTGCTGAGCATCTATTCTGCACTGAGTGCTGCACGTATGGTGTTTTTTTTCTGGTCGTCGAGAGTTGAAAAATGTTCAACTTTGGGTAAAACTCTACTATTCCGTCCTCTCCAGAAAGTAGTGAGACACGAGGAAAGGGTGACAAAGGTCAGGGAGTGGAGCATTTTTCTGTGACAAAAGGCTGTGTGAAAAAGTATGACAAATACGGTACATGAATCTGGGGAACTATGGGGGAGGAGAAAATCATATTTTTACAAGAGTTGGATTTGCTTCAGTCTTCCCTTCATCCAGAGCAAATACTCTGCCTTTGATATCCCGTATCATACTGTAGGAACCAGACACAAACCGATGCCCTTCTTTGTTCTGTATTCAACAATAAACAAGTGTTTAGTTTGTTTTAAAACTGTCATCTTTGTCATTTAAAAAGCAACAATATATCTAATAATAGTCTATCATTAAAGCTTATTAAAAACAGCACTAAAATCAGGATAAATAAAGTAATTTCATTATCACTGCAAGGGAAATTTCTTCAGCAATCTAGAAGTGACACTGAATTCAGTATTTCAATGCCACTAGTGGATATTTATTACTATTTATCGTGATGTACTAGAAAAAAGACGAATTCTTTATAGGTGAAAACCTATTTAAAAACCTACTTGGTACCAAAACTATTTCTGACTGAAAAAAAAAAAAGAGGAACAGCTTTTTGTTTTCATTGTTTACATCGGTTCCTCGGCTGATTCACATTCCTGCCCTTGAGAAACACCCATGCAAAAACATACACCCACACACACACACAGATATATGTGCACCTATTGATTCCCACTGTTGATACATGCAGAAAATTGGTCAGCATTCCAGGGCACCACAGAAAACTCCAGTATACACACACAGCAAACATAACCGCACACACACACACACTGCTATTGATTCAGTGTGGACGCCGAATACTGAGATACAATTATCACCAGCCCATTCTAACGCTCTATTCCACAGCACTGCTATTGATTCATCTGCATTGTATCTGTGCAGACGGAACAGGTGCTCCCAAAAAGTGCAACAGATGAACCAGCTGAGAACATTGCAGGAGAATTTTCTAGACTGTGAAAAGAGAAAACAACATCAATCCATTTGCCCACTTGACAATCAACAAGCCCTTTCCAGCTGGCATTAATATGTGTCTCGTATCCAGCTTGTGCCTGGAAATAAATTAATTGGATTGCATTGAGACCAAATATGGAATGCATATTCAGTCTGCCAGAAAAGCAGATTGTGATATATATCATATCCTTGCATCACCTCCTTTAAATCTGATATTAAAAGCTGTGTTTTTCTTGTTCTCCATTATTTAAAAAAAATATATTGCTATTCACTCTTCAGTTAATGCAGTCAAACATATTTATGTGTGTTGTTCAGGGGTAGATAAAAAGTCAACAGTAGATTTCACACAGAAGTGGTGTACGTCATCTGAAAGCTGAGAACCTGAAGATACATTTTAGGTCCAACTCAGCCCTGTGTGTGAAGTTGTTCTAGTCATTAATAAGAAATACATATTAATTAATAAATTAATTAATAATTTAAAATAAATTGTGAAAGTGTATAAGGGCTTAGAACATGATGATAGAAGTATATGATGGTCCTCCCAATGCTCTATTATGTCTCATAAGTTGTTGCAGCAATTTTTGTGTTGATACCACTTGTTGGTGTGAGGTCAAATTACAAAAAACGGTCTCCCTACAATGATATGGTTACTATGGGGACTAACATCATCACACATGAATACAGTTGGGCTCATTGGATCCACAAGAGTCTCAGCTTTACAGTTATACCCAATTTATGTAATCCCAAGACTGTTTAGGGACCCCAGTATGCAGAAATATTCAAATACACCATTTTAGTATAGGCAAAAATAACACATTTTGTTATAAAGTGGGCATGTCTGTAAATGGGAGACTCGTGGGTACCCATAGAACCCATTTTCATTCACATATCTTGAGGTCAGAGGTCAAGGGACCCCTTTGAAAATCGGCATGCTAGTTTTTCCTCGCCAAAATTTGTAATTTATTTATTTAGCGTTGTTCCCGTCAAGCTAGGCGGGCAGTCTGAGTTTTAAGGGGGTTAATATCATAAAAGGTATTGCAGTTTTACAAAAAGATAGGGCACTTGGGTGTAACTGATTAAAATCAATATTTTTAAAGTCAATTAGGATGGGAGAACGTGAAGATTGGGCAAACCCTTCAGTATCTGTGGTCAGATTATGTATCCCCACAAACAACAATCTCAAAACTCCTATCAATAGTGACATTTTGAAGTTTTGAAGGTGTTTATGCGTTGTCATAACATCAATAGCTCAATAAGACCTTGGGCTTTGCTTTTCTTAGAAACGGGACCCATGTGGAGACACAGATTAAAGATTGATATTTGCTTCTGAGACTCTTCCACTGAAAACCCAACAAAAGTTGAACAGGCCAAGTCTGCATTTTCTTTTCTTTTTTTTTTTCCTGCAGGCAAAGCAAGAGTCAGCATTTTTGTTTCCCATCAAGGCTTGTTGGTATCATCATGTGAGACTATATGGAGAAGAAGCATTGCAGGGGGGGAAAAATCAACAGTCAGTGAGGTGTTAAGGTCATGCAGCCTCAGCAAATAAAGACATAATGTGTGTGTGAGAGAGAGACTGATAAAGAGGGAGAGAGGTGCAGAAGGGAGATAGGAAGTGAATTAGGGAGCGAGAGAGAGAGAGTTAGAGGAAGAGAGAGCAAGGTGAAGAGAGTGAGAGGGAGTTAGAGAGTCCGAGATGGACAGAGATAGCAGTGCCTTGCAGCCAGTGTCCATATCTCTTGCCACCAATGACTCCTCCTGCTGCACTACAACTAATGGACTCAGTCCTCCTCTGCCGTCTTATCTTCCCCTTCTCACTCTTTCTCTCTCTCTCTCTCTCTCTCTCTCTCTCTCTCACTCTCTCTCTCTCCATCCTCCCTTTCTATCTTTTACTACTCGATGCCTTGCTATCTCTCCACTTCACCGCGCCGCCTCTATCTCATTTTTATCATGCCTTGGTCTTTCTCTTCTTTTACACTCCGCTTTCTCTCACTTCCAAACTCTTTCAGTGTCTCATGCTTTGCCTCCGTCTTTCTCCCTCTTTTTCTACATTGTGCTGCTTATCCTCTTTGTTTTCACCTGTTTAATACTGTCTCCATCCACCCCACCGCCATGACTAAAACTTTGTCTGCACTGCAAAGATGAAAAAAGGGAGGAATAAACATGCCGTTTCTATCTTCTTTCTCTCGTTTATCCTTGAAGTCTTCCCTGCGATGCTCATCTAGTATCTGCGCAGAGATGACCAATTGCATATTTTCATAAAAGGAAGACATGCTAAGTGAATGAAACTACTGAGTAACTTCAGTTGACAAATGGCAACGATGTTGGTGACTCCAGCCTCTTTATTCAGAATTAATAAATTATATATTTTTCACTCAAAACCGTTTTAGACAGATGAAAATGTAAAAGAAATGTCTATTAACAATAAATGTGATTCTAACGTATAGTCTTCATATCTGTGTCCCTCTCAGATGACCCAGGAGCAGTATATCCTCGCGGCGCAGCCCAACCCGCTCCACCAGCGGGGGGCGTCGGTGTGCGGCGCCCAGGTTTACCCAGCAGTGGGAATCTACGGCTGGAGGAAGAGATGCTTGTACTTCTTCATCCTCCTCCTCCTCGTCACCATGATCGTCAACCTGGCGCTGACTATCTGGATCCTGAAAGTCATGAACTTCACTCCGGTAAGAGGCGTGTGTGTGTGTGCGTGTGTCATTTAAATGCCAGGGTGTTATACGGTTCTGTGTTTATGTGGGAGTTTATGTGAGAAAGAGGTGGTTTAAAAGGTTTGCTGTAATGTAATGCAACATGAGAGTGATGATAAAATCAACAGAGGTTCAACGTGAGTGTGTGTGTGTGTGTGTTCACACAGCTACACGTCTGTAAGTGTGTATACTACAGTTGCACCAATATATCAAGCAGATGTTGTCATTTTATTTAAAATGATCTTGTTCAATTATTAGTATCCACTAATGATGGATGATGATATTTTACAGTTTAACAGTAAACTTTATTATCCAAAATTACATCAATGCACTGAAACTGAAAACTTCACTACGAATTTTATAATTATAAATAACTATAAATAGAATAAATGGCCAGTCATCAAAAGTCAGGTGCTCAGAATACAAGAGAGAAACGAAAAAGTGAAAATGAGCAATCATGTCCTGACCTCTCGCATCACCGGGAGTATGCGTCGTAGTTTCTTTACATACTTTGACCTCAGCGAGACGGCCGCATGGCCGCTCCTCCCAAACGCAGGTGGCGACTCTGCTCTGTAGACAGCTGGCTAGCTACAGTACCTCGCTAACACAGCAAACAGATGTGATAAGCATGAGTGACATACCGGTTAAAAGGGACAGCATAATATCAGGATAAACTGAAAACTGATTAGTGCAAATGTTACTTTTGTCTGTTCAGAAAATGGTGGTTTATTATTATGCTGGTAATTGTCATTTTTCTGCTGGTTTTTAACTTTAAACCATTAGTGAGGTGATTGTTACATTTATTAACCACATTCGGATTTGAATTGCTATTTTTTTCCTCAATTATCATTTTGGCTCTGGTGATTTTCCTTTGGTACTGACTAAAACCTTTTTGGGGGGCGTCAAAAATGTCTCCATGCAGGAAAAAACCCTGTTAATAGGTTAAATTATCACTTCACTGATTAGTAATTGCAAACTGTAAATTAGATTTTTCAGCAGTTATCCCCACACATGTGTAATAATGTGCTTTTCCTGTCTTTATTTTTCTTCCTCATGTTAATATTCTCATGGATTTTTTGTGTGTACCCATTCAAGATCATGTTTCTAGAAACACGACTAATTTGTTTTATTTTTAAGGCGTACATTTTTTATATGAACCCTCTATATAATATTTTGAGTCTTGTCCAAATTAAGACTTGCATTACAAAATGAGATTCCTCTACAGTTCTTTGTTGAACAAGGGGATGTTACACATTGTTCATACTGCCAGGCCGCTTTGCTCCGTCACTCAGGCTCTCCAGTGGTCTTGGTTTAGCATAGTGTTGTAGCCTGTGTTTACATTTAACTGATTAAGACCTCTAGAGGATGTGTTAATTATTACATGTCTGTCAAGAGCAAAAGGCTTGAGTGATGTACCATATTATAGATCCTCAAAACTTTGGTTGGTAGTGGTTCATTTTCTGCCGCCAGTCAAGTTTTTTTTGTCTTGTTTTGAACCACAAGTGCCATATTTTGCCTGAACCTATTCATACCCATAGCAGTGGCTGCAGTGATGGAGTGAACCACAGAAATCAGCTGAATCAGTCCACATTTTTATTCATTGGCTTTCAATGTGGCAGACATCCCTTTTTATGCTCTATTGCCCTTATTTTGTAATTTTAACTACGACCTTATTTTCATTATGTTTCGTTATTGCTTTTGATGTACAGGCTGTGCCTCCTTTCTCTCTGCTTTGTAAGCACCTCTTTGGGGAATCACTTTGATACACAATGGTTTTGTGCTTTTAAAATGCCAAATAAGTACATTTGGCTTGACTGATTGGAGGAACAGCCGCTGTAGGAAATATTATATAGTTATTAGTTTTGCTCTGAAAGCCAGCACAAAATAGTAACCGGCACTTTTAGGCCAAAGACATCTCTAGTCAGTGCTAGCCTCAGTATGTGTTTATTCATCTCTTTTCAACCTAGACTTTCATCCAGGGGGTTACAGCACCCATACATCCAATATCCCATACTGCCTTGGGGCTCAAGGAACTACTCTGTGATAGTATATATGCAAATGAGGCAGAATTTGACCCCTCGTAAAGCCTCCCCACGTCATGCCGTATGTTTCAATAAGCAACTTCACAATATGGGGGCAAAGACGGGGGGGAGACAGCTAAATATGCCTGAGGGGAGGAAGTCAGCTCTAAGCATGAAAGAGCAGAAGATATTTCAAAGTCTATATACTGTGTGTGAAAAACAGAAACAGTATAAGAGACCATCAGGAGTTATAAAGGCAGAAAAAAGAAGAAAAAAAAACAGATAAAAGTGCATGAATAGAGGTATAGAAGTGAAATAGATAAACTGTTTTTGTTTTATTCGATGTGAGTGAGTGTGATACATGAAACATTAATGAGAAAACGCTAGCAATAAGAATAAGGCCCATGCATTTTTCATAAACGCACCAATCTGGCAATTTCAAAGTTATTGAAATGATGTTTATATGAAGGATATAGGTCAGGGTGATGGATGGGTCTATCAGGGGTTGCATCCCCTTTATACTAGCAGTCGTCCTTGACATTTCTATTATTTGATCTTGGCCACAATGTCTCCCTAATCTGAATTAACTGGTTTTCACCAAATAAAAAAAAAATGTTTTCAAACATTTTACAGATATGTATAATGGAATAATTCCTTTATTGATTCTTTAATGAATAACACAATCTGCATCCTTCAAAATATGTTCTTTGCTATGACAAAATAGTTGCATATACACATTTTGGTTGATTTTAGATGCAATTAAAGGTACTGTTTGTAACTTCTTACAAGTATAAAACGGGTCGGTGTCCCATGCGCGCTCACGTGTGGCTACGCCGTTCCAACACAAACTACACGGAAGCACCAAAACCGAGGCCAGAAGACACAGGGGAGACCGTAGCTTTGGTCTCCAGGGCCGGAGTCGATGCTGTGTCTGCTCCGCTGCCTGCTTGCCTTCACTCACACACCGCGCTCGTTCTCGCTCGCTCTCTCGCTCCACCTCTCACGTGCATGCGCGCACACTACACAATGCAGAAGAGTTAGTTTAGCTCTGAGAATATCTAGTGAATGTACAGTGGAAGTTTGTGCAGAAATAAATGCTGCAGCTCCTCCAGACAAACAGAGGCTTCCCGTGTCGTTTCCTGCTGTAACGAGTAACGTTATCGTCTCCGACCGGGGCTCCGGTGTCTCCCCTGTTCCTTCTGACCGCGGTCGGGAGGCTGAAGCAGGAAAACACAGTATCAGCATCGATTCATGGAGAGACCTTCGTCTGGTCAGCTAACATTACTGCCAAGCAGGTGAAATATAGAGTGATATTGTGGTTTTAGCTGACGTCTGTTGCCTCACTGTTTTGAGCGATGCTCGTTCATGTCTATGTAGAGCGAGCACAAGCGCGAGCGCGAGCAACAGGACGCTGACTTTCGTTGACTTAACGGCCACAGGTGTCGCTGTTAACAAACAATTTGTGATTCTTACATAGAGTCCCTTTAAAGGGATATGAGAGTAAGTACAAAAACCAAGCCTGCAGATGTGAAAATGGACTTCTGGGATGGCAAGAAAAAGAAGGACCTCAGTATTATAGAAGACACAATTATACTGAGAGAAAACAACAAGAAAAAACATGACCTCTCTTGGGCCCTGTTTTCTGTCAGCTGTCAGACTTTAGACTGCTCTTGAAATAAGTATTGTACAGATTAATATCCTGTGTGTTATCCTGCAACAGCATCCCTTCAGTTGCCGAGCTTTTAATCTAGTCTCTTGCAGTGCTACATGGTGAAGTTTGAAAGAGAGTAGCTGGCGGAGCAGAGATCAGTATGGTCAACAGAGGAGGCAAAAAAACAAAGCACAAAAAAACAAAAACAAAAAAAAAAAGCAGTAAGAAAGGCAGAGACAGGTTGAGGAAGGAACGACATGGGGTGAGGATGATGGGTTGAAGAAGAGAGTGATGGATATAGAAGAGAACGCAGAGGGCTGATAGGGTTGAGGAAGTGTCTGTCTACATCTGGTTTAAATATAGTGTCTGAACATCCACGCTCAGCTTCTCCCTCCTGTCCTCTGCCTATGAGGTCCTCAGGGACATGGAGAGGTGTCCATCTCACTGCCCCATGGAGAGGAAGTCAGTGGATGATGACTTGACAGAGACAGTCTGGAGTTTGAGTAGCCGTGTGAGCGTTGTGAGTTTCTTCTTATCCCCCAAAACTATTTTCTTAAAACATGCCTCTATATAAAACCTGTATACTGTGTTTGTAGGCAGCATGAGGTAGAGCATAATATACAGTATTTATGAGAGAAACAATATCCTTTTATAGCTCAGAGTAAGTCACAAATTCCCAAAGTTAATATAACAGTGGAAAACCCTATTAGGTGCTCAATGTGTCATATGGCAAAATAATGCAAGTGGTCATTTAAGCTTAAATGTATCCCAGTCAATATTATTAACACCTGAAAATAATACAATTTTGCTTTTATTTTGAAGCCACTGTGACCCCACACTGGCTGCTGCACTTGTTAATCAAGCATTCAGTACATTCTCCACACACACACACACACACACACACACACACACACACACACACACACACACACACACACACACACACACACACACAGGGTGATAATTGGTTGAAGCTTCATCAAAAATGTCACATAACAACTGTATTAGCATTTCAAAGAATGTTTACAGCTGTGTTTGACTGCATTAAGCTGTAAAATAGACCTGAAAGAAAGAAAGTGAAGAAAAGACCACAACAGTGAGAAGAGTGGTGTTTCCACCAGAGGTATGTTGGTGAAGGTGGAACTGTTCATAATCAATCAGCTATTAGCATAATTAGCTTTCCTGGTGGATAGTAAACAATGAAACAAATGTAATCTTTATTAAACAAGTGTTACCTTTATGTGTTCGTATCACAAATTCCAATTAAAAAAAAAATCTAGTTGGATAGACCTTTTTGACCTGAGAAACATGGTTGTAACCTTAAACATTAATTGCTGTATTGAATTGCAATAATTGCTGGAAGAGCCAACATTATTTTTCATAAGTTCCACCTGTGTGCTCTGATGCTAGCAAGGTTATCAAAACTCAGGGTAGCGAGATTTATCCTGAAGGCAAAATGACATGTTAAGTAGAATATGGACAGATTTTCACCCTGGTTTTGTTGGCAAGAATCTGGTGATAGGATAGTCTCATGATACAGGGGTAACCATTCAATATATTGCAATACTATAAGTAAGGCGATATATTGTGATTTTTTAATCTAATTTTAGGATAACTGTCATAGTATAAAGAACACACCACCATATTCATTAAATCTGAACAGTGCAATCAGAACAGTGGGATATGCATTTGCATGAATAACAGTCACTTTAACATCCAACATCATAGTACTACTTTGAGAGGGCACATACACTCAGAGGGAGCATCTCTTTGCAAATTATATAAATTATTGACTGAGTTAATCTTTGCATGTAGACTATTAATTCAAGATCAATAATGTTTGAGAATCGATACAATATCACTAAACATAATATCACAGTATTCAATATTTTCGACATTTTCTTACACCCCTAATTTTCACAGGAATGAAAAGAAACAAAACAAACAGGTGATGCTCATCAAGCAAACACGTCAGTTAAATCCAAAATATAAAGACGGCTATCTGGTTCCCATTTCACAGTCAATTCATTTAAAGAGGACCTATTATGCCTATTTCAGGTGCATACTTGTATTTTGGGTTTCTACTAGAACATGTTTACATGCTTTAATGTTCAAAAAACGCTTTACTTTTCTCATACCGGCTGTGCTACAGCACCTTATTTCACCCCCATACCGAACACTTCGGACTCCGCTCCAGCTCCGCTCTAACTAGCTTTGTTTGAGGGCGTGCCAAATAGCCGCTAGGCAGGTCTTATGCAAATGTATTACTTAACTTATAACGTAACTCCCTTTGGAGTGGACTTTGGGCTTTGTAATTTTACATGCACGAAAAACTATATAACACACGTAAGGAAAGGAAAAACCACAATAGGTTCTCTTTAATTTATTTTAGATTAACTTGCGTTTTTTCAATTAAACAACAGAAAACCAACGAGAAACAGGGAGTTCATGTCAGTGATAACATTATTGCAATAAACTTCAACTTGGCCCTTTTGTCCTTTTCCCTAGCTTGGTTATTATTCTGTAACTCTTCAGAAGAGAATGAGTAATGCATACTTTTATCTAGAGTCTCATGATGGGCACAACACAGAGCAAACTGCTGGAGACTGAAGGCACCAGTCCCGTTATCATGTGTTGAACAACATGATGAATTGACCAAAGTTCCTTGGAGACCTCTAATCGAGCATTCACATACTGTATGAATAATAAAAAAGGCAGGCTGTGTCTCGCCTTTCACTCTCACTATCTGCATCTTTTCCGGCATGTTTGTGTTCAGCACATAATTAACATATTCACATCCAATTGGGCATTTTGTATTTTTACTTTGCTGCACATTTGTTTTCTGTTGCAATCAACGCAAGTGCAATTGTTTCATCTGAGGTGTCACTCTTTTGCGTCGTAGGACATTTGCATATTTTTTCTTTTTATTTACTGCCATTGCTCTGCTTGTTGCCACTTTGCACCTCCACAGCTCTGATGCCTCTTTGTGTAGCAGATTTCCATCAGAAACATCCATCTGCTTTCTGTCTGTGCAAATGCATATCTGAACATTACGGAGGACTTATCATTATTATCAGTCTAACTTAAAGGCAAAGAAAATCAAATAAGATGTCTCACTCTTACAAACACGCACTTCTTCAGCATTTCTCATTTGAAATCCGTCTATAGGGAGTTGCTGCTTCTATGGCTCAAAGATTGTCATTTCCATTTATCACCATTCAAATCACGTCTAACCGGCTGCAGAATAATGAAGGCCTCTCTCAAACTTTTTTGTTTTGTTTGGAGTTGCCAGATGCGATTCTCATTGTGATGGTGTGGGGAGAAAAAGAGATTTGCTTTTGAAGAGACAGCTTTGGCAGTAAATTGGAGAGGAGGGACTTGTGGGGATAGGAGTGTGTGTGTGTGTGTGTGTGTGTGTGTGTGTGTGTGTGTGTGTGTGTGTGTGTGTGTGTGTGTGTGTGAGTGTGTGAGAGAGAGAGAGAGAGAGGGAAACTGAGATAAAGTATACGTGTATTTGCCAGCAATTATTCAGTAATTGTTCATGTTGATGTGGATGTACATGTTTGAGTCTGTGTGCGTCTTTATGCTTCTGTGTGTGTATCTATACCCACATTTATGTTTGTGTGTGTGTGTGTGTGTGTGTGTGTGTGTGTGTGTGTGTGTGTGTGTGTGTGTGTGTGTGTGTGTGTGTGTGTGTGTGTGTGTGTGTGTGTGTGTCCCCTCCCCTGACTCCTTTGGGCTTTCACTGCAGGGAAATTCAATTTCAGTTGTCACTCACCAATCAGCCTGCCTAATTGCTGGTCTGGACTAGACTATGGTGCGTGAGTGTGCGTGTGTGTGTGTTAGAGTGTGCAATTTGTGCAATGTGTGTTTGTCACCTCAATACCTGCTTAATCTACAAGGTTTTGTCTCTTCATAACACGGTTCGTAGTGTGCTGCTCCCTCTTTTATAGTATGTGCAGACCATTTGTTGAATGCTGCTCCTCTTGCACACTGAAGTCATAAACCAGATGTGATTCATCAACATACAGAATTTTATTTCCACTACAATACCTCCACTAACACAATATGGGTGTCAAAATGTCACCGGTGCTCACGGTGAAATAGCAATATCTGTCTTTATAGGGACATTTAAACTCCAAGGAAGAACGATTCCCGTGTTTCACCTTGTGCAGCAACTTTGTGCACTTTTAATTCCTAACCAACCATCAAAGTGATAAATGGTAGAAGAATAACAATAAAACTGCCAGTGGTCTGCAATTTGTTCTCACACATAAGTGACACCTGTAAACTTTTATTGGCAAGTGTGCTTTTTTATTTTTAAATCCTGATTGGCTGCCAATCAGATGGGGCAAACAATACAACTTTATTCTTGTGGTATTTTTGAGATCAGAATTACAGGGCGCTTTAAAGATGATGAAATAACCACCGGAAAACCAATAAAAATGACCAAAATTAATTAGAAATGGGGTTATGGCTGCATAAAATAAGGTTGCAACAGGGGATTGCAACAGGGATAAAAACAAATCAGCTCATGAGTAGCTTATAAAACTGAGGCAGAGAGAGACAGACAGTTCACGACTATAGGTCAATGTCTCCTTAGTGATGTCTCACAGGTTTCTATACAAACAAATAAACTATAGTTTAATTTTGCTCTTCAATCCACATTGAATTTTATAATGTATGAGATTAACTGAACCTTTTACGAGCATCATAGCATATCTAGCGTGATTTTTAATATCTTTAAGCCTCAGCTGCCATATAAATAAAGGTACATTGAGATATAACATGAATATGTGCAAACAAATACTTGATTGCTTTGGGAAAAAGTAAAGGCAGTAAATAGAGTGGTTAGGATTGTAACTTGTAAGCATAAACTCTGTGCTTCGTATCAAACACCGTGCTTTCATTAACCTCTGTTTCTGTCCTTGCACTCACTGCACCCGAGCACCATTCCTCCTTATCTTTTGTATTACTTCGCCATTCAGTTACATTTATAAATATATAATAAAAAAAATAAAAAAACAAAGCATTCAAATACTGATTTGGAGGTGGCTTACCATGGCAACGGTTGAAGCTTCGAAGCATTCGGGTCAGCCCTAATGTCAACACATTGTAAGAATGCAAAATGATTAGAGATGTCCTTGAATCACCAAGGAAGCAATGTATTGTAGATATCATTTATAGTAAATTATACAAAATTTCTTTTAATTTAACTGCAAATTCACCATAACTTCAACATGGTAAATTTCATTATCACTACTCAAAATGAACTGTTGTTAATGTGCACTTAAACATCTGTCACTGGCAAATTTATCAACATGTCAAGATAATTTAATTCAGTGCATTTCTTACTAACGTACCAAAACTAAGCTGTAAATAAAGATATTGTGATGTTTTATGTGGAAGGAGATTAAATGGAAGAGAGCGAGGAGGGAAGATCCAGCTTTCTGTGTGTTGAGCATTTACTCACTGCTGTTTAGCAGATAATTTGAATTTGTCATTTCCTTCAGGCAAATAGGGCGATAGGTACATGATCTCAATTAGCGGAAGGGGCGCTCGTCGCTGTCACAGCTGCTCTTGTGATTTATGTTTAAGAGATATGTGTTTTTTCATAAAAGCCCTGCCTGAAATAGCTTTAAGTTTCTTCACAAATAAAGTAATTTGAGATATCAGTATGGTAGAGAGAGAGAGAGAGAGAGAGAGAGAGGGAGAGAGGAAAACAGAGAGATTGGAGTGAGGGTGGTGAGCGGGGAGGATGGTGAATGATGCATGGAAGAAGACAGATAGGGAAAAGGAGGGAGTGATGGGAGTAAGTGTGTGCGTGTGTGTGTGTGTGGTTTAAATAGAGTGTCCCATCATCCACGCTCAGCTTCTCCCTCCTGTCCTCTGCCTCTGGGGTCCTCAGGGACTTGGAGCGGTGTCTGTTTCACTGCCTCATGGAGTGGAAGTGAGTGGATGAAGGGCCGGCAGAGACAGGCGGAGTGTGGAGTTTGATGTGTGGCTGTGTGAGGCGGTGTTCATCAAGGTACCGTCACCTTCACCATCCTCTAGTTCAGGGCCCCTTCTAACCTGTGATCTGGGAGCTGTTGTTTTATTGTCTCTATGCATTAGTCGTTTTAACGCCACTAATTTCTTTAATGCATTAACACAATCGATCTTTCGGAGGTTGTAGCGAGCTCAGTTTTAAAGCTAGAGGGAAGATACTACTGTCATATGAAACTAAAAAACCTAATGAATCTAAAGAGGCTAAATAACGCTCTAAGGTGCGCTTAATTTTGGCAAGGAAAACTGACATGGCCATTTTCAAAGCGCTCCCTTCACCTCTGACCTCAAGATATGTGAATGTAAATGGGTTCTATGGGTACCCACGAGTCTCCCCTTTACAGACATGCCCACTTTATGATAATCACATGCAGTTTGGGGCAAGTCATAGTCAAGTCAGTACACGAACACACTGACAGCTGTTGTCGATTTGAGCATATTTTTTATGCTAAATGCAGTACCTGTGAGGGTTTCTGGACAATATTTTACATTGTTTTGTGTTGTTAATAGATTTCCAATAATAAATATATACATACATTTGCATAAAGCAACATATTTGCCAACTCCCATGTTGATAAGAGTATTTAATACTTGACAAATCTCCCTTTAAGGTACATTTTGAACAGATAAAACATGTGCAATTCATCTGCAAATAATCACAATTAACTACGGACAATCATGCGATTAATCGCGATTTAATATTTTAATCTTTCGACAGCCCTAATATATACACACACATACACATTTTTTCTTTGTAAAACAAGTGATAACATCTAGCGTTATTTATTATTCATTACAGGGAATTATGTACTCTGCCTCACCGTGTACTAAATGTGAGGTCAGTGAATAATTTGAGGGTAATGACCAAAAGTGCCAGAACTAAAAAAAAAGGTGGTTGTGATTTAAATGCTCAAAAGTGTATTATAAGTATCAAAAAATGGTTCACCCAGCATAAATGCAACCATAACTCATTGAAAAATGAAATCCATCATAATGATAGATTTCATATAACCAAGCATGTCACCACCACTGCATGCATTAGGTTAAAGGGCATGACTCTCATAATGTGTTAGGTCACAGTTACATGTTTTTCCAGTGTATGTATGATTGCGTTTGTTTTTTATGTATCACAAACACGTTTGTAATCATAATCCACGTAGGGAAAAGGCCGGGGTGGACAGTTGGATCAAACAAACACCAGGACTTCTGTAACGACCGTCTGTAACTTAAATAACATTAACCAGGTGTTCAAATCTGCGACTGTAATGCGGGTAATTAAGAATGCAGTTTAGTTGTATGGAAACATAATTTTGTGGGAGACAGGGTTGGTATGCGTGTACGCTGGTGTGTTTGTGTGTGTGTGTCTGTGTGTTTGTGTGTGTGTGTGTGTGTGTGTGCAAGTGTGTGAGAGAGGGAGGGTAAAATGTGCTGTAGAAGGCAGTATGAGCTCCCAAACCTGCTGTACTCAGCTCCTCGTCTAGACCAGCCAACGTCATTATGGCTGTTCACACCTGCACTGTGTAATTCATCTCACACACACATACACACACACACACACGCACACACGCACACACGCACATACACACACATTTTTCTCACTTTGTCAGTAACAGTGCTGACCTCAGGTAATGGGAGAGTCCAGCGTGAAATACTCTGTCCTCCTGTGTCACACATGCACCCACACACGCGTACACACACACAGGGGAGAGGGGTTAATGTGACGTATCCATCAGACTTAGTGCTGACACACCTGATGTTAATCGCTTGAAGGGTCAGTGCATTCACACACGCAATCACACACACTCACACAGAAAAAAAAAAGACAATATAGACGAGGGAAATGTAACAACACACCAAAATCTGTTCATTAAAGAGGTAATGCACACCTAACTTTATTTAATTAAGGGTATTTATCAAGGGTTTTCAACCTGGACCCTATTTTCCCATGTTTTTGAGTCTAAGAGACTAATAGGAGCAACAATTTCTGAAACTGGTTCAGTATTGTGCGAGAGCGCTGAAACCAGCAGCCGCGAAACGAGCCGCAAGGTCAATTGCACAGCATCAATGAAATGTTACGTCCACTAAAAGTGCTTGTTTTTGCCACTGACAGGCTCAGATTATTATTGATAAGGACCCTACAGAGAAATAAAACGTTTTTTCTTTACCTTTCGTTTGATCCGGTCTGATTATTATTGTGTCCAAGTCCCGCTCTCGTTGTGAAATCTGAATATCGGGCAGCATCAGGTCCCACTCTTTACAGCAATCTCCCTCTGTGGGCATGATTACAGCACCCACAGGAACTCCACCAGTCTCCCGAGCTTCGCGGCCTTGCAGCAGCTGGTTCACCCTCCTCTGCCTGTTGCCCCCTCTCTCTTTCTCCTCGTCCGCTCGTCAGTTTGTAGGAGCTTTTCATCCATATACTTTGGCTCAAATAAATACGGGCGGCCATCAATTCAAAGACTTCATCCATATTGTCGAAATCAGCGAAATATTCAGCCATGACATTGGAAATATTTCAGATAACACTAAGCTACGCTTTCTGTACTCCAACACAACAAACTCTGTCCGGTCTCCACCATAGTTGCATTCCACTATTCCACCGTTGTCTTTCAGCAACACATCACCTCGCATGATTTCAACCACAATCTGAGTCTGTCATGGCAAAAACAAGCACTTTTAGTGGACGTAAATGACGGTGCCAGTTTAGCCCCGATAGGATTGCATTACAGCTCGTGAGCGACAGAGCTCTCTCTCAGTAATGTACCAATTTCAGAAATTTTTGTCCGTATTAGTCAGTTAGAAACATAAACAGTGGAAAATAGTATTGAAGTTAAATGATATGAATGTACTTTGATGAAACACATCAATGCTGGTGTTAATATTGACATTTCTTTCCAAATCTATAAAACTCTGCATTTCATGGGTTGAAAATAGCTCAACACGCCATCCACTGTTTTAAATCACCACTCTTTAAGAAAAAACTATTTTTCTCGCATGCATCTGCAGTGAATGGAGAATCCGAAAGCGGCCGATAACGGAGTAAATCCTTGATAAATTGAAGTAAGTGGAGGCCAGGTTCAACAACAGCAAAACTATATGAACAATCAGTTTACAAACACAACTCGTTCAGTATAATCCAAGGCTCGTTTATCCAGTCGTATGCTCACTACTTCCCAAACAAGTGCATTTTCGCCAAAATCGTACTATTTAAAACATTTCCTCCACTACCGTCTCATGCATGGACTCGCAGCGTGCATGCACAAACATGAGAAGCTTGTAGAGGAAATGTTTTTAATGGCCTCCATTTACTTCAATTCATCAGGGATTTACTCCCTTTCCACTGTTTTCAGATTCTCCGTTCATCGTGTAAGCAACAATGTTTTCTTCAAGAATTCAAGGTAACACGCGTTGAATAATTTATATACGCATGCCTTTTTGTGGGTGAAGTATTTCTTTAATTATGCCTTTTTTAAATCCATATGGTACCTAAGAGATAAGAATGGATAGGGTCTACTAGTCATTCAACATGTTACATATCTCTTAAGTAGCTTATATTTCAAATAAATGCCTCTACAGAGGGTGTCTATAGTATTTAATTTGAAAAAACGATTAACTAACTACTATGTCAAACCACATCTGCAAATCAATGCTGAATTACCATGTGGGTCTTACTTATTCTTGTAGGTAACTGATGATGTTTTTATAAGAACGTACAGCAGGCTGTACGATACTCAAGGGAGCATTGCATTTTCACCTAATGCCCTTTATTCCACACATTAAGCCACTCATCTCAGTGATTTTCCCTTTGCCTCCTGTTGAATTTAGCTTCAATAGCTCGTATTATGTAATTTGCTTGACAGGTTGAATAACTAACTCGTTCTGTATCTTCCTGGACGGACTCAGGGGCTGTAATTATCACCATCCTTGCAATGGTGTTGCAGACTGGACAAATGAGAAGTACCTCAGTTATTGAGATATGTTAAATCCTTAAATTGGAAATCTATCCTGTCATGTTATTGGATTTAAGATGAAGTTATGGCTTTGTACGATTAAGGGAATTATTATTGTGGCTACAAAAAAGGTTTGGTAATATGTTGAGTATGGAGCAGATGTATGTTGTAAGTAAGACACACAGGTGACCATCTTTGCACAATTTTATTGACATTGATATGCAATATTCCACAGTGTCTCTGCTTTACTTTACTAGTGGTCAAAAAACTCCACAGGTTAGTAGGAGCTGAAGAGCAACGTTTTAATGAGCTACTTTCTGTGTTGTTGGTGTTTTGTGTAGGGCTGTTTATTCACGATTAATCGCAAATGAATCAGACTGGAGATTTGCCAAGTATTTAATACTCTTATCAACATGGGAGTGGGCAAATATGCTGCTTTATGCAAATGTATGTACAGTATATATTTATTATTGGAAATCTATTAACAACACAAACCAATGACAGATATTGTCCAGAAACCCTCACAGGTACTGCCTCATTTTCACCCCTTTGATAATGGTCATGACAGTTTTTCCTCGCCAAAATTTAGCACAAGTTCAGAGCGTTATTTAACCTCCTTTTCGAAAAGCTAGCTAGCTTGTCTAATTTCAAAACTGAGCCCGCTAGAACCTCTGAAAGATCGATTGCGTTGATGCGTTAAAGATATTAGTGGCGTTTAAACAAATTTGCGTTAACGCGTTATTATCGCATTAACTTTGACAGCCCTAGTTTTATCACACACATATACGCCAGGAGCATGGAGGTGAGAAAATCTGTATGGATATGTAACGTATAAAATGCCAAACAAAACCAAATAGTCTTCAGTGAAAGTCCCAAGGTCTACATTTAACCCAGGCCAAATCCACCTCAGCGATTAATGTATATCACCATAGAGAAAAGTTTAAAAAAAAAAAGGGGAAAAAAAAGGAAAACAAATCTCTGCGATCGCCACTTTAAATCTCTGTCTGCACAAAACAAAGATGTCTTTTCGTGGAGTCAGCAACATTTTCACTTTAAACTCACCGAGAGAGGCAAGAACTTTAACATTTAATCACTTTGATGTGTATTTTCATGCATCCACCCAAGGGTATTTTCTTGTGCGTGTGTAAGACAACCAAGTAGCGTCTGGGTGAATATGTGACACCTAAATCTGAATCAGTCAGCACTTTAGTCCCATTATTTCCAGTGGCAATATGTCAAACAATGATAAATAAGGAACACCCACACAAACACGCACAAACAGCTGACCCCTTGCCTGTTTGCACAGCTCTATAAGCTCAGTGTGTGTGTGTGCGTGTAGCAGGGGGTGTTCCATCTAGCGTATAAGTGTGTCTCTGCTGTATATGTGTGAAGGCAAAATATCCATCAGTCAGCAGTTTTAGCCTTGTTATCTCTGCTGGCACTCTATCAAAGATATAAACAATGATAAATAATGAACACACACTCATCTTAATGGAGTCAGTGTGTGTGTGTGTGTGTGTGTGTGTGTGTGTGTGTGTGTGTGTGTGTGTGTGTGTGTGTGTGTGTGTGTGTGTGTGTGTGTGTGTGTGTGTGTGTGTGTGTGTGTGTGTGTGTGTGTGTGTGTGTGTGTGTGTCTTCTGGAGCAGACACATATACTGTATGTGTTTAGACGATCAACAGGGACATTTTTTTGTGTGAGTGTCTTTAGGTATCTGGTGGTTTGCTGTGGCTTGATGTTGACATGTTCGCTTGCATGTATGTGTGTTTATACATGTACTGAGGTTCCACGAGACATGAAGCCTTAACGAAACTTAAATCACCCCCAACAAAACCCCTGCTGTGTGAGCATCTTCTTTGCATGGTTACACACAGTTACCGTACAGCACATGTTTACATATTTTCACGTCTCTGTTCATTATACATATTGCATATTCCCTGTTAGATGGCTTCTTTTGAAATAAAAAGGACTAAAGGAGTGTTTGTTGGAGGAAATGTAGTAAGGGCGGTCACGCGTTAGAAGAGAAAAAATGGACGAGATGATCTTGTGCCGAGCTTCTCTCTCTGGCACAAATGTCTTTACATCCACTCTGTACTATTGATGTGGGTAATGATTGCACTGGAAACCAGGCACGTCTGAACACGCAAGTGCATGTATGCGGTATTGGCCTTTTGACTGAAATTACACAGAGAGAAGCTGTCATATACTTTTCCTCAAGTAAGCCACCTAGTGATGACCATAGTTCAAAGCATTCAGCTGTTACTCTGATTCTGCTAAAATGGCCGAGTGAGTAGTTCAGGCAGAGAAACTCAAACTTCTTTATGCTTTGATTCTGCTGCAACAGGACTCGGTCAAAACCAAGCATATGTCTGGACCGTGTATGGTCAGTCTGTAAATTTGTGGCTAAATTCTGATACAAATAGTCACTGATCATGTCTATAATGTTAAATCCAGCGGTATGTATATTAGTGCCATTTTAGCTTGTGTAATATTTTGGCCAATAGTTCTTTTCCAAATGAAATGTTCAGGTGATACACCCGCATTAAAGGTCAGCGCTCCGCCAACCAAAACACACTTTGTCTGTAATTATAACTCATGGTAAAAATGATTTTAATTGTAAAACATCTTAGTCTTTGTGCAAATTTCCATGGATGAAATAACCAGTCTATCCACCTCATCCAGCGCTTCCAAAATGTGCCATTCACGGCAGCAAAAACACTGTTTCGACTCCACCAACCGCTGCCATCTGTTGGTTCCAGGGTTTTAGCTGATCTGATTATGTCTTATACGGTTTCCCTGTCTTGCTCTGTTTGTCTAGCACCATTTCCTCCTCTGTATACTCTGGCTCAAACTGACACGGTACAACAGTCGTTCAGTAGAAAGTGTAATCGTCTTCTTGTTGGAGCTCCACATCATTACATTACATTTATTTAGCTGACACTTTTATCCAAAGCAACTTATGATTGCTTTCAACCATGTGGGTACAACCCAAAAAGACCAAGAATCATGCAAGTACATCAATCTACTTCAATCTGCTTGATTTAGAAACATAGAGAATATTTACGGAGTTTCTGCGGTCCTGATTCGTTCCACCATTGTGGAGCCAGGACAGCAAACAGTCGTGACTATGTAGAGCGGTAGCCGGGCCTTGTAGTGAGGGAGTAGCAAGACTTCCACTTTGAAGTCAGCAAAATAACTTGCATAGACTAGCTCACTGTCAAAGTCTTGACGATCTTCATGTCTGATTATTATTTGTATTCCCTGTTGAGTGTCCAAACATCATTGCTTACTAATGCAATGCTACTGTATATGGCACCTGAATGGTGAAGCTATGTGGTCAGACCTTCACTTCAGCATGTTAATGCACCACCAGGAACCATTCACAGCATCCACTCTGCGATTTTAACACTATTAAAACTCTAAAATGAAATACGTTTAACAAAACCAGTGCAAGCGTGTGTTTCATAATAATATCTTGGCTGTGTTGAGCAAGTTGCAAGTCTTGATAGGGTGCTAAAGTTAACTGAAACCAATGGGCCCACCAATGGAAGGTAGGGGAAATGTATTCAACAATTACAGTGTAACCTGCATGAATTGGGGAATGGTTGTCAGTAATGCAAGATTAAGCACATGGGGTTTTCTGGGCTGATTGTCCAAAATCACTGGCTTGGTACTTTAACAGATGTCTACATGTTGCACAAGGACACTTCAGCAGGCTGGATGCTGCCTGGCAAGTAAGCTGCACCTCGGTTGTCTCTTTACTCTACAGTCCACTCCATTGTATGTCTTTCGTTAGCAGTATGTCAACACTGGAAAAGTGGTTAACCTCTACGGCTTTAGATTAAGCCGTCTGAAACCAACAGTGAGCTCAACTCATTTTATTGTTTGGACAGCCATTACACATCAGATGTATTCCATAAAGAGTTAAAGGATCCATTCTGTGTTCCATTGTGCATTAAATGATTTCTAGAGGAGATGAAACGCTAATGATACCCGTGGGGAAATTGGATCGTTGCAGCGGCAAATAAGATACAGCAAAGGAAAAAAAAAGGTTATAAATAAGAATAGAGTAAATGAGGTGATATCAGACATAACAAAGCAGACAATTGCAGCACTAGAACATATTCAGTGCAGCCAAATGTATAATAAATAAAATAAAATAAAATGGATTACAATATGGTTGTGGTGTGTGTAACATATCAGCATAATACAAAGAATATGAATAAATAACATGCTTTTGAAAAAAACGTGCAGTAGGAAAAAAAATCATGATAGCTTCTATACAATATGTATCAGGCCATTAATATGAATTTAGAGAATACATGGCAACAAATCAGGTGCAAGGCTGCAGATCCTCCAAAATGCACGAGTCAATGTGAGCTGAAGGGATGAAAGAATTCAGTAATGGACCAAGCTTCTATGTTACAAATCAGTGCTTTTCCACTGTAATGGCCTTCATCCAATTCACTGAGTTGATGGGCATTGAAATAAAAAAATGCATGTCCTCTGATAGTTGTGTGTAAGACTAGTGTGTGGGCCCTGAGGTGACCTTTTTAGATGTCATGGTACGCATTTCAACGTCAGCTTTGGATGCAAAAATGTAATAAAGGCTATTACAGCAGAAACACTGACGCTTGCTCTATTTTCTAAGAGTAGGATAATTCTTTCTTTCAGTTTTAAGTGTAAATTATATACAAAATTGGCAATGTGAAATCTTTGTCATGCCATTTACATGTTATGACTGCATACTGAGCATCAGTCCATAGAGTATAGACAATGTGACAAGATCTTAATAACTTCTTGCCTTAAGGCTGGCCCACACACACACAAAAAATTCAAATCGTAACAGATTTTGAAAATGTGAGAGAGCCCACACATTACAACATGTTATGTTAAATTTATCAGTTTTGTTCCTATAGTATTTGGTGAGCAGTGATTTGGCCAAAACAGCACACCACACACTAACAGATTCCATTCATGAACAACAAGAGTCCCGTCTAAAAAAACGGAAATCTCGCGAAATATCTTGCGATCAAACGTGACTTTAGTGTAAACAAACATGGCCGACGATGGGCAGGAAGAATTAGCAATGTTAGTTTTTACTTTGTATGAAGGATGGATGGATGAAATCAGAGACATGTTAAATTAACAATCGCGTTGTTGCCACAAATTAAGATGGTCCTCCATTTCTGAGCTCCATCTTACTACTACTTTATGCTTTGCATTTTGCATTAGCTCAGCCATTAGCCACGGCTGCCATGATGATGGCGTTTGTCCTTCCACTTCAGTCAGCTTGGTTCACAATTGGCTATCGTTCTTTCTCGCGTGACTTCGTCATTGGCTGTCCTCGTGGTTCCCCACACACAACAGGATATCCCATCGTAAATATTGAACATGTTTAATATTTACAATTAGGGCCAGGATGGACTTCCAAGCCAATCGGGGGATGTTAAAAAACACTCTTAACATACCTCACACCACAGGGATATCTGGAAAGATCATCTTTAGAACCATCAAAAAATCGGGACTTTGCTGTTGATTGTCGGGAGGGGGGAATCGGGCCCTAAATCGGCTTGATTCTCGTGTAGTGTGTACCAGCATTAGCTGCCAAAACATCCAGAAATACGTGCAGGTTTGAATATATGCATTTCTGGCTGATTATGTAAGGCTGTATTCAAAATTCTAAATAACAAAATGTATTGAAAAAGGTTGCAAATGATTTATACTGACTTAAGAGAGCCCACTTCAGCATCTGCAGATCAGATATGTTGTGATAATAATATAATGTAATATAAATAGTATGTGTTTCAGCACAAATTTTCCATTTTTATCAATAATTTAAGATTATAAATGTAAGTTCTGAACCAGGACATCCAGTATTTAGATTAAGTAGCTTGTGAAAAATAAGGTGTGCCAAAGACAGTGTGCTACACCTGTTATCTAAATGTGTCAGATACATAATTAATCAACATTTAAATAAATATAAAAATCAGATCGGAGTCGGTATCGGCAGATACCCAATAATAAAGGACTCAGGTCTGGATCGGGGCCTAAACAACATGATATCCCTTTTAAAGAAAGGTCCAAAGCACAGAATGCGGAATATTCTGAGAAAATGCATTTTACTTTAAACTGCTCCAGCATTGCGACATGTTATTACATTATTTCATATTGAGTGTTATTTTTCTATTCCCTCTAATCCTTTAGGGAGCGTACCTGTAGCGTAGAACACTTGTTACTAACATTGAGCTGTGATAGGATTCATTATTTGTTGACCCTTAAGCCCATAAAAGCAATAAATGTAAGCAATGTATGGTTTGAAAAGAACATTGTCATCAATAATATCATGAATCATTGTTATTTTCCAGTGCTGAAAGTCTGGAAAACTATTGAATCTTTTAAATGCACTGTGGTATACGTTGTACTCTCTGTGGTGTTGGTACTAATGAAATAAATGAATGAGTTAACGTTCTTGCAGAATCTGTACTTTTGAATTTATTTCATGCCTCACACTGTATGATCTCTTATTCATGTCATCTTTTGATTCCTCTCTTTATACTTGTGCAATAAGAGGACTTACAGAATGGTCCTTCAGAAAAGGTTGGACTTTTCACAAGTTTCTTTGTATATACAATTCTTATCTTTCCTTTTTTCTTTTCACTCTCTTTGATTTTCTCCAAGGGAAGTGAGATGTTTGCTCCTTTTTACCTTGGGTGGCGTCATAATGCTGTGATACATGAAGGCCATCCTTAGAAAATGTGTGGCGCCAGGTTGGCAAATACACCCAGTAGTGCTGTTTGTCTCAGTAATAGTGTACCTTCGAGATGCCTCTGCTGTATTTTAAAGGACACTTCTATTTAAAAGCCCTCTGTTAAAGTTTTAGAAACCATAATAGCTTCCAGTGTAGTTTTACGAGTTTTGGCGGTTATATGCAACCCTAATGTACCATTGTTGTGCTACTGAGGTGGGTGAAAGGAAAATGTTAACAATTTATGAAAAATATAATCTTAAACAAAAATTTTTTATTTTGGTAGAGAGAAAACTTAGTGGTTTTCTTTGTATATAAGAAAACGATATGATATAGCTTTGAAACTGAGCCTGCTACAACCTAAAGAGTTGCGTTAATGCGTTAAAGAAATTAGTGGCGTTAAAACGATGTTATCGTGTTAACTTTGTCTCTTGTGTCTTTATTAACCAACGGCATTATACTGTTGCCAAAACGAACCAAACATTAGATATCTTCCACAAAGATAAACAAAAACATTCATTTTGGACCTGTCAAAAATGATAACTTCACAATCATAATATTTTTTTCTTAAGAAAAGCCATACTTTTATTCAGCACCTTTCTATGGGTGTTTTCACAGTCATAGTCCATTTGGCGAGTCCAAATCAAAGTGCACCTTGGGTCCCAAAACAAAACAGAAATATCAATTTATGTCACATTTTATCAATTAATTAATAGCTACATTTATTTTTAATATAATTTTTTACTAAACTTAATGATATATTAATTGATGTATTTATTACGTCATTTATTTTTGATTTTGGCAGGTCTAAATGTTGGCTTGTGAAAGCGCCCTAAAAGCTCTGTGGATGTATTCTTTTTTTAATTTAATTTTATTATTTTTTATTTTGTCTACATAAAAACATTTTTTCAATACAATCTTTACGGGAAAAACATAGATATTGTGAAGTCCACGACACTACAAAGAGGGTTTTTTTCCCCTCACAAAACCTTTCTAGTCTTGAGTAGACGTAGCTGACAATATAATTATAATTAGAGGCATGGCTAAGTGACTTGGTTGTAAAGAAGCACGGTACTTATTTCAAACACAGTACACATAATAGTTAATCTATCTGGGCACAATAGAGCCTGCCTGACATTGTTGCTCTGGTATTTCACACTGGAAGAAACTGTGCTGTTGCCATGCGTGGGATAACAACCATCGTTTCATTTATATTTACATAAAAGTACATACAAAAATACACACACGCACTGGAACAAAGATATTTTTCCCTTCCGGGGGTAAGACAAAAGCATCTGCTGCGGTCATGAACATTTTGTATTGAGTATGATTATATACTTCCGCCGTCTGTTGTCTCTTTTATCATCCTATTGTACTCTTCTCCTCTTGCACCCAGCAACTTTACCACCCCCTCCACCTCTTTTCCCTCATATCACCCCGTTCTCGCCCCCTCTTTCCTCCTCCCTCTCCTTCCTCCCCTTCCCTCTTTCTCTTCTTCTCCTGCTTCCTTCCCTTCCAGGGCCCCCGTGGCAGATTACCCTCGTCTTCCTTTCATGCTTAATCTCTTCTTGTCTTTTATCCCTCAACCCTCTGCTTTTTCCTCCCCTCTACAATCTTGTCATTGGAGACTACCCAGCCTCTGTGGAAAAGCTGTGTGTGTGTGTGTGTGTGTGTGTGTGTAGGATAGATTGCCAGACTTCCTGCCTGAAAACAGAGGGGATCAAAATAGATCAGTTTGATTTCCCGGTCCTCCTCCTGTTTTTCCTCCTCCGTTCTCTACAAGGAACAAGAGGAGGAGGAGACGGGAGTGTTTTATTTCCCTGTTAGATGCCCCCTTCTGGTGGAGGAGGAGACTGAGAGATGAGGGGACTTAAAGGTGATGGGGTGATGTATGAGAGGGAAATACAGGAAAAAGGGAAAGGAGCAAGATTTTGGAAAATGTGAGGGCAGAAAATGAGGAATATAAGAGACGACATGATTGGAGGTGAGATGAGAGAGACAGAAAGGAGAGGACTAAAGAAAGCAGTAGATGAAGAGAACAAATTATATTGTGTGGATGAGGGGAAGAGAGAGGACTAAGAGATAATATAAGATGAATTGATTAGGGAAGAAGAGAAAAGTTCTAAAAGTTATGATCTGATTGCATCTATTGTATCAATGGAACAAACCCGGTGAGAAGATTACAAAGCATCTGATTTCAACTGGCTCTGTAGTCAATTTCCTCTGTGCTTCCTTTTGTTTTGCTCTCTCACACATACAATACACACACACACACACTCAGGTCCCCAGGTACATTATTGCTGATCAGCAGCATATTATCGCCATTATTATGTTTCCCACATTGTGTGACATTCACTTTTAAAAGAGAAGTTGTCCTGTATTGGCCACTGTGTAAATCCAATAAAGAATTGATCACAGGGCAATTTTGTTCAAAGTGGAAAAAGGCCAAAGCTTTTTTTTAAAAGAGGCAAAACAATAGCCTGCCCCCAATTTTAGGTTATTGTTATTATAGTAAAAAGTTCTCCTGTGTGTTTGTCTATGATTATAAATGTGTTTCTTTGAATACAAGAGAGTTAACTGTATTTTGCCTGCAGTTACCTGAGAGCCACTGGGGAACAAGCCACACCAAAGCTTACCGACACGAACACACACCTCCACGTTAAATGTTGGCACATTAATATTTCATTTTCAGTTTTTTTTTCAATTCCTTTTCCCATTTACTTTTCCCTAGTTTTGATAATTGACTATCGCGAACAATCTCTTACATTATTATGATTAATAAAGACACAAGAGACACCGACTGAGATGTAGACAAAGATAGAGAGAGAGAATTAACATAGAGATGGATTGGTAGAGACGATAAAGGGAAGGATGGAGAAGTGGTGTGCAGAGTTTTGCCCTCCAAAGTCCACCTTTTAGAATTTACTTTGGGCTTTTTTGCAGTCCAGTTTCCTGTTTAGAGCATTCCTGTTTTGGTGGAACTCAATGTTCCAATCATTGTCCAGCATACTGATTAAGTTATATTCTAATTTTCTGCAAAATCTCTTCAACTTCTTCACTTAAAGGAACGGTGTGTACCATTTAGGGGGATCTATTGGCAGAAATGGAATATAATATTAATAAGTATGTTTTCTTTGGTGTGTAATCACCTGGAAATAAATAATAATTGTTACCTTAGAATGAGCCGTTTGTATCTACTAAGGGAGCGGAGGCCGCCATGTTTCTACAGTAGCCCAGAGCGGACAAACCAAATATTGGCTCAAGATTCACGTTTCCGTGTCGGCCACTGTAGTTCTCCTACACGCTTGGCACACGGGAAAACTTTCAGTTGGTTGCAATCTGCAACCTCACTTCTAGATGATGCCGGATCCTACACACTGTCCCTTTAAGAGCTACCTTCTCTACCTGCTCATCATGTGGCTCTTGAAAATAGCAAAAGGCCAACTAACATGCAGAAATCCCTAAAACTACTGCCAACCAGAAAAGCACAAAGCTTGTCTTTTTCAACATATTAATGCTCAGTGCATATGTATGCTTTTATTTTACACTTCAGATATAATCTGGCAGGTTTTATAAATCATTTAGCACTATGCTTTGCATGTAAACAACTGTGGGTGCAACTACCCAGCAAGGGGTAAACAAAGATGTGGTAGATGATTGTCAGAGGTAGCATCAACACAAAGGAAAAAGCAAGTTAATTTTCATTTCATTCATCTTTTCACTGGCAAGACTCATTACAGAGGGAGCGATACTGGCATTACTGTGTTTTGGGGGTTAATGTTTGGAGTCAATTGATTGGTGTGTATTGATATATATTCATAGTGTACTGAAGTAGTCGATTACGTTTTAGTCAGAGTTTGTTGTTATGATGCGACAACACCCACAAAGGGTAGAACATAGAGGGGAGAAATGCTTTAAGCCTTATGTAGGGCCTTTGCCACTGATTTATTTGTATATTGTGATATTTTACAAGGCATGTTCAATGTTTTGGATTCGGTCCAATGGCGGTGGAAATCCTTTTTTGTAGAGGCGTTGGACAAATGTATTTAATTGACATGTAAAAGAAAGACAAAGGAAACACAATTTAATTGCAGAAGACAGGATATTTCTATATACAGATGATTGATGATGATGGATGGTTAGAAGAATTAAGGAATGGTGGTATCAAGGGGAATTCCTCTTCTTCTTTTGTCTTTGTATAGGAGGGTAGGTTGACGTTTATTGTCTATTGCTGTCTAATGGGGATTCCCTTCATTTGTTGGGAAGCTGTATTCAATCACAGTCGCCGTGGCATAAAGTGAAGGGAGGTTATCCCCCAATGGACCATATGTGAGCACATTAATCTTCCAATCTTCTTGTGATTTATTCCATGTCAGGTAATACCCAGTCTCCAATCCTACATATTTAAGTTTTGAGGGACATGCTCCTCACAGATCCTTACACAACAAGGGAATTACTGTCAATGCATGAGTCAGAATGACATTACATTTACTCATCTTGGGTGAGCTCAATAACATTGCAGCAATACCAATGAGGTCGTTGTGCAGGCTGAGTTTATTGTGGCGCAACATACAGAATCTAATGTCTGTACTGACTAATCATAAAAAAAGAGAAAACATAACTGATCACTGAATGGCATAGCAACCAATAAACCCAGCAAACTGTAAATTATTAGTTATTGGGACATGTTCATTACCTGTCAGATGGCTTGTGTGGAAGTAGCTGTTGTATAACACAAGTTAAATGCTGGTTTATGGATCTGCTTCTGCCAAATGTGTTACGTGATACTGGAAGCAGGAGGTTAAGTTGAAAATGACTGTTTACAGGGGAGCTGCTTGTGTCATCAACAGGGGAATCCTTCTTTCTCTGTCTCTAATTTATCTTAGTTTCACATTGTCACAGAGGCTGGATGGTAAATTTCAAAGGGGAAAATTGCTTTAACCTTTACAATGCAAACTTAGTACAGCAGACTTTGAAAGCAACGCAGGGACAATACAGAGGGAATCAGGATAATGAGGCCAAATGGCCTTCTTTGAAATGGAAATGGGAAATATATACCAGCCTAATGAGTAGTCTTTATTTTTGATCTGTTATTGGGGACCAATTTATTCTGGTATGGTCGTGTATTGGAAAAAGATGAGCCATTTTTCATCTTCTATGGAAACCAGGCAATGAGCAGCCCTGTTTAATTCAGCAGTGCAGCTCTTGTTAAGCCTGTCCTCAAGTGACACCTGTTCTGCTTTTTCGCTCCAGCCATGTTCTTACACAACTGACTGAGTTTAGGGCTGCACAGTCCAGTGGTTACAAGATTACTGGGTTTACACTGTAAAGGGGACCAAGCCGAAGTGGAAACCAGGCTAGTTCTCTTTGGATCGGTGTTGGAAAAGAGGCTCTCTGGTCTTGCTTGTTTGGGCCAAACCATGGTAGCCCTGCTTGGTCCTGTAGTGGAAACCAGACAGCTGCAATATGACTCTAAAGCCTGAGTCTGAGTGGATGTCCCAGCAATTCAGCCCCACTGAAACATGGTTTTTACAGTTAGTAAAGTTGTTGAGCTGCCCCTGCTTCCAAAATTGGCCTGTACCGGTCTGAATTTGCTGCAAAACAATAGCCTACAGTACAGGACAAACAGCATATTCACCATTTGGAAAGGACCTTGGAGACCAGGCATTTTCATTTGACAGATACACATGATAAAAATACTCCCCTCTGACACCCAACAGGGAGCAACTTGCCATCCAATTTCTTACCATTTCAGACAGAGAGAGAGGAAGGAGGATCCCTCTTGACACCTGCTGGCATCATATTTATTTTCTTTTATGTCAGATAGAGAGGGCTACTGTCAGAGGGAGGGATTGATGGATAAACAAAAGGCAGGAATCAACACAAACTTTGCAAGGTCAGACCAAAAAAACAACTTTGCAACAGACGCAGCAGGAGGCGTGTGTGCATGCATCCACAGCTCAGTTCCTGTGTGAGGGAGCCGACTTTGACTTCCTCTGTAAATTAAAAGAGTATGGTTTAGACCTGCTACGTATGAAAAGTGCCGTGAGATAACTTCGCTTGTGATTTGGCGCTATATAAATAAAATTGACTCGACTTGACTTGACATGACTATGGTACAGTACCATACATACAGTATGTTTATCAAGTAAATTGCATAAAACAACCCTGTAAGTATAAGTGTTGAGGTAACAGACTATAGCCACTGTTCTTATAGGATTAAGGTGCTATTTATACGTAATGAATGACATTGAAAATTTTACTTTTACATAGTCACTTTAAAATCAGATAGATCTGAGCATTTTCATATATATATATATATATATATATATATATATATATATATATAACACAAATACAATTATTGTATTTGGCACGACAAGCATGGACTGGTTGGGACCAATAGATTCCTTAGGTTCTTTAGTTTCATATGATACCAGTATCTTCACTCTAGCTTTAAAACTGAGCTTGCTACAACCTCTGAAAGACAGAGTAGTGGTTGTTGGATTTTGAAAGGTTAATCTAACCATTTGGCAGTACCTCCGCGGCCCACTAGGTGGTGCTCTGAGGCCCGCCAGTGGGCCCCGGCCCAGTGGTTGAGAATAGCTGGCTTAGATGACAAGCTAAACGTTACCTGAAACTAGATAGCCATATCCTCAGATTACCATAGATTATGTTACATGAATCTTGAAAAACCACTGCACAAAGTAACCTGAATCTATAGCTAATGTATAGCTACATGTTGCCAAATGACTTCATTACTCTACCATGAAATATTCATCACTTGACATGATCTGTCTGTCTGAGTCTCACTCCATTCGACCATCAAATATGCAGGTTGTACAACGAACTGGCAGCCGCTTGTTGTGAACTGAATGCAGTGGAACAGAAGAGTTACGACATCTAGTGGCTGAATGATATCAATGTTATCAATAGCACCTTTAAAGATTGGTAAATAATCAGCAAAGCAACAGTAGTTTTCCATGTGTTGGCCTTCTTTCCAGGTGTTCAGCATATCACCATAGTCTGTGTGTGTCCCTCGATAGTTACTCTTCTGAACACCTGTATTACTGACGACTTCTGTTTGGTATTTATATGTCAGACACCTGTTGGTTGCCAATGCGGTCATGAATCACAGTTGAATACCACCAGTACCTCAGAGAGAATCTCCACTGAAAACAATAAACAGCGTTAGATTCTCATTTAAACACAATGGGGAAGAATTCCCGTGGAAAAAGAAAGAAAAAAGGCTGTTTTGGCCCACGAGAGGAGAGACTAGATATCTCCATCGGCCACATAGATCTTTATGTCGGGTTTGCATATGAATCTTCATGGCATCATTTTTATTTTCACAGCCATTCTTCAGTAGCCACTGAAGAGTGACAGGAAAAGTGGGAAAAGAGGGATGTTATGCTGCAGAAGTCATGAACCGCTTTATAAACTTTGGTGTCATCAATCTGTATTATGTGCCTTTTAGGGAAGTCGCAGCAGCAGCATCGAAAAAAAAAAAAGCCATCCTGCTCAGTCTGGCATCACATTCTGCTAAACCTGCAAGGCTGCACGTTTTTAAACACACATTTTATCAACCAGCATTGCTTTAATTCAGTAAGCTTTTTTTTTTTTTTTTTACAGTTTACCATCATCAGACTACTCTGAAAGTTACACATTACTACAATATTATGTCAAAGCTATTTCCTTGAATTGTCAGGCAGCTGCAGTCAAAGAGATTTTCTAATGAAGAGCCGGCGTTTGATAGAGACAACCTCAATTTGGTAAATCTGAGATAGAGCACAGGAAATAGTTATTTTACTGGCAGAACAGCTTTCACATTTTATTGTGCTCTAACACTGACAGTAAATATTATATCTTTATTATCAGGCTGAATTACCATTTTGTTTTATTTCAGTCAGCCTGGTGTTGTCTTCATGTCTTCAGTCAGCCTGGTGTTGTCTTCATGTCTTCAGTCAGCCTGGTGTTGTCTTCATGTCTTCAGTCAGCCTGGTGTTGTCTTCATGTCTTCAGTCAGCCTGGTGTTGTCTTCATGTTAGCCGACTTGTTTTGTCATACGTCCGTAACAAGTGACATATGTGACACACCAGCATTATTTTCATTACGTACATACCTTGTATATGCAGATTTATTATGTAAGTCAAGGGCTGCACGATTATCGCCAAAATGATAATCACGATTATTTTGATCAATATTGAGATCACAATTATTTATAACGATTATTCATAGATTTTAGGGCCAAAATATTTTTATAGCCAATTTCACATATAAATAAACAGCACTACTTTTACCTCCATGTTGTGCTACATTCCAACTGTCGAAAATATTAAATGTTATCCTTTTACTTTGTTATTGTCGTCTGTAGTGGTTATTTGTATAAAAACACACAATTCAAATGATTAGGAAATAAATGAATGTATTTTTATTTAAATGTTTGTTTTGATTAAAATAAATCTTGGCATTAGTTCTAATTATATATTATAAGCTGTTTAGAGCTAGTGTTAGGAAGTTAATCAGGTCACATTTCCCTCTCTAATATCTATTTTATATTGCTCTGAAAACATCTACTTCAAACATTTTTACTGAGCAGAGCTTGAACGCATCATAATGTAACTGAATGGAACCTCCGTTACACGTTAACTGTTTAGCTTTGTGCTGTCAGCAGAAGAGCTGGCCACTGTGAATCTGTGATTAACTCTCTGTGTAACGTTACTGACTGTGCCGCTGTGTGCCCACGTAAAAAAAAAACCATCATGTGGCGGCTGCACATGTGTGCCTGGAATAAATCTGATGAGACTGCTGAAAACTGGCCGGCTTTGACCGGCTGCTGATTGACGGTGCATATGTCAATGTTAGTTTAGGAGACGCTTGATTTTTTTTTTTATTCTTGAGTTTTCTATGAGCGGAGCACGCATTTTTACGTCAATATCACAGTCGATCACGTTCATTTTATTCTGGGAAGTCAGATTCGTGATCGCGATTAATATTTGATTAATTGTGCAGCCCTAAAGTCAACTTACAAACAGTACGGTGGCTATGTAGCTATAAAGAAAAATGACATCATCATTCTTACTCAAAGTTCGTCAGACCTATTTGAATACTGAACAAATGTAAGATGTGGGTAGTGATTCAGAGGACTGAAGCCAGCCGAGCTAAACTACTAGTTTTGCATTACACAAAATAAGTACCAAACAAAGTAAAGTTAATGTATCTCTACTGCTATATATCTGGTGAAAAGCTCTTATGTTTCTCTGATAAACTCAAATGTCACGGTGCTGGTTGCCAGGCCTTTGTTATAGCTGACAAATATTGCTAATTGGCAACATAAAACAATATTGTGATTATGATGCTTTAGAGGTGAAATTCCCTTTCATGCAGCGTAAACCTTATTTTCTTGCCCTTTTATACTGCTGATTCACAGGACACGTGAATCTAGCTTTTCACACAAACATTGACAGACTGCGAAGGTAATCTCCCCGTTTACAATAATAGACAACCAGCCTTCAGTCAGTTCCATCAGTGTAGACGGATTACTGTTGGTTAATTGAACATGTTAAGGTCAGGTGAAGTTGATACTTCTGCCCAAAGTATGCTGATAACAGCCATCACTCAATCTGTATGTGTGTGTGTTTGTGTGTAAAAGAGAGAGATATAGTGATAGAGAAAGAGAGAGAGAGAGTGTGACATATCTTGCCTCCTCTATGAACAACCTCCTCATTATTGCTGTTAAGGTCTTTCTCGTTGTTTTGTTGGTTCATTGTCACTGAAACAGACTCCAGGCTGGATTACACCACCCACCGCCTCCAAGAGAAAAATTACATGCCGCCGCTGTTTTGTTTTACAATCACACTGAGGGACAAAATAGATACAGCTGGGAATGTAATATCAGCCCTCAATTGTTCTCCATTTGTCGGAGGAATCTCTTTTAAATGTCCACAAGACTGTGTTTCAATAGATTTACTCGTTCTACAGTATGCGTTTTATTGCCATCTGTGCCTAACGAGCGGAGAAAAGAAGAGTTTTGTTTTCTCTGTGACAAGTAATGAAATTCACTTTTGTTTTAAGCATGTGGACAATGTGTTAATAGGACATGAGAAGTGATTGATTTGTATTTATTTGAAAGTAAGTAAAGATTCCAGCTATATATATATATATATATATATATATATATATATATATATATAAACAACATATCTGCCTTTGAGGGAGGTGAAATACTGTATAATATGCCATTACTGTGTTGTGAATGGGTATTTTGGTTGTTCTCAAGCTGTTGTTCAAGTTAAATGAAGTAGAAACTAGGGCTGTCAATCGATTACAATATTTAATCATGATTAATCGCATGATTGTCCAAGCGCGGTTGATCGCAAATGGATCAAAAATCCAAAAAAAATCTGATATAGGCCTGGTAAACAATGGGTTTTATTTGAAGCCCCATGTTACAGTTAGTCTCATGATAGTACTGAAATACACTGGATTCATCATCTGTCCTAAAATGTAGTTTCTAACCTCCAATATTTTCCACAGTTTTTTCAAGCCACGCCGTTAACCACTAGCAGTCGAGCCACGAGGTTTACCTTGACCGAACTAAGAGCTCACTGGGACTGTTTGTACTTTTCCTCTCTTAGGTATTTAAAACTGATCGCTGACCAAATAGTGCAGAATCTGTCTATATCTGGTTGATAAGACCTGCTTTTATTGAACAGTAGCATCGCTAATGAAGCTCTGCTTGCTTAATGACCAACGTATTGCATTTCTTCTAACTCCTTCACAAAGCATCCCGCCAGTTGGCCATTGGAAAGCGTGCTTTTAGTGTGAAGCAGTAACAGCAGGAAAGATTTGCTTTGCGTCAACAGTAACTTAACACGGCTCCCGTTGAAAGCGATCAGTAAACAGTGAAATAAGGCTGATATCTGAGAGTACAAACAGGGACACAGGAGTGAAACTAAACTCCAAACCACAGAGATTCAGGTAGAAGCTACAAAAGTACTGAGAGCTGAACGCAGAGAGACTTTTAGTCTCTAGCACAGACACACATGAGGACACAGTTAAGGGGAAGAGACCATCACAGGTTGGCGGTGGTCAGCTCTGCTACCAAGCAGGACAACAGCTGTCCCCTGCTGTGAGTCAGTAGTTGAAATGCTTGTCATCATGCGGACTGACCTGGGCCCATGGAAAAACCCTATAAAATGTTAACTGTTCAAGTTGACTTAACCTTTTCTTACTCATATAATAAGTTCATATGCAGCTTGAGCATTTGATAAGTGTTTGTTGAAATCCAAAAAAATATCTTCTAAGGGAGGTTTTTTTTTCCCTGTTGTAAAGAAAAACATTAAAGAGCACCAGACGATTAACCTGACCCACCAGATGGTTTGTTAGACAGAACCATCTGAGAAGTTGTCATTGGAAACTCTTTGGAAAAGGACATGCACTTTAAAAAAAAATACTTGGCAGCGATTGGATGAACCATCTGTCAACCAAACTTTTGCAGAAGCCAGTCAGGAGAAGAGCGAAAACATCCTTTCCATCGAGGAAAGCTTTCAGTGCCGTTCTTTGCTCTTCTGTCAATGAAGAAATACTCTCCGGTTCTGATATAACTGATGCTATTGCAGCATCTACGCTAACCTCTTCAGGAGCCGCCATTGTTGTTTAGAACAATCAGTCGCCTCTCTGTTTCGTCCATGGATGTATAAAGAGAACTGGATACAGTATTGGAGGCGGGGCCCCGTTCATTCCTATGAAAGTTGCTCAGTGGCGCATGAAGCCTAAATGGCTCGACTTCCATCTGGAAAAGTACCCGGATCTTGGGCACATGGGACATGCGCAGTAGCGTGCTCAGTCACATGACTCGGTCACGGGGTCCCAACGTCACGCCGTCGTTACAGCTTGCGCTCCAGCCTCGGTCTGGGTCTCACTCACATGAACGGAGGAAGGGGAAGAACTCTGGATTCAGCTATTAGTGCGTTTTACAACTTTAAAAACTTAATTTTTTAAATAAGGGCTATTAGATTGTTCGTACTGGGAAGTTGATTCACCTCAAAAAAAATTATCCACTGAGTTACAAACGTCTCTTTCCCAATGTAAGTCTATGGGAAAAAGTCCTTTTGGGCCCAATGGCATCACATGATCAACGGATCGACGACCGGTGCGCTTCCTGGGGGCTTGGTTTCGTCCTACACACCTAAGCCACGCCCATAGCTGCCAAAAGCTCCTCACAGGACGCCGATGGGTCCGCGATCTGGCTTGCCAGACACAAACGCATTACTTGAAGGTCACAAGGTCACAAGGTCGCGAGAATCCAGCTGCCATGCAAGGTAACCAGACTCTGAAATCACGTTTGTTGTAATGACTGCTCTATATTCACAGGCTGAAGTCAGGTGTTAACATTTTATTTAGTTTTGGTCGGTATTGTGCAGAAGCCTTGAGTTCGGTGCACTATTTTCTCAGCTGGCAGACTTGTAGCATCTTATGTGACAGCTTTACACTGAAGCACACCTCTTGTACAGCGACAAGTAGACCTTCGGGAAAGAGGCTTATAGCGCCAAGGTGACTCTATATATATATATATATGTATGTGTGTGTGTGTGTGCATGCGTCTTCAATACTCATGACTCATCCTTCATAATGTACGGAGCCTGCACCCTTGAGGACCCCCCCCCCCCCCCCCCGTACACACACGCTCTCTCTCTTTTAAGTTGCTGTCTTGCTCTCTCTGCCACTGTCACCCTTTCTCTCTCTCTTCGTCTCTCTCTCCCTGCAGCTCTCTCTATCTGTCGCCAACTTCCTTTGTCTCGCCTTTCTTCCTCCCCGCTCCCGTGTGTATATCTCCCCCTTTTCTTTCATCTCGTCTTCCTCCCTACCACTTCTTTCTCAATCTCTCTCAATTACTCTCTCTCGTGTTGTTTAGCCAATGGCTGTCTGCAGTGACTGACAGCATACAAACAAGACTCTTGGGTTGTAGGCTGGAGGCGTACACACACACACACACACATAGAAACACACACACACACACACAATCACTTAGTCTCACTTACGAAGAAGATTATACGAGACATATAGGAAATTTGAACACACACATGCACTCACACACACTTAAATTCACGTGGAGAATTTAACACACGTCACGTCAGTGCTGTGCATCGCTCCCCATCTGTCTGCATGTACACACTGCACTGATGGATTGGCCAGAGGCATACACGCACACACACAAGTAAGCAAACACACACACACACAAATACCAACCACCTAAAAGAGACTCATACATAAGTCACATAAACACTGTTTTATTCAGACACACACACATACACACGTTCCCTATCTGCACACAGTGCTGCCACAGACACTTGGCGCTGATGGATAGACATGGATCTGATAACCTCATCACCTGATGTCACTCAAGGCTCAACAAGCAAGGTTTTTTTTACACAAAAACGTACACACACACGACTTCACTGCACTCGTAGAGAAATTCCTTTTCAATTGCCTGTCTGCCTCTTATTTGTACGGCATGTCAAACAACTCGGCTTATCTCGTTCCTATAGGCTTAACTTGCTTAAAAGGTCATTGTAGTTAATTTGTTTTTGCTGCCACTTGATATCTGAAAAGTGCTCATTCAAAAACGACATCCCGACCACACTGTGATAGAATACGTGAAGATCTAATCTGATGTTATGACAGACACTTAAACGCTTAAATTCTTTACTGAAATGTATTTTAAGTGTCTCACAAACATGAACTGGTGAGTATAAGAATAATGCTCTGGCCTCCGTGGTCACCAAATCTCAAACCAACTGAAAACCTATGAGATATTTTGGACTGGCAATTGAAAAATGTTGTCAGTGAACATTTTACTGAGATTCAGTATCACCATTTTTGCAACTTAACCAGATATGTTAAGTAACAACATTTCCCAATTCCTAATTCCAGCATTACATTTCCTTCAAAACATGCAATTGTAATTTAGTTATGTATAAATTAGGGCTGTCAATCGATTAAAATAGTTAATCGCGATTAATCACAAATTAATCACACATTTTTTATCTGTTCAAAATGTACCTTAAAGGGAGATTTGTCAAGTATTTCATACTCTTATCAACATGGGAGTGGACAAATATAGTGCTTTATGCAAATGTATGTATATATTATTATTAGAAATCAGTTAACAACACAAAACAATGACAAATATTGTCCAGAAACCCTCACAGGTACTGCATTTAGCATAAAAACATGCTGAGATTATAACATGGCAAACTGCAGCCCAACAGGCAACAACAGCTGTCAGTGTGTCAGTGTGCTGACTTGACTATGACTTGCCTCAAACTGCATGTGATTATCATAAAGTGGGCATGTCTGTAAATGGGTGCAATATTGAATAACAGCTCATATTAACATATTATTTCACAGCTCTATTTATTGTCATGAAAACATTGTTTGGTTTTTAATCAATTTTTAAATAAATGGTTTTAATATCTCTCTCCCTCTCTATGTCGACCACACACTCCCTAATGTTAATCACATAGTGTGCATGTGTGTGTCAAACTCTGACACAGAGAGCAGAGGACAGAAGCAGCACACTTGTAAATGACACCCAAATGCAGGAGAGACTCTCAGTGTAATCGAGCATAGTTTTTTTATTACATGACTATTTTTGTACAAACATTTACCCGCCAGTTTGGTGGAAGACCTTCACTCACCAAATGGAAAATCTACCCGCATTCGGGGTAGGGATGGGTAATGATTTTAGATTTTTCGACTAGTCATTAAATTATAAAAAATCGACTAGTTTATGCGACTATCATCCTGTCATAAAAATATGTGGCAATTTTCGAAAAATCATCGACTAGTTCCCAGTTATTAACGAATAGAATTTTTGCTTGGAATGCACATCCTTAATTTGTGGCTTTGTGGGTGTTCATTACGGACCCTGCAGGGACATACGTCCACAAAATGCTGTCGTTTTAGGTGAGTTCTCATCTGTCCGTAACACAAGATGAAGGACAGAAATAAGTATGCACCCTGATATCAACATGGACAGGCACACACAAACATCTACCATAACTTGTCCGTCAGCAGTGTAGCCAGTCATGATATTTTCCAGCCTGTTTGGTATTCAGGTCATATCAGTTCCAACCAGACAAGTGACCAAGTAGTTGACATGGGATTTAAAAACCCGAAGCAGTCACTTGTCCCTCAAGAAAGCCACTGTCACATATTATTTGTGTTAGTATGTATTACCTTTAGGGTAATATCAAGAGCTAGCATTATATGTATTTTACAACGCAGAAATTCTTTTGTTTTCTCGTCTTTTTCACGTTATTATACACCACTTATGCATATAACAACAGTGATAAGATACAGTGTGCAGTTTCAACTTGTCAGACAGACAGAAAAAAATACACATTTTGGCAGTTCCAAACAGTGGGCAGAAATGACGGACAGAAAAAAAAATACATGATGGATGAAGCCAGACATGTTTTGTCACTTGTTACTAAGTGTGTCACTCAAAAATGTGAAGCGTCACAGACACTTAAGATAGTTAACTCTGTTCCTTTATTTTCTGTCTGTTGGCTAGCAACGGATCAATATAGACCCCATAGATTAAAGCAGGTTTATTTTTGTTATGCTTGTCACTCAGAAACAATCCCAACAGTGGGAGAAGACATGCTCTCTGTGTGGGTGCTCTCCGGAGGCGAGTGATTGGCAGACAGGGGAGCCGGTGGCCACAGGATCCAATAATGATGATCTGTCACCCACAACCCATTATACCAGTCACATATCTGGTAGCAGGGATGGGATGGATGCTGGGTCACCTGGTTTATTTTTCTACTCCGTGCATGAGCGATGTAGACAGACACGCTGGGTGCATAAGTCAGGCATCATGACATGTCAGTTTCTAATGATACATCCGAAGTGGTGGGGCACATATCATGCAGCACTTGTTATTGTTATACAAACACAGTAAAATGTGTTTGAAATATGTAAAGTTTGATTTTAAATGCACAGCATGGTATTTTGTCAGTGGTGGGTGGTTGTGTGCTACTGTAGCAATGCTTCTCACCATATGAAGACTAAAAGGGATCAATCTAAATGTTCGGTCTAGACCTGCTCTATATGAAAAGTGTATCGATATAACTGCTGTTATGATTTGATGCTATATAAATTATCTAAATTGAATTAAAGCCACAGATGCAAATTCTCCAATTGCAACCGTGAGTGTGTGAGAGACTTGATTGGGTACGATGCAGGCTTGACTTTGAGTAGGCGTCGTCTCTGCAGCACCACGTTAATGGATGGATGAAGTAGCTGATATAATGCATGGCACACGGCACCACATCACGCATGCACCAGGAGTGATGTCTAGCCAACACGTACATAGTCACCTGCTACTAGGACTGCATGAGTATGGCCAAAATGATAATCATAATTATTTTGATCAATGTTGAGAACGCGATTATTTATCACGATTATTCATAGATTTTAGGGACAAACTATTTTTATTGCAATTTCACATTTAAATATACAGAGCGCTGCTTTCACTTCCATGTTGTGCTAAATTCCAACCAAAAATTAAAAAATTCTACGTTATCTTTATATAACTTTCTCGCCAAAAATTACATTTCGCAAGATTACATTTGAAAGCATCATGATAGGGTTATGATTTACCATCAACCAATACTCATTTGTACTGAGTAGAGCTTAAACACTCGTCAGTAGACGAGCCATTCACTGTGATTACTCTGAGCAGCATCATGGGAAGGAATTACAATATAATAAGTGTCTGATTAAGTTAGCTGTTCCAAATGTTTTCAAGGTTGTTCCTCCACGGATTATTTTGGACTTACAGTTATGTCAAATTACAGCTTTATGTCTTCTCTTCCTCACTGACGACATGTTGTGTGTGTGTGACGTTACTGACTGTTCCGCTGTGTGCCGACGTAAAACCATCATGTGGCGGCTGCACTTGTGTGTGTGTGACCGGCAAAAACTTGGATATAGAGACTGCTGAAAAATCGCCGGCTTCGATTGGCTGCTGATTGACGGTGTGTCTTGAGCGGATCATTTTAAACGTCAATAGCGCAGTCGATCATGTTCATTTAATTGTGGGAAGCCAAAATCGTGATCGCGCTTAATATTCGATTAATTGCGTAGCCATACCTGCTACCTAGCCAACATTGAATCTGTATCGATCTCTATTATTAGTCTCCACAGGTGACAGTGGAGAAGGATTGAGGTCATGGCAACAGATTCAGGAATAGACTTAGCCCCCGTCTGCATGGCCCCATCATTGCACTCTTGACTGAGAGTAAGAGGAGATCACTTTCCAGTTGTTTGGTTTGAAGACAGAAGCGAGAAAAAGAAAGCGAGGAAGACAGAGGGACACTCAGCTCAGTTTGACAATGCTTCATGTACCACTTTGAGGCTCTTTGTAAGCAGTGCAGAAACCTGTTACTGTAGCAATTTAGGTCCCTGAAATTGTTGAATAAAAGTCAGAGATGTTTGGCTGCCAGCATTAGATCACAATTGCAGTGAATATATTACTCTCCAACGAAGGTCATTACTGTTACATTCTTTTGTTGCTGATGCATCGCTGTAACAAAGGAGAAGTTTGCAGTTAACTTTACATTCTGCAGCGCATTGACAAACGTAATAATAGTTATAATAAATTTCCCTTGTACTTCGGATAACATTTTTGTGGTGACAACGTTTGACCTGAGTCAGATTTGATATCATGAGAATGTTTCATTTGAGTTGAGTATTAATACGCTTGTGCTGCAGAATCCTTGTGTAGCACATCACACGCAATTTTCAGCAACACAAATGCATTATGGATTAAATGTGATCCTTGTGTTAGGAAGGCAAATAAATGACTGCAGCCGTGCTGAATATCAGCAAGTCAATATTAGCACTCTCACTTGTCACCTTTTAAATAGTCTCTGTTGAGACTGTTAAGCTAATGCAGAACATGAATGTGTGGGCTGAATAGCTGTTGGGATTTGTGTGTTGCTTTCATAATGTATACCCTTGAAACTGTAGAAGAGACGGTACATGCCTCTGACACTTCTTCAATTACCTTTTCTTTCGCTTTTGTTTGCTATTTGATACAAAACAAATAAATACCTGGAAATACTGTTGATACAAAGTAACACAAATAAATGGAATTCATTTCATTTTTGGCATCTCTCAGTTTGTGCCATTCAACCATGAATCTAACTCTAACCCGCAATATAATTACCTCTTATTTAAAAATGTATTCTTTCTCTTTACAACTTTACCCTGCTCTTGACCTCATGTTTACATTATAGAAGTTTAGCTTTAGCATATACAGCTACATCAGTTTCAGACATTAGAGGCTGGTCCTTATTATTCACCAAAATGTGCCCAACGTTAATAAGCAATTTAATACCAGAAACTACTTCTTTTTTTCAAAGTATTGAGGGCAGAGTCTAAGTTTGATCCAACAGACATAAAACTGTTCTGTTTCTCCTTCTGACATCAGTGTTTCAACCGGTCTCAGATTGTGTCTTAGAACATGTTTTGCAGCTCAGAGGGGCTGAAGAGGAAGCACTGAAGCGACTAGACAGAGAGATACTATTTCCTGAGAGTGGTCATGTCAGACTTACATTCACTTACAGCACAAATAGACAAGAGGACATCCAAGCTCTTTCTCTATCTCTGCAAAGAATTAAGTGAGCAACATCTTGCAGGCAGTGATATTTTTCAGTGAGTAAAACAATTAGAGGAGATAAATATGTATAGATATCTGAATAGAAAACTAATTAAACCTTTGAACTCTGCAATAGAAATGCTCCGCCATTGCATACATTGCTATTTTTACTTATTGTGATGTCATTGAAATGCTTCATATCTGTACAACCTAAGCTACAAGGTTTTTTCAACCAACAGACTAAAACAATTGATGGAACTATTTGTGCCATAAATTTAAAAAAATACAAAAATCTGACATGTTTTTCCATAAAATGTTACTAAAAAAATCCAAATGAAAATCCAAATAATCCAAAATATTTTTAAATGTAGAAACACAAACTTAATATGTCTTAACACTCTACTATGCACATTTTTCTTTAGTTTTTGAGATCGTGTGCAAAGGCATTTTTAATAGTAACGTAAAGACGTCATCACCAGCAAACGACACGATGATGCGAAAGACAGAATCTTCAGCTTTCTGCTGCAAAAAGACTGAATGCTCTCGCTATTATGCTTTTTATTTTAGATCGATTTAAACAGGATCAAGCAAACAAGGGGAGGTTTGTTTTTAAAGGTTAAAAGGTCATTTGTTGCAGAATCAGCACCGAAACCCGAGTCAGTGATTGATTTCCGAAGATATTTTAAGGACATATTAAAAACATGGAGTCCTCTGCGATGGAAATAGAAGTGGCTTTAAAAATGTGACAGCACAATTTCTAGACTTAAAAAATCTACACCGATCAGCCATAACATTATGACCACCTGCCTAATATTGAGTAGGTCCCCCTTTTGCCGCCAAAACAGCCCTGACCCGTCGAGGCATGGACTCCACTAGACCTCTGAAGGTCTGCTGTGGTATCTGGCACCAAGCCGTCAGTAGCAGATCCTTTAAGTCCTGTAAGTTGCGAGGTGAGGCCTCCGTGGATCGGACTTGTTTGTCCAGCTCATCCCACAGATGCTCGATCGGATTGAGATCTGGAGAATTTGGAGGCCAAGTCAACACCTCAAAGTCGTTGCCATCCACATGATGTAAAAGAAAACGTGATTCATCAGACCAGGCCACCTTCTTCCATTGCTCCGTGGTCCAGTTCTGATGCTCACGTGCCCATTGTAGGCGCTTTTGGTGGTGGACACGGGTCAGCACGGGCACCCTGACCGGTCTGCGGCTACGCAGCCCCCTACGCAACAAACTGAGATGCACTGTGTGTTCTGACACCTTTCTATCGGAACCAGCATTAACGTTTTCAGCAATCTGAGCTACAGTAGCTCTTCTATTGGATCGGACAACACGGGCCAGCCTTCGCTCCCCACGTGCATCAATGAGCCTTGGGTCTGACCCTGTCGCCGGTTCACCGGTTTTCCTTCCTTGGACCACTTTTGGTAGGTCCTGACCACTGCAGACCGGGAACATCCCACAAGAGCTGCAGTTCTGGAGATGCTCTGACCCAGTCGTCTAGTCATCAGAATTTGGACTTGTCAAAGTCGCTCACATCCTTACAATGGCCCATTTTTTCTGCTTCCAACACAAAGTTCAAAATTCAAAATGTTCACTTGCTGTCTAATATATCCCCCCCACTGCCTGGTGCCATTGTAACGAGATAGTCAATGTTATTCACTTCCCCTGTCAGTGGTCATAATGTTATGGCTGACCGGTGTAAGAGTTTTAAGTTCTTGAATATTTCCTCCCAACATCTTGAAAGTCATTGGAAAGTTTTTAAATTATTAGTACACAAGTGTGGAAAGCCATAATCTAACCACTAAGCCTTGCAGGATTACTTCCTTACTCTCCCAAATGATGTAACATTTTAGATTTATTTTTTTTTACGACTAGAGGGAGAGAGAGGGTGACAGCAGTGAGGCAAGCAGACAAACACGAGTGTGAAGCGGCATTAGACCCTTGCTGTCATTTGTCACTCAGACTGTCTCTCAGGCTGCAGAGGTGAAGTGGGACACAGCTGTTGGTGAAAGCAAGGTGATGCTAACTGCACTTGTCAACTCGTTCCTTTGTGATTTTGTGTTTGCGATCTGTGTGGGCGAGAGGTTTGTGTGGTACGAGCGAAGCAGCGGGAAACACTCTGCTGTCATTTGTCAGTCAGAGGTGATTCGGGACGCAGGTGCCGGCTCGCACGTCGGAGACAAGTGTGTTTGTGGACACTGAGGGATGTCTGCTCATGTACAGACGCGGTCAAACAAAAAGCACAGCCCGGTGCTTTACAAAGGTTAATATCTGTCCTCCTGGGATAGCTGACACATCATGTAGTCTCTCCCCTGTAGCTACATCATTTTCACTGAAACCTCACTCACAAATGGAGACATCATTGAGTAAATCTTCTTGGATATATACTTTGAGATTAAAAACAAGTTCTAAATGAGACAATTTGTCACATAACAGATATAGCATATCAGTACACATACGCTGTAATTTAGTCGCACATGTTTTGAACCCAAATTTAAATCAGTAATAAGTCAAAATTGTATTTCTCTCATGTCTCTCTGACTAATATAGTTATTGTAATATAGTTATATTTTGACTTATTGGGATTTGTTTATATATAGAAATAGATCAGAATCATACCAACTTAACTAAAAGCTTCAGTAGGCAACAAGTTTTTGGCATCGTTGGGCAAAATTCCATAATAACCTCTCAGCATATTGTAATTCAAGTGTTCTGAGCGATAACTAGACTTCTGCACCTCATCATGGCTCTGTTTTCAGGCTTTAAAAAATCTAGCCTGTGACGGGAGACTTTGACCAATCACAGGACATTTCAGGGAGAGCGTTCCTATTGGCTGTACTCCGGCTGGTGGGGGGTGCTTGGTATTTTCTCAGCAGATCTCAACATGGCTGCTGGGTCACAAACTTTCTCATTTTCCAGCTAAACAGTACACTACAAGATCTTTCTGAAAACATTTGAGGAGAGAAATAGTCATTACAGTAACAGAATAATATTGATTCATATTTGATCAGCGGTGCCTAGTTTGACTGTTTGATCGGAGTTTGCGAGTGATTGACAGCTGCTCAGAGATGGCAGGCTCCAGCTCGGCTCTTACTGCTTGTTTTCCTCCAGTCTGTGAAATCTTGCAGATGCCATTAGGAGCACCGGAGGACACAGAGGAACATGATTTTCTTCAGATCACCTGTCTCGTTCACTACTGTCAGGATATAGCGACCGTTTTATAAAAATAACTTTTTTTAATCATATTTTCTCCAATCTCGCCTACTGCTGCTTTAACTCAGAGAATATTAAGTTTAAAATGTATTCATGTAATTTGGAAATCTTAATATAATATAATATCAAGAAAACATTACAGTGTATGACCAGTGTCTGTCTTAGTGTGCAGGAATGCCTGTCAAATTACTACCAATCTAATTTAATAATACGACTTATTTTGCAACTGTAGCTGTCGTTTCATAAAAAGCTCCAGATGGAGGAACCATGTGTTCAGAAAAGTGACTGTTGGCAACGCACATATGCTTTGTTGTCTGTTCATACTTTTACTGTCATTATTAGAACAATTTTCTAAATGGAAGAAGAACGCATTTAGAAAATAACCCTAAATATGTGCCAACTCAAAACAAATCAAGCCAAGGCATATGTTTAGTACACGGTCAGACAGTATGCCAGCAAATGTCAACAGCGAGGGCACTTTCCTACTCTTCACAGAATAATAATTTGGTATCGCTGCTATAACAGAGCATAAGATATGGTACATCAGTACATGCTGTTGTAGTCATTTAGGCTACGTTCACATTGCAAGCCTTAGTGCTCCGATCAGATTTATTTTTTATTTTTTGTTTGGCTGTTCACATTATTTGTTTTTGGCATTAATTTTAATTTTTTTTATTTTTTCAATCTATATATTTTTTAATTTTGTTTTTGCTCATTGATCCCCCTCTGTTTAAGCTTTATATGTCTATAGAAAAATGGTAAAAAGATCAAAATGATTGGCCGAGATACATGTGGCTATCACTTAGCTGTTGTTTCACAATAATGGACAGCACTGTTTGAGAGACTAGAGACACAGTTTCTTAGCCTGCTTGCTTTTCGTGGTTGTAAATATTAAATCAAAATATATTTAGCGCTCTGATAGTGCTACGTTCTTATATTAGTGCTCGGATTAATGAATTCATTTTTGATTTTGAAACCGTAGCTTTATGCTGCTGTTATTTAGCCTTTCTGAGGCTATCACCAGGCTCCGATGGTCCCGCAAATATAAACACTGCAACTTAGTCTACATGGTGATTTATTCATGCACACTAAGGAGATTGATTGAAAGCACATGAGTAATTTTAAGTCTTTATTAACAGTATTATTAATAGGCTGATATTTTTACCAAGATAGGCTATTTATCATGATTTATTGGGAGAAACCAAGTAATTCTATGTAAAATCACACATTCAGCACCCCCATATAGCCAGAATGGAATGATCCTGTTTCATAACCACATTTTCCCGCCACTGCGATGCTTCAACTGTGAGATTGGCAGATGAATCAGGCTCCTTAGATGACATCGTTGAATAGTTGACTATTCGGGGTCACCCCCAGACGCCACGCATAGATCACTGTCGTACGGAAATAAACATGGAGGCCACTGAAGTCGGCGTTTATGGTTTAATTTATAAGTTGATGTGCAGTGGAAGCCAGGAAATTCATGGGCAGAAGATATATGACGAGAGAGAGAAAGATAGGATTAGGAGAAAGAGGGACACATTGTTCATTGTTTGTGGAGCAATGGGTGCCACTTCTGTACGGAGGTGTGTTTGGACGTGGAGTCGGAGCCAGGAGTGTCGGGATCGTGACATGAATGGCTTCACTGAAACAAAGTTTCAGGATGTCAAGGGCTACTTTTAATCTGTCAGCACCTCTCCACAAGACTCCTGCGGCGAAGACACGTCATGTCTGCCGTGTTTGTATTCACAGGCTGACTCCCGCCAGCGCAGAATTGTGACGAATGTCGATCTAGAGTGACATAAAAGTTCTATGAATTCTGATACGACTCTTCAGACTGGGGTTGCATTGCAACTAATCAGACCCTTATCTGATTCAGGACCACGTATGAAAGTGGCCAGAATCAGAATTGAAAATATCAGATTCTATGTGATCTGTGTTGTTCACACTGAAAACAGAAAACAGATCTGAGTCACATACGCAAAAAAAATACTGATTTGGGGAATTTTTAGTTTACATAGTTGCCTATGGTTTCTAGATGGACTGAAAACCTGCATCAAAATTAAAGAAACTCAAAGTCACGGTTGAATAATTATTTTTGGTTAGTCCTATCAAGTACAGCTGAATTTGCATTAACAGAAAATAGCAGCAACAGCGAATGAACGGGAGCAGATCAACAATCCCTACTTTTAAAACAGGGGGCACTAGAAATAAAGGCACGTCTCTACTAATAAATGTTTAAATTAAACGATTCTCTACCTGGGCAGTATTTGTGAATTTACGGTAGCTTTGCTCTTGCATAATTTGAGCTCAGAAATCATTTTTAAACCTACCTCAAAGTCTCGGTACGGGAAATGACTTTGGCTACATGACTTGCCACAGCATACCACACCTGCTTCAATTTTAAACATGGTTTAACAGAGTTAATCCAACTCTGGCAGCGTCGGTGCCAAGCCGCCAGAGCACCAGATGATCGAGGAGGTTGTGCATTTCAAGGAAAGAGCAAGGGAGGAAGATAAGGAGTGTAGTGGAGGAGGGAGAGAGGTGGAGAGGAGAGGAGAGAGATAAAGAAAAAGATGCTATACATGCACTGGCTGTTGGCATACAGCCCTGAGGGAGCTGTTAAGGTAGCTTGACTTTCTGAGCAAACTGCCTCCTGTGAAGCAGTCAATAATTTCAATAAGGTGGTTGCCTCTAAAATGGATTTTGGGGACTTGCAGTATGAGGTTGAAATTTCGAGAATGACCTAATTCAAGTCACTCCCAATCCTACATATATTAGACTACTATTCTGAATGGTAAGTGATACAGCAAACATTTCAAAAATAGAGCTTGTATCGTGATATATACTGTATAACTGTATCTTTTTTCATATCAAGGGCAAGCTACAAGTTAATGAAGCATGAGACAATCATATAGAGACGGTTGGTTAAGTATGCTATAGATTTTGTCCGATGTTTGTACTCGCAAGAGAGTAAGTCATGTATTTGGACCTCATGTGAATTTGTGTTTTTTTTTATTCCATATTCTATAATGATGGTCTTCCCTGTCATAGTTATCACTTAGTGCATTGTTCAAATAACATCACTACAATTCAAGTACAGTCACTCCTGATAAAAAAAAAAAATACTGTTTTCTAAGCGACGATGTATCAGCAGGTGTGATTTGTTTGTAAGGTTACACGGAGACATTCTAAATTTACACTGTAAATGTATATTTATAGATATATTTTTGATATTTGGTACAACTAAATTGTTTACTAATTGTTCATAGAATTGACCAAAAAATTCCCCCCTAGTTACTGTTGCTAGGTCGAACAAGCTTGACAAAAAGAAACATACTTCAACATTCTTTGGGGCAGCATGAAGCAGATATAATATAAACGAAGGAACGAAATCAGACAAAATCATGCAGGTTCACCAGGAACTTCCTTCAGCTCAGAACTCCAGGAGAACACCACGCTGCATGAGATCCAGGCCGTATTGCTGGGCCTGCTGGACTGAAGGGAGTCAAGGGAGAACCAGAACCAGGACGGTGTGGGGCAGACTGTCAGACTCTGCTGCTGCAGTAAAATGAGAGGTTTTCTAGGGACACTGGTGCTCCGAAACACTACCGCCTCTGTCCACGGGGACCGCCAAAATCAACACAAAATGAACGTTCCTCGTAGTAACTGTAACTATTTACAATGTAATGTATCCGTGAACATTGTGATACCAAAATAAGTAGTATAGCCTTTCTAAGAACATGTATAATCCAACACGAAAGGGGAAAATTGGCCGAGGTTCTGCTGGGTTTCGAGCTTGCTCAACAGTTACTGGAGCACAGAGCGAAAAGGGGCGGGAATTAGGAAGTGTAAATTGTTGATATTTGTGTTGAATTGTATCTAACAATTTAACATGAAATTTAAAATGAAAGTCATTTTCTAAACCATGACCCTCATAGGCAAAGGACGACCAGAGCACTTTCCAAGTTTCCTAACTTGTGCATCCCTTCAGCCTTTCCCTCACCTGTTTTCCCTCGGCAAAGGTGACACTGCTCTTCCTCTTCAGTCCCCTCTCTCCCTCTCTCTCGCTCTATCTCTCTCTCCCTCTATCTCTCTCTCCCTCTGTCTCTCTCTCTCTTTCTCTTTATTCTGGGTCTGCTGGCTGACATAAAAGGTTGTGTGAAAAATTACAACAGTCCTGAATATTAGAAATGCCTGCAAAATACTTTCCCGGCCTATCCATCACCACCGGGACGCATGGTTTTATTGTGTATGTGTGTGTGTGTGTTTGTAAATATATATGTCTACATGTCTCTTTGTATGCGTGTGTGTGTGTGTGACACCTAGAAGTCATGGTGAGCGGCACTTTGTGCAGAATATGACTGGCGTGGGTGTTCTGTGTGTATAACCTTGATAGTGGTATGCTTTCACCTAATGGGACAGTTTGCCAGTTAACCTCGCCATGATGAGGGAATCCATCATTATCTCTACAACTACTGCATCAGAGAGGACGTTCACCCACTCACACACTCTGTCGACCTTGCACATGCAAAACTCTGAACACTAGACCTGGCATTAAAGCTAGGGTTGGTAATGTATTTTAGAAACATTTTTTTTTGTTTTATTTGTTGAAATTATCTTTACATTCTGACTGCAATCAATAAATCAAATGCTCTAACAAAAAGATAACGAAAAAAAAATACTGTATTTCTGGCTGTCGCAGGACTGTAATAAGCCTGAATGTAATAATTGAACAGCATGCATGCCTGCCTGCTTACCTACCTACCTACCTACTTCTTACCTATACTTACCTACCTGCCTGCCTGCCTGCCTACCTGCCTGCCTGCCTACCTACCTACCTACCTACCTACCTACCTACCTACCTACCTACCTACTTATCTTTGGGAAATGTCTTTATTCTTTGATTTTAGGGTTGCTGGAAAGAAATGTAATAAATAATTCCTGACAATGACAGATATATTTGACTTATGGACATCTTTGACTACATACATGCTGAAAATCAAACATTTTCACTGTATTAATTTAGATATTTTCCAAAGTAAAAGTCTCTAGAAGTGTATGATTCAACATTTTCCGTAATATCGAATCGCAATACATATCAAATCGGCACCGAAATATTGTGATAGTATCGTGGGGGAGCGGCTTTTGAGGGAGGCATGAAGAGATGACCTGTCAGTGTTGTCGACTTTGCGACTTTTGCACTAGATTTAGGGACTTTTGGAGCTAGTGCTGCTAGCTACTTTCATTGGAAAAGAGTTGGCAACCCCTGTGCTGGGTTTTTTTGGTTGGTTAATTTTTTTCTTGCTGGTTTCTCCAGTGTTACCTACCCAAGCCTTAAGATGTGTCTTGTCTGGACACAGTCTAGATGTGATTGAGCTACATAAGTGGGCATGGTATAAATGGCATTTCACTCACCATACTGCAGTTTGTAGCGCAGGTCAATTCCTGGTCCTTATTTACATCTTTTCGAAATTGATGTTATTATAAATACCTCATGTTGCTTGTTTCTAAACCGTAGGTTTTTTCCAGAAATTGTTGACTGCTTGTCTGTTTTTGGACAAATGGCCAATGTCTTTTTCATTACTGAAAATGTTGTTGCTACTAGGCAACCTGTTATTCATAAGGCAAGGCAAGCCAAGTTTATTTATTTAGTTTATTTGTGTATCACCTTTCAACAACAAGGCACAAGGCAATATCACACACTGAAAAGACTCACATGAATAGGATTTTAAAAAAGAGCCCAACAAAATAAAATAGAAGATAAGCTAAAATAGAATAAGGCAAATAAAACAGGAATACCAGTGCAGCCACAGTGTAGTGCAAGGTGAATAAATAGTCCCAAAGTTTACTAAATAAAAGACAGTGGCAAACAATTTTCTGGGAGTTTGGTCAAGATATGTGGTGCATAAAAGCCAAATGTTGTTTATCCGTGTTTAGCTTTGGCTCAGGGGACAATAAGCAGACCTGTCCCAGACGATCTGAGAGGTCTGGACGATTCATAACGGAGCAGCAGATCAGAAATGTATTTTGGCCCTAAACCATTCAAAGCTTCATAAACCAACAGTTTACCAACTATTTCAAAATCAATTCTTCTCCCTGTCTTCACAAGAAACACGTCATTATTCCAAACCACAGCTAATGCAGTGTCAAGAAAGTGTGTGAGTACATGTGATCTATAAGGATGTGATTTCATCTGTGGTAGTATTTCTTGTAATATCCTTCTATTTGCGTTCCACTGCTCTCTCTTCCTCTCTCCCTCTTTCTCTCTCTTGCTCTAAAGTAAGTAGTATTAGTGTCCTCGACTTAACTCTAAGGTCCTTTGTATTTGAGGGTTTATTGATTCTGAAAACCTCCCTCAGGTGCCTTTCAATATGGGCCGAGAGATGTGGAATACGGGGGAATTGAACATGACTACCACCTGTGGAGAAAAAGGAACATGGTCCATAATTAAGGCCACATGGAATTTGTTCCACTCAATTAGCTTGTTCTACAGCTGTCTGTAGTTTCCACAACAGGTCTATGTAGGTGTTTGTATATATATATGTGTGTGTGGGATCACACTTTTTTTTTTTCATGTGTGCATTTGTGTGTGTGTCCACATCAAGTGCACCAGAAAGGGCCTTCCCTTGTTTTTTTTCCAATATTGCATCCAAACGAATGTGTGTGTGTAAACCGATGTTGCAGTAAACACGAGTGGGATGTATGAACTCATCAATGATAATCAGTGGTGGAAGAAGTACTCAGATCTTTTACTTAAGTAAAAGTACAAATACCTTAGTCTAAAAATACTTAATTCTAAGTAAAAGTCCTGGATTCAAATTGTTACTTAAGTAGAAGTATTATAGTATCACAAGAAAAGTATACTTGTCATGCAGAATGACTATTTCCAAAGATATTTTTACAGAATATTCTATTATTGTTTTTTTATCACTAACAAATTCATGTACGAGCATTTTAATGTCGTAGTTCGTCAATGTAGAGCCAATTTTGGATACTTTGTATACTACAGGGTAGAATAGTAGTATAGTACTGCATTATATCATATAAGCATATCATGTTTTTATATATAAACAGTAACTAGTAACTATAAGTGTCAAATAAATGTAGTTGAGTAAGAGGTACAATATTTCTTCAGAAATGTAGTGGAGATGTGATACACCACTAAACAAACTAAATGTGTTTTTACTCAATGAGTGACCTGACATGGATGGATTAATATGATTTGTATTATTGATAATTTAACCATTGCAGCAATGTATCGTAATAGACAGATAGCAAAATAATGGTTATTTCAAACTTTGTGAGGGCAATCTACCAGAGAATAAAAAGGATGACTTCTTTGACCTACTTCTAAACCCTCTAGGAGGCAAGTCGTTGGTCCAATGCATCAAGTGGATGCAGCCCAGTCTGTCTTGTTCACCCTAATTAAATTCAGATTTGAATTGTATTTTTTTTTTTAGCATAATCATGCTCACGTGTAGTTGGGACAGAGTCTATCATTTTTATTTATTTATTTATTTGTTTTCAAATGATTTGCTTCAATGCTGATAAGTGGGGGGACCAGGGGTCAGAAGGAGAAGAGTTTTACACTCACTGTGCCATACAGGTCCACAAATGTACTCAATGTACTCATTTTGTGCCACAGACAAAAAATGTGTATGTACGCTCACCGATAGACATACAATATCAAAAGAACACACATACAATAGTTAGATAGATATGCACAAGTTTGCTGTATGCAAACCCAGACATTTATGCTGTGATGTAAGGAAAAAAAATGGAGGAAGCGGGGGAGTGCAGTTCATTGTGTGATGATGAAACTATTGCGTGTATGTGTGTGTGTCATTATCATTGTGCTGGGAGGTGTTGATTTTTTTCTGGCAAACACTTGTAGATTGTATAGCGATGGAGCCCATTTCAATTTGCAGAAAAGGAGAAACTGACATACAGACAGAGCCAGGCAGAAAATTGTTTGTTCTCTGATTAGTAGTTGTCATTGTTGCCAAACTGACTGATTCGCCCGCTATTATGTTGATTATTTATATGTGTTGATTGTGCTTTATTACCAAACGTATGCATACAGTGCCAATTGAGCCATACTAAAATGGTGAAAAAAGAGGAAGACTGTGTGTTTGTGACCTCCCTGTATTGTATTTCATATTCCCGACTATGATCAATGGAGCCCCTTGTTGTTGTGTTTTTGGTACACACAGTGTTGCATGTATAGTTATACTTTATATCACCATTGAGCCCCACCAAATTTAGCAGTTGCAAAAATGCAAGCCTTCTTTCTTAAATAACAACTCAACTTCAGGCTGAAAGGAAAGAAAGTGGTCATGTACAATACATAGGCAGTTTTTTTTTTCTTTATTAAGAATCACATTCAAGTTAACAATAGAGTTCAGTAGCTTCTTCTTAAAACGTGTCAACAAACATCATACGCACGTTTAGCTTTGCAAGCTGTAAGTTATAAAGAAATTGTTGGAAAATGTTGAAGGCGCGAAGAGGCAGAGAGAGAGCCTGAATTTGTGTCGGAGCAGAAAGGTAATTAAGAGTATCATCAGCATAAAAGTGAGTCACATTTTGACCGACTGATCCCTGGGTCTGAACTGAACTGGTGATGCCGTCAGCTTGTCCACACCTTTGTGACAAGCCAGTACTGAACAGTACTGTATATGTTTCATAATGGCACAGTTACTGTGCCATCAGTAAAAAGCTGCTAAGTGAAGCCTAATGTCTGCTTTAAAGACAGCTCTGCTAGTGCTGTTTTTTTTGCCCCTAAAATATCAAAAGTGAATAAAACATGCTTTTAGCTGCTTACAAAGGATTTGAGATTTTAGACAAAGTTTGAAAATGGGCCTTTTATGATTTATCAATGTGGAGTCTCCAGCTTTTAGCAATGGTGGGACAAAAACAGACTTCCAGATAAGAGGGATGTCATTTGAAGCTAAAGATGAATTAAAAACAATGTCAGTGAAGGTGCAATAACGTCACCTGCTAATTTTATAACTAAGGATCAGGATTGTTAAGACCCGCCAGTTTGCCAGCGACTAAAAGCGTGAGTGCTTTCTGTACCTCTGTGGCAGTGAACATTTCGAAATTAAAGGATGCCAAATAGTTAATGGAGGACCATGACCGATGAATTTGCTGTTCAAATTGAAAAAGTTAAATGTCTAGAGTCAATGAAATGCATGTTAAAATATTGATGAAGCTTATAACTATAATTTTCTGTGAATCTTTGACTATACAGGGTGGGAGCACTGCATGGTTTTATATGTCTTCTGATTTAGGGCCATTATGAAATGTGATTATTGACAGTATTAATGTAAAAATGTTAAAATACAACAGCATTTCAGAACAATGTACTGTATACTGTATATATCCCCAAAGATAACATAAGACATTGTTTTGCAAACATATTCACACCACAATATAACCAAAGATTACCAACCACAAGCAGTCTCCAAAAGACAACAGCCTGATACAGGCACACATGTGGACTGACCACAAGCCCGCTAGGCTGCAGTAGTTTACTAGGGAGGTAAAACAGTCTCCAGTGATCTTAGTAACATAAAACATCTGCTGACATTTAAATGGGAAAAGCCTGGATATACTGTAGGTAGAGAGTAAGTCTCTGATTCAAGAATATAAATCAATATTTTAGCACAGACAAAAGTAAAAACACTGTTGAGGAGAAAATAAATGAACAATGTTATTAAGAAAACTGCCAGTTAGAAGTGAAAATGTGTCTGATGCTATTGATATGAATGTACATATAGTGTAGGGCTATCAATCGATTCGAATATTTACGAATCGCATGATGGTCCATGATTAATCACGATTAATTGCAAATTAATCACAGATTTTTTATCTGTTCCAAATACCTTAAAGGGAGATTTGTCAAGTATTTAATACTCTTATCAACACGGGAGTGGACAAATATGCTGCTTTATGCAAATGTATGTATATATTTATTATTGAAAATCAATGAACAACACAAAACAATGACAAATACTGTCCAGAAACCCTCACAGGTACTGCATTTAGCATAAAAAATATGCTCAAATCATAACATGGCAAAATGCAGCCAAACAGGCAACAACAGCTGTCAGTATGTCAGTGTGCTGACTTGACTATGACTTGCCCCAAACTGCATGTGATTATCATAAAGTGGGCATGTCTGTAAAGGGGAGACTCGTGGGTACCCATAGAACCCATTTTCATTCACATATCTTGAGGTCAGAGGTCAAGGGACCCCTTTTAACTTACTTATCGACAAGCTAGCATGACATGGTTGGTACTAGTCGATTCCTTATGTTTTTTAGTTTCATATGGTACCTGTATCTTCACATCGCTTTAAAACTGAGCCCGGTACAACCTTGGAAAGATCGATTGCATTAATGCGTTAAAGAAATTAGTGGTGTTAAAACGAATGTGTGTAAACGCGTTATTTTAACATGGCATAAATGGAATATAGTATTTGTACAATATTTTTTGTTATGTATGTTTTCTTTAGTGTATAATCATCTGAAAATAATAATTGTTATGTTTTGGTTACCTTAGAATGAGCTGTTTATATCTACTTCCCACGTACACACACAAACTCTATGCACTAGCTCTGCTATTCTCCAAATGACCTACGCTACTCTTACAACAACTGGCTCTAGAAAGGGCTATTTGCGTTTTCACGTCGGCCGCCGTAGTTCTTCTACAGGTTTGGCAGACGGGAGCTGTTGCAATCTGCAAACTCACCGCTAGATGTCGACAGATCTTACACACGGGACCTTTAAAAATCCTGCTGTATTTATTTTTATCCTTTACTCACCCTGAAGTCCAGGTAGCTGAAAGGGACTGAAGTGAATTAGCAACTCTTTAATTATGAATAATCAAAAGGTTTATTCCCAATTCTTGCTCAATTATAAATGCCGTTCTACATGATTACCAGAGCGTTCTTTTAATTCAAAATGAACCCACCACTGCTAAAACGGTGTATTACAACCTCTGATCTGTTTTCCAAAAGTAATTTAACAGTGAGAAAGAGAGAGAGAGGCAGATGAAGAGAGGGAAGTAGGACAAAGAAAATCCTCGACAAACAGATTCAAGGAGAGAGAGTGAGCTAAACAATGAATTGAGAGATTTACTCATTTTTATTCTGTTTGTTGATGAATTCTCATTGTATTCTCAGCTTTGGCAATATTGTTCGCTCGTACCATTCATGCCAATGATGCGTACTGGATTGAAAATGAAACAAAAAGATGAGCAATGTGTGAGATACAGAGGAAGAGGGAGAGCTGTCATGTTCAATCAGAATGTGGCTTCAGTGTTGGACAGTGGAGCAGCGAGGTGGAATAAAACCACCTGATTAATTTTTACGTCATCGTCTTCATGTTTTTGGGAATTGAGAGATGGAGAGTGTGACTGAGAGAGGGAGGAATAGTGATGCATTGCTTGTTAAAACTGAGCTAATTCTGTATGTATCCCATTCTCCCTGTGTGTGTGTGTGTGCATGTTCCACATCTGTGTTTCTATAGATGAAGGTATCTAATGTCTGTCTGTGTGTCTGTATACTGAGATTTGTGTATTTGTGTATTCCAAGGAGTGAGCGAGTTTGTCATTCCCCAAGCCCATTGTGTTATGGCTTATTGAATAAGCTCCATGCTCCACTGTATATTCAGCGTAATGGCTATGGATCTAACAACAACACTGAAAACCTCTGGCTGGTTTAACTTATCGATCTGACACACTCTTATCGCTTTGCTATGCTCCCATTAATAAGTTTGTGTGTGTGAGTGGATTACGTATAGACCAATATATGTTGTTAGGATCGGTCTTTTGTTAAAAATCACATATCACACTGTCGAGGTTGCCCGGCGCTGATATGATGAGGTTTGTTTGATCACAGATCTGTATCAAAGTGGATCAATGCTGATCATATGTGGGATACCATTACCCTGAACAGATTCTATCTCAAACTTTTGTTTTGATTTCACACAAATTTCCACGAATAAGGATCATCATTTTCTATTAAAGTAGTAGTGACTTCAATATCCTGTCTTAGAATTCAGAGTTTTAGGGCCCTATCTTACACACGGCACACAGCGCATTACACCTGTCATTGCTAGTTTCAGACTGACGCGCGTACACTCTGCTTGTTACACACACAGGGACGTGCAGCAGCTCTCCTCCTCCTCAGTTAAATACAGTGTTGGTGCTAGAACAACATTTTATTTATGTGAAGGAAAACACAAAAGTTAGGTGACAATTAAAAATATAATGGAATATAATGAAGTAAGGCTCTCAGGCATTCTGTATTGCTCAACCTGCAGCGTGCTCTCAGTGCTTCTCCGGCCACTGACGTGACCGCCATGACCAGAGAGATCATGGTGCACACGCCTCTGTGGCGTCTCCTCTCCTCGTCCCTCGGTGTGTGCAACTGTAGACGTAGGCTACTTCAAAGTTTACGGGCTTTGTCCCTCTAAACGGCACATTTTGAGGCTGATGGATTCTGCGCGTTACACATCGCCTCTCCGGTTGTGCCTAACTGCAAGCCTGTGAGTGTTTATCATATTAAGTCTAGTGCTTATTATCATAAAGCCAAATGCATTGTAACATTTAGGGGGATCTATTAGCAGAAATTGAATATAGTATTCATAACTATGTTTTCATTAGTGTATAATCACCTGGAAGTAAGAATCGTTGTATTTTCGTTAGCTTAGGATGAGCCCTTCATCTACATAGGGGGCAGGTCCTCTTCACGGAGTCGGCCATGTTGCTCCGCCATGTTTCTACAGTAGCCCAGAACACACAAACCAAACACTGGCTCCAGAGAGAGCCTTTAGCGTTTTAACATACCTGAAGGCCACCATAGTTCTCCGACACGCTTGGGAAGGGAGGAGTGAGCGGAGGGGTATTCAGTTGGTTGCAATCTGCAACCTCACCGCTAGATGCCACTAAATACCTACACACTAGTCCTTTAAACTCTGGTTTCCTCTAAAAAAAATCAAATGAATTTGCTTTACATTCAGCAAGTGTAGCTTATAGTATTATACACATGCTAAACATTAATAACAAATATTTAGTTGCTGTGTGCAATTAATGCATGAATGTAAAGTGGTTCAATTTGGGAGTTATGCAGAGTCAAGTAGTAAAATCTTGCATACTGCCAGAAATCCGGCATTAAAGGGACAACAAAATATACATCTTTATACTGAAGTCACAGGCTGCAACCGCCAATTAAGAGAGGAGTCAAATTACAAACAATTGTGACACTGTGTATCATTATCATTATCAATAATTGATAAGACTCATAAAATGAGACAATGAGACTGTGAATCTCACAATCCATACTGACATGAAATCAGGAAATAGAAAGACTGTATTTCCATAAGTACATGTTGAAGTAATATATTTTTTTCAGTCATAACAAATACAAAAGCGTTCCCAACACATATCATGTAAATGCAATATCAACAGCAGCAGAAGGAATGCATGAGCCTTTTTTTTTTATTATGGTATTTATCTTGTTCCTGTTTTCTCATGTTGGAGTTTCACTCTTTACAGACGAGGAGAGGAGGCCAATTTACCACCGTTGTTCTTGTTTGTGTGAGAGTTGTACGTTTTGCATTTCCCCAGCTTTACTTCTTCCATCTCCTCTGCTCTCCTCGTTGTCTTATCCTCCCAACGCCTCTCCCTCACCGTCTCTTCTCTCTGTCTCTTGTGTGCCTTGAGTGCATTTCTAATTTGAAATGCTTTGTTGGTTTGTTGCACCTAACAATTAATGATAATCCGCCGCAGCACTCTGAACAGAATTCCTATCTTCACGGACAGTTTCAGCAATATTTGTGAACATGAAAAGCAAGCTGGGAACCAGGGAAGCAAGACTAACGTGTTGTCATCGAGCAGCTCATTCTGTGGGAGAGTTACTCCCTATTGAAGGCTGGATTGGTTCAATCCACATTGTAAAGAACTTTATCTGACACTGGTAACAACTAATTGAGCCGTGAGGAAAAAGCATTTCAGAATAACCAGGAACCGGACATGCTGTTATTGTATTAATACCTCAATAATAAGAAAACAAACTAAGAAGAAAATAGTATTGCCACTATAAAACATTTTGGTAATAACACAGTTTTCACAATTACATTTATATTAAAATATTTTCTGCAGACAATTATACTGCCATTGTTTACAATTTCCAAACCTATATTCCAACAGTATTTTTGTAAAATAAAATATAAAACTGCCTTGGCAATGACATCAGTGTAGACTTCTGCTGATTTTTTTTTCTTTATCAACAAACATACTGTATGTTTCCATAAAATCTACTACAATACCCATTATCCTCTCCAAACGCTGACCAAGCACATGATCAGAGCAGCTGTTTCATTGCTATGCTGCCTCCGCTGTCACTCTCCTAAGCACAGATTTGACATGGTACAGTAGCTGCCTCTTTGCTCGGTAAAAGACCCTACTATCCCAATACCCTGCATGGCTGTTTGGAAGGAATGTAATCTTACCATGTAAGTCTTTCAAGCATTCACTTATGTGGAATCTGTAAAATGTGACATAACTGATCACGAACCGGCACAAAGCCATTTTTTATCACAGCGAGCCGGCCAGCTGAGCAGACATGGTGCCGTGATGTAAAGCACACAAACAGCGCAGTGTTTACAGCCTTCATAGTCTTCTTTTTTTTTTTTTTTTACGAAATTGTATTTGTATAAATTTGCGATATGCACTGCAACAATATCATTATTGTTTTTATTTAATCATTGTTTGTTGTTAAACTTTTTTGACAATTTTTGATCCTATTACACTGAGAGAAAGTTAGAGAATAAACCGATTTAAGTCCTCACCATCACACCTTTTCATTTTGGTTACTTGTATTGTTGATGAATAAGGAATTATTTGTTAATAATTCAGAGTCAAAAAGGCCAAAAGAATAAAAGCAAATGTACACAAATGATAATGTGTCAAAGCTTCAGATAATTCTGATGTAAGTTGGACTTTTATTTTAAATTGTGTAATTTGTGATTTTAGTGCATTGACCTTTGTTTGAAGAGGCCCCCATTGAGAGCAAAATCCTCCCTCTTTCGCTACCTAACCTCTGTTCCACTCTCTTCTTTAACTCGATGGGTTTTCTCAGCAGGGGTTTCTTTCATCTGTCTCTCTGTTCTGACAAGCTGAAATGTGTTCCTGGGGTTTTCTGACATTGTAAGCTAACATTTTAGCACCCAAAGATAAAGCGACAATTTTCTTAGCATTTTAAAACTAGAGACCATCTGTGATGGGATCACACCAGCCACAAAGCCAAATCAGACCAGGGGTATAAAGTCGCATGGGGGGAGGCAATGGCCCTCTCCCCACTTCCTACCCATGGATGTATAAAGAGAACTGGATACAGCGTTGGAGGCGGGGTCCGTTCATTCCTATGAAAGTTGCTCAGTGGCGCATGATGCCAAAATGGCTCAACTTCCGAGAGGAAAAGTACCCGGGCTCGGTCACATGGTCACAGCTGTCACGCTGTCGTCACAGCTTGTTAACTCCGCCTCCCAGCACGGGCTGGAAATAACTCAGGATTCAGCTATTAGTGCATTTTACAACTTTTAGGACCTGGTGATTTAAATAAGGACTATTAAAGTGTTCGCAGTGGGAAATTGATTCACCTCAAAAAATATTATCCGCTGAGTTACATACGTCTCCCAATGTAAGTCTATGGGGAAAAGTCTTTTTGGGCCCAATGGCATCACGTGATGGACACAGAAGTTGTAGTACCGCCGTTTGGCCACTACGAAAATTGGGATCAACGACCGGCGCTCTTCCTTGGGGCTTCTTCCTACCCCCCTACTTCCTACTTCCCCTTGCTCGGACCAAACCCCTCTTCGAACTCTGCCGTCATTTTAATCTCAACTACACACCTGTAAAGTTTCGTGATGCCAAATTGGGCCAGGGGCGTTGGGTGGGGGCGTAATGTAGGCGGGGCAATGGCCCCTTTGCCCCCCTTGCTCGTATCACGCCCATCTTCAAAACTCAACCTTCATTTTGACATCAACTACACACCTGTAAAGTTTCCTGACTGCTTCTTCCACGGTTGTGATGCTATCGTGGTGACAAAATGTGACACACAGACGGACAGACAGACATATAAACACCTGGCAAAGTACTCACAACCACCTCTCTGGAAGTTCTCGATACAGTTTGTGTGTCTCTAGGACCACGTTTTGCCTTGACGACTCACACACAGACTCACAAGGTGAAATCAATGCCAGCATCACTGCCGTGGCTGGTAACTACAGCTCTCATGGGTGTGCCAGTGGCTAAGACTCCTGGGATATGTTATAGTTAAATCATAACAAAGCAAGCGCAACATGCGCAACATGTACATCAAGTGTAGTTCATTATTTTCCCTCCTGTTGTCCATCCCTTTTTGATGTAATGGTTATTGTATGATGCTCTTTGATGTTGAATGTATGTATTAATAATCACAGGCTTACATTAAAAATATATCCCTAGTAGACTGTTACGAATGTTCTCTGTAAAACAGGATATGACTGTGAATGAAGCAGACCTGTGTGAATACATGATATTCCCATCTCTCATCAATATTACACTGCTCATCAATGACTAATTTTAATAAGTACTGCTTGGTATCTGGAGATCCTTAAAAGCTCTGAACACGTCTTAAATTGTCTAAACCTAAGACATTAAATCGTGTAGATGTCTTTAATACTGTGATTCATGGTGATATTAAGTAGAGGCAGATTTGCAAGATGAAGCAGATTAAACGAGAGGAATGGCATTAATTTTGTATTTCCATAAATGTAAGATGTGAATGGAACGGACCGTAGTTAAATTGTTCCCAAATAAAATCTTCTGAAGTTAAAGGGATAGTTTGGGTGTTTTGAAGTGGGGTTGTATGAGGTACTTATCCATAGTCAGTGTATTACCTACAGTAGATGACGGTCGGCGTGCCACCAGCTTGGAGAAACAGACAGGAGCACCGACACCGGAGCAAAGCAATACAATGCTGTGGATGGGGACGGTAGTAACACATATTTTAGCCACCTAAAAGAAAGGCCCACCTAAAAAAATTATATCTGCTTAAGTGTACGCTATATTTAGAATATTTTCACCACTTTATCTTGCCGTCAGACAGCCTTTTCCTTCTCTATTCTGACGGGGAAGGGAACTGAAAGTAAAACTTATCTACGCTCTCTCCAAAGCCAGCAGGATCAGATGACAAAAACAGTATAGATACGTTTCACTTTCAGTTCAGTTCACCGTCGGAACATATTGTAAATATAGCGTACACTTAAATGGATATAATTTTTTTTAGCTGAATGAAATACGTTTTTCTACCGTCCCCGTCCACAGCACTGTATTGCTTTGCTCTGATGCCAGTACTCCTGTCTGTTTCTCGCTGACCGTTATCTACTGTAAGTAATACCCTACACCTACTATGGATAAGTAAATACCTCATACTGTACATCTCACTTCAAAACACCCAAACTATCCCTTTAAGCCACGTTTGATGGGTAAATAATCTGATGGGTTTGACAACTTTGTGTCTATATATACACCCCTGGCTTCAAGATGGGTTATAATTTTACATTTCGCGAAAAAAAGAGAGATTTTGTTATAAAAAACACTTTCAAAATGATTTTTTGACATATGTTTGGCATACACACAGGTGTAGAACTTGGAAAATGTGTTTGAGGCCGTACGAAACATGAAGATAGTTAAAGAGGACCTATTATGCTTATTTTTAGGTGCATACTTGTATTTTAGGTATATATTAGAAAATGTTTGCATGTTTTTTAATGCTCAAAAATCGCTTTACTTTTCTCATATCGGCTGTGCTGCAGCACCTCTTTTCACCCTTTGTCTGAAACGCTCTGTTTGAGCTCCGAAATGCCCAGTCTGCTCTGATTGGTCAGCTGGCCCACTCTGTTGTGATTGGTCAACCGAACCAAACTCTTTGGACTCTGCTCCAGCTCCGCTCTAACTAACTTTGTTTGAGGGCGTGCCAAACTAGTCGTTATGCAAATGTGTTAACTTGGTGACCTCACCATGTTACGGAAGGAAAGGCAGGTCGTCGATCAAGGCGTTTCAGGCAGTTCAGGAGCAGTGTTCCTGTGGGGGAGAGTAACGCCCTTTGGTATGGACTTTGTAACTTTGCAGACTTTGTACATAAACAAAAACTATATAACACACTAAAAGAAAGGGAAAAAACACAAAAGCATAATAGGTCCCCTTTAAACTAATGATGCAACTTCTTCTATAACTGATTCCAAGTCTGTTCAACATTCAACCGCAGATGTACCTGCATTAATAACTAATTGCAATTGTGTCTTACCACTGTTCTCTGCCTTGTCTGTGTGTACAGTATTACGATGTATAATGTAAAGATACTCTTTAAATAATAGATAGTTGTGTCATTTATAAACATGACTAATAGAAAACTCATCAGAATGTAGATGAGCAAAGCAAATCAGTGGATTCTCTGACTCTGTGGAGATGAGGAAACTATATGTGGGCAAATTAATTTCCATTGTTTTCGCTCAACTGGTCATTTATTCTCTGAATAATTTTCTCTCTGTATGTATCTCCGTCTTTTTAGGATGGAATGGGGAATCTGCGGGTGACCAAGGAAGGTGTCAGATTGGAGGGAGTGTCCGAATTCTTATTGCCTCTATACGTCAAAGAGATCCAGTCCCGTAGGGTAAGATGAGTGTATGTGTGTTAGTGTCTGTATGTGTGTGTATGTGAGTTCAAAAAGAAAGTCATGCTGCATTATCGACCAAAACCGCATGCATTGTTAGACTATTCACTGTGAGTTTTTGTGCTCTCACGTGTAGTGTTATGACTAAATTGTAGACATCCTTCAATCAATCTTTTGTGGTCCAACTGCTTTCATGTTGCCAGTATGCTGTACTGAATATTGCATGTGCCCTCTGTTAAGTTATATGGTGGAGATGTACGTGTTTGTATGTGAGTGCATACGCCCTTATGTTCCAACCCCTATAATGAGCAGAAATCAGATGTTGTCCCCAGCAGTCAAGGTCTATTTGTCATGTATGTGACACATTATAGCGCTGCATATGATCCAGCGCTCTCCATTCATCACACAGAATCATCATCGATCCCGTCAGCTGAGGCAACACGGACACTATGTCACTCTATATAGGACAATCCTTGTGACACTGTGTATGTGTGCTCGAGCATGTGAGCGTGTGTTCATATGTATGAATAGTAAGCAGGGGGGGGATTGACTGTAATAGTGTCACGCTGTCACAAACACGTTGTATGTGTGTGTGTGTATAGAGGGGAGTGGTGAGGGGTTGGAATTGCAATTGCACAGCAAGACATTAATCCTGTGATAGAGTAGGATAGAAAGATATAGGCAATTGATAGACAGGGCCTTTATGAAAGATGTAATACTCCATACAGCTCTGGTGTTGTCTTTCATTACAAACTATTTAGAAAAATTCTCTGCACACCTGAATGTTTGACAGGTGCGCCGGAGGGGAATGCAATTTTGAAAACAATGAGGAAAAACTCCTGCACACTGTCCGCATAATGCTGATATTTATTTAAAACAAAACGAAAAAAAACAATTTTGGCTTCCCTCCATTAAATGAACATGATCAACTGCAATGTTTAAAATGTTTTTGGCTTCACTTTTGGGGAGCTGTTATGCCCATAGACTGTATATAAGAAGTGGACGTAGTCAACATGACTTCAATCGTCATTTGTTTGTGGACCGCCGTTTTGAAGCCTTGAGTTCGGCATTTTGTCCGTCGCCATCTTGCTTTTTTGTCGTCACCATCTTCATTTTTGGCCGTCGCCATCTTGGTTCTTGGCCGTCGCCATCTTGGTTTTTGGTCGTCGCCCTCTTAGTACTTGGCCGTCGCCATCTTGGTTTTTGGCCGTCGCCATCTTGTTTTTTTGCAACCAGAATTGAAACGAGAGGGTGGCGCTAAGTACAACCGAACACTGAATAAGACATTTTTAGGGGACCAAAATGCTACAATTAACTTGGATGAACTGAAAACACACTCTGAAAGGCGAAAACACGAACAACTCCCAAGCCTAAAAGTTTTAATACAATTTTATTTTGCTTTTAGGAAATCTTATTTTTATGCAAATATTTGTACATTAGCAGAAATGTAGCCCAACATGGAAGAGAGAGCAGTGCTCTGTTTATTTAAATGTGAAAGTGCAATAAAAATATTTTGTCCCTTAAATCAATGAATAACTCTGATAAATAATCGTGATCTAAATATTGATCAAAATAATTGTGATTATTATTTTGCTTCCTCTACCACTTTCTGTTTTTGATAAGTAGGTAGAGTAACCTGAAACACCATTTGCACCGATGTGTATGATAATTCACATCAACAGCTTTCACACTCAAAACATACCGAAGGTTACGATATTATAATCCTAATTCTATAAATACAGGCGGAGCCCTCTACCAAGGTGACTTGGAGAGTCACTCCTGCGCCGCTCGCTGAAGACGGTGTAGGATGACAGACAGCTGTGTGCGCTGCCTTATATACTGTGGGCTTCCACACATATTCGGGTGGGCATGTTCTGATTGACCGGCGAATGCGTGCTCGTGATTGGAGGAGAGTATTACCCATAGAGTCCAGTAGAGGGCGGAGCCTATGTGAGATAGAACAACAATGTACTTGGCTTTGAGTGGGTGTGGAAAATGACAGTTTTTTAATCTTAATCTCATGTATTCTCCCAATTAAAGTTAGGTGTTAAATATATGACATAATATGGTAATTTCTTTTAATATATTGTCAGAAACACTGTGTAATATTTATAATATACATCTAATAATGCATAAGAAATACAGAAAGCCACAGAAAATTTGAATAAATAGTGATGGAAGAAAGAAAAAAGATAACACCAGGAGGAGCTCTGGTGAATGGATTACCTAATATCTACATGAGCACGTTATAGAGGACGGGAGAGCATACCGATATAAAAAGACAGGAGGATGGTGAAGATAAAAACAAACGAGGAGAAAGAAAGGATGACTGGAGATAAAGATATGAGAGAATTAAGGTTGAGAGTGGAGAGAGATGATGAACAGTGAAGACGGTGAGGAGATGGAATGAAGTGAGACGAGAAGTGTTGTAGAACGAGTGAAGGCTGATGAGGAGAAAAAAAAGTAATTAGAGAAGAGAAGGAAGAGGGATGTAAGAGGAGATAAAAGGAGGATTAAAAAACGCTTGTTTAGACACGGTTATGAGTGGAATAGAAGTGAGAAACTCTGCTTCAAACTCAGACCTCTAAGGTGATGCTTACATTAGGTATTCCTTCTTTACTGGACAGTGCAGAGCAAGGGAAAAGGCCAAGATGTCTCGAAGGCTTTCAGCAGTATTTACATCAACTTTGTTGCAAATGCAAGGCGTGATAACCCCGCGAGCTATCAAGACCACTTGTATAGAGGAGAAATACTGTAGATGCAGCTCCTCCGGTATTTCAAGTGCAGCATAAATCATGTTTTCACTACTTCAGCTGGGGCTGCTTTATTATTTCCACCCACGTTTGCTTTCGCCACATATTGTACGTTTGCTTCACATTGAAGACGTACAAGTCAAATTCATGTAAACAACCTAACAAATGAAAAGTAAATAACAGCTCACCTGCATGGCCATGACTTTAGACTTTGCCATATTCATATTTGATGCATTCATGATGCATTGAATACATGTAATGTGTTGATGATAAAAATTACATTGTCAACCTAAAGGTCAAGTTAAGTTCATTTATACAACCCACAATCACAAACTATTCTCAAAGGATTTTACAATCTGTACAGCATATGACACTCTCTAACCTTAGACCTTGATAAAACTAAACTTATTAATATCAATCTAATGAGTTCTCCTGTAATAACAGGTTACAGTAATTGAAAATGATTTATGTGATGGAAATCATTTATTTTGTTTCAAATCAGTCTAACCTTTTCTACACTTGACAAAAGATATTTTCATATCGGTGGTGTTAGAGAAATTGGAGACAGTATCCTTGTTCCCATGTTACTGTCCATCACCCCAAAGCTGACTTTAAAGCTATTCTCATGTAGGACGTGCCTCTCACCATACAGGTATTTCCAGTGGCACATAAATGCAGAATCACACTCACATTAACATGATTAAATATGAATCAGTTGCATCCCATTGAGTTTATGCCAAGATGGCAGTGAGTAATATGCTACTGCCTGGCTTTGAACCGCTAAATTATTTAACTGAACAACGTGACGAATCACCGGGATTGTGTGAACGTGTGCCGCATCTGATCACCGTTCAAAAACTTTTATTTTTATGTCATGTGACTCATCAACAATGTGCCAATAAAATAGTTAAAACCTATTAAATACAAGAAAGAAGTGAGCATAAATATTACATCAACTGTGGAGATCTAAATTATAGTTACAGTAACACTTGACCACACAACATATTGTTTATTTATGCTATAACTCTCTATGTCACCAATAAAAGCAAAATATTGGAGCCAATACAAGACAAATAAAGAGATGGGAGAATGGTACAAAAAAGATGAGAAACTACTGTTTTTACACATTTTTTTTCCCCTTCAAACACTGTGGTAACAGCTTGCTTGTGTGTGCCTGTATGTCTTTGTATAATGTATGTGTGTATTCTGCAAGTGTGTGTTTGTCAACCACTGTGTTTACGAGTCTGTGTGACAATGTTGTGTGTGTGAGGGGTTAGCTGCGCCTGTCTGAGTATCCATTGATATTTTATTTTGTACTTTATTTTGAGCAGATATTGATGTTTTATGCCTGCGAGGAAGCCAATGCATATTTGTGTATGTGCAAGTCTGCGCGTGTATTTGAGTGTGTGTACGAGGTAGAGCTTATCTCCTTACATGAAACCAAACAGCAGGTCGCCCTCACATTTTCTCAACAGCAGGCATGCTCTTATTTTGTGATATTGACAGTCACTGTGCTTTCACTGTGAAGCGTGGTTGAATTGGGGTGGGAGCATGCTGAATCAGAAGTATCCACTGAACTCCCTGAGGACGCAACAGTCTACTGCTTGTTCTGTGAAGAGACATACTGTAGAGAGATGGGGAGACAAGAGACAGAACCATAGAGAGGAAGAGGAGGAGGGTGAAGGAAAGGGGGGGATGCAGAAAAAATAAGGGTTGTGAGAGCAGGGTTAAACCTGCAGTAGGCAGAATATTTTTGGCATCATTGGGAAAAAATTCCATAATAACCTTTCAGCATATTTTAATTCAAGTGTTCTGAGAGAAAACTAGACTTCTGCACCTCCTCATGGCTCTGTTTTCAGGCTTTAAAAAATGTAGCCCGTGACGAGAGACTTTAACCAATCACAGGTCATTTCAGAGAGAGAGAGCGTTCCTATTGGCTGTTCATTCAACGGAGGCAGCTGTTAATCACTGGCGAACTCCAATGAAACAGTCAAACTAGGCAGCGCTGATCAAATATGAATCAATATTCGGTTACTTTAATGGCTATTTCTCGCCTCAAATGTTGTCAGAAACATCTTGTAGTGTACTGTTTGGCTGTAAAATGAGAAAGTTTGCTCCGGCTGGTGGGCGGTGCTTGGTATTTCCTCAACTTATCTCAACATGGCTGCCGGGTCACAAACTTTCTCATTTTACAGCTAAACAGTACACTACAAGATGTTTCTGAAAACATTTGAGGCGATAAATAGACATTACAGTAACAGAATATTGATTCATATTTGATCAGCGCTGCCTAGTTTGACCGGAGTACGCGAGTGATTGACAGTTGCTCAGAGACGGCAGGCTCCAGCTCGGCTCTGATTGGTTGTTTTCCTCCGGTCTGTGAAATCTTGCAGATGCCATTAGGAGCACCGGAGGACACAGAGGCACATGACTTTTTTTCAGATTACCTGTCTCATGCACTACTGTCAGGATTTAGTGACCATTTTATAAAAATAACTTTTTTTTTATCATATTTGCTCCATTTGTACCCACTGCTGCTTTACCTCACTAAAATACAAATATAATTGCAACCAACATAATTTGCTATCTCCTGGGCAACAAAATAATTAACCCACAAACATCAGTATAAGTCATGTTTTTAAATTTCAAATACACTTGCTATGCTTACTTTAACAATATATTAGTCATTTAAAACACAGGACTGACTCCTGACTTGGACTGTGGTGGTTATAGACTTACAGCTGAACCAGAAACTTAGTTACATGAACACACACACACACCAAGAACCGATTGAAATGATGCCGTGTCATTAGCCTAGACAACGCTGAAAAAAGAGAGGCACAAACATGCTCACCTAACTAAAGAGGATCCCTTGGGGCTGGATAACTGGAGGAGAAAAGAGCACTTCAGCAGGGAGAGTGATGCTGAAGTGGAAAATAGATACAGAGAAAATTGCAAGAGGAAGAAAAACATACAAAGGCAGGAAGCCATGAGAGGCAATATTAGAATGAATGGAGAGAAAAGGTAGCCCACATTATTTTGATTCACATTGGAGGCATCAGTACAGATATGCACAGCATTTTGCACTTCACTTATTAGTCCAAGTGAGGCAGAACAGGAAGGGAGGAAGAGAAGGGGTGAGACTAGAAGAGGAAGGATTTTAATGTTGGACGCAGTAGAGACTGAGGGTAAATGTGTTTTCCAGACATACATTTTTCTATTAATAGGTTGAGATAAGTGATGTAGTGGTAAACAAAACAGTTCAGTTTTACAAGACTTTAAGGATGGGGACTATCTGGTTCGTTTTGCGAATGTACGTCTGGTTAGCCGCCCCACCTCCGTTAAAGAGAAGCACACAGCCGCTTCCCTGAGCTTTTCTATGGGACCCTCCAGGAGTTTTCTCCCACGCAGTGGATGAGACGGTGTCAAACGGGGCTACCTAACATCTACATTATGCAGCCTCTAACGTCCCTCCTGTTGTAACTCTGCAACCCTGAATTCATTACTTGTTGTATCTGGACACCTGAGAGTCCATTATTGCATTCACACCTTGATCCCTTACTAAAGGAAACTCTCCAATTCTCCATTGATTTTTATGCGTCTGCCCCGGCGACAGCCATGGCCAGAGGCATTATGTTTCCTGGTTGTCCGTGTGGATCATTCTTGTTAACTCGATACCTCAGGATAGCCTGGAGAGAATTTCTTCAAATTTGGCAAAAAATGTCCACTTGGACTCAAGGATGAACTGATTAGATTTTGTTGCTCAAAGGTCAAGGTCAGTGTAACCTCACGCCCGTCCAATTCTTGGGATATCTCAGGAACGCCTCGAGGGGATTTCTTCAAATTTGGCACAAACGTCCACTTGGACCCAAGATGACCTCACTAAACATGATTTGGCCATAACTCAAGAATTCATATGCTAATATATGACAATATCACACAAATGTCCAACAGGATAAAATGATGAATTGGTGGCATTTTGGACAGAAATTGTTGTAAACTGCAACTTGGCTGGTTGGCAGAGGCATACAAACGCGAGGCGGTAATTCTAGTTTTAACACTTCATTTGGCTAATGTTTTGAGTTTGTTTTAACCATCTGTGTAGTGCTGATGTGGTTAACTCATGTAGAAAAGTTAGCCTGAGTTTTTTTTGGGCATCTCGGATTTTAACATCTGCCAGCTAATCAGCGTCAAGTATTTTCTGTCTCCATTGTAATAACATTCAAGGATTCAAGGATCACTTATTGTCATTCTGCAACACAGGGTTGCACAACAAAATGCAGTTATAACTTTTCAACTACAGCCCTTCAACTATGACTATGTTTGAACACCAAGCATCATTGATGTAAACACAGAGTCAACCTCCTCTAGTCCCACCGGAGTCCTGCGCTCTGTTCTGCAGTCCGCCCGTCAAGTGCAGCTTGATCCAGGATGCCACGATGGAGCCAGGTCTCTGTAAAGCTGTGGGCACAACAGTCTCCGATCTACCATTGCTGGGTCTTATTTCATCCATCTTAGCATTTCAGCCAGGAGCAGGCTGGGTAGTGGAATGGCCTTAGGTCCTAGCTGGGTTAGCATAGCTCCCATCACAGCTCTCCTCCCTCTCGTCCTGGGATGGTCAACTCAGCTTTTGGTGGCGTTTGGTCCGGCTTATCTGGCTGGGTGGTCGAAAGATGCCATGAGCGGTGATCGTGTCAAGGTCTGCTGCACTTTACCTAATCCCCATGTTTCCTTTTCCGATGTTGATGAGTCAATCTCCATATGCCATATGTGCTCCAGTAATAAAGATGAAAAGACAACAAAATAAAAACAAGAACGTAGCAAAGTTCATGGGAGCTACCGACTGCCGCATCTGCATGCACAACCGTTGCCATGTCACAGGATTATTTTGCTATGTATGTTATTCCTGAAAAGACCCCATCCACATTAGAACCTACAAATGCCGCTTAGTATTAGCCTATTATTAAGATTTACAAAATGTGGCAAAGTCTATTATGCACATGAAAAGGAAGCTTCATACGTTAGAGAGGTTTACCTTTCTCTATCTGACCAGGACCCTTGACACAGACCTGATTTTTGGGGTTGTGGTTTGGTGTCCTCAATAGCAAGAGTATGAGTGCACTTTAACAATATCAGAAACAAGGCAAAAAAAAAAGATCTAAGCGCTCTGAAATTAAAATTTTGAAAAAACAAATTAGAGGATATAAAGCAATGTAGGAGAACGGAGGAGAGGATGAAGATGGCATCCCTCCTACGCAGCTGCATTATACCTTATTCAAAAACATCACATACACACATTCACATTTAGCATAATCAGGGCCATCCCCCAGAAGTGCATTGTGGGAAAGGCAACAGGAACACTGTGACTCCCAGAGAGAGCTAAATGCAGAACTCTGCACATAAACCACACACTAACAACAACAACGACACACTGAGAAATTAGATTGGCTGGGTGGGAGGGGAACAGACAGGAGAGAGTAAGGTAACTATGGAGAGGAAGGGAAGACAGAGCACGCAGGTTGAAAGGAACTAAAGGGGTCAGAGGAAAATGAACAGACCTAAAAAGGTAGGAGAAACAGTCTGAATACATGTTAAGGAGAGCGAAAAGAGAAACAAGAGGGATGAGAAACATAGAAATAGAAAAGCTAACTGGTGGATTAAAGACAGGTTTAACGTGTGCTGCACATTTTGGCATTTGCATGTTCTTCGAGTCAGTATGATTCACATTTTTTTACATTGTGGCCTTCATTTCCATATCTGCTGGAAGGGTCAAATGGTTTAATTATGGTCTTGTTTTGTTTTGTTTAGTTTTACCTGCCTTGCAGGTAAATGGGTATTGTGTAAGGTCAAATACATGAATGTAGTTAGTAATTTTGTCAGAACAAACCTTGCCGCAAACGTGTTTGGATTTGTTTTTGAAGCATAATCAACATAATCATAATCAAAAGAAAAATTATTCCCCTCGATTTTTCAGTAGGCAAGAATGGCAGATAAAGTGTATAAAAAATAAAAATCTACAGTAGTTTGTTTAACAACCACAGCATAACTGGCACAATCACCATACCACCCCGGTGCACCTACATACAAAGCAAAAAATAAATAAAAATGTGATCATGTTTGCCAAACACTGCACAGTCACAAGCAGGAGGCAGATCTGACTCAGAATAACAAACACAGAATCACTCAGCAAGCAGAACATCAGCAAACGATAGGAAGAGACATGTTTCAGGCATGCATCAAGCAAACACATAACAGGTAGCAGGCAGTGGTAGCTGGAGCACTTGGCAGCAAGGCAACATAGATGATCTGGCAAGGAAGTGCAGCTAGGCACCAGGCAGGAACAGGAAGGCAGTGGAGAAGCACAGCAAAGTACTCGGCAGGCCTTTGGGACGCTTTGATATACACAGGACCCGGAGCAATGACTGTGTGGACACGGAATAAAGCTGGTTAGCATCCAAAACTTCTGCAAGTCCTGAGAGAATCATCAGAAGCCAGCGCAGATGCCATACACAGCACACTGCATGCGTTCTGACATTCTGTGCAGGCACAGGGCATATCAGTCACATTCACTATGGAGAATCCAGGGTACACATTGCGGACGGATCATATTGAAACAAATGTGACGGAGATCAACAAAAAGATGTGGCTGCAGACACAGCAGGCTGGGCAAAATGTGCTTTACTGATTGATCTTACAGGCTGCTTGATCAATAGGCAGGCAAGTCTGAATCAACAAGACAATTGTCAGGATAAGCTAGAGACAGTAATAAGCAGGTAAGCAGGAACAGCTAGAACACATCAGCATTTTCTGATCTGACCCCCCTATTGGCAGGACAACATTGTGTGTCTGTGCCTTCCAAAACCGTTACAAATCTGTTTTATTTTGTATTTTTTGGTTAAAAATGGTATTGACTGAAGGTTTGTATTAAAGTCCAATGATTTGTTGACCCCTCCATCCACCCTGACCTCCTCTTTACATGAACTTTGTCCATGTATAACATCACCTGTCTTCCTCCTTTGCTCCAGTCATAAGTAACTAAGCCCGTCAGAAGGCTTTGTCAATTGAGCGTAAACATATGACGTTTTGGGTAGAGATGCACCGATCCAACTTTTTTAGTCCTGGGCTTTGGGTATCGGCCCATACCGAGTACCGATCCGATACCAGTGTTTAATTAATAAGCTGTATGCCTCACTGTGTGGAAGTGACTGGGATCATTCTTTCAGGTGTAAGGCAACATCAGGCCTGACTTAAACATTGTTTTGCTAACCTTATAAAACAAAATATAACAAATAAATACATACATATATACCAACAACTTGGTAAAAAATCTTAACAGGAATTACGATTTAAGTGTAAAGCTTTTTTAATGCAACAAGTTTGTCAAAACTTAAAAGGGAATTAAAATTCCATTATATAATCTATATAGTATTTACATATAGAATTGAACTGAATAGATCGGCCCCATTGTCACCGATACCCGATCCAGCTACTTGAGTCAGTATCAGCCCGATATCTGATCCGGTATTGGTTTCAGTGCATCCCTAGTTTAAGGGCACTTACCAGAACGACTGGTGCTGTTGTTCTTCTTGGGAGGACATTCTCTGTTGGCAGCAAGGCAACATAAACTAGCAAACATTACATGAGAATCAGCAAATGAGCTGTGCAGATAGGTGATGCTGACAATGCCAAGGGATCCAACGAGGAGGGTACAGTAATTCACTGCCACCTAGTTGGCAGGTATAGTATGACTGAGTTAGGGAAGCTCTGTATGGTTGCTGTGCATGATTTTCAGCAAGTTTTGAATTTTTTTTTTTTTTTTTTTTTTCTCCTATGTCTTACAGCCTGTATATATGGGGGATTTACATAGTACATGTGCGGTCTGCACTTGGAAAATGATTCCATTGTAAGCCAGAGGCTCTGGGATTATCTTCAGAGCAGCAGGTTTTGTAGGGTATTTCAAGCTGTGTTGGTGTATTTTGAAAGCACACTATGGATGCAATGTTCCCTCTGTGTCTCACCCTCGCTGCTCCTTTCCCACAAAGGCTTGTCTTTAGTGACACACACACACACACACACACACACACACACACACACACACACACACACACACACACACACACACACACACACACACACACACACACACACACAAACACAAACACTGACTCTTGCCACATAGGCCCTAATTGTCCCCATAGGGACCCAATGACGACCTATCACCACCGCAGGAGGCACAAAGAAAACTTCATTTATTCTGTTCTCTCGCTGTCTCTCCCGATCTTTTTGATTTTACTTTTCTTTTTATGTGGCTCTTTTCCCTTTTATTACGCCTTTTCTTCCTCTACCCCCTGTCTATAACATTTATTTCTCTCTCTCTAACGCCTTCTTTCTATGTTGTTTTTGTTCTGTCTTTCTCCCTCACCCCTGTAGTGATACTGGCTCCCCGGAGACAGGCCTAGTTACGTGCAGTAGACTGCCTGGATAAGGGCTTCACTTCCTGGGGAGAAAAAAAAAATCCCTGGCACACACAGTGGAGATAGTGTAAATGTATGCATGTTAAAGGGAGAGAGTTAATGTATAAAATAAGGCATGTGAAGCCCACCAAAAGGATAATGAAAACTGGAAAAGAGAGTGAGATTGTAAAGCAATAACGAACATATAGGAGACGTAATGAAAAAGTTAAAAGCAACAATAATTGATGAATTCCTCTCATCCATATCATGTACCGCAGCGTCAAGGAAGACTGAAAATATGGGGGGTGGGTGAAGGTGGGAGGGTGCCATAACTTTATTTTTGCTGTTTGTCAGTTTTAGATTTATTACTCCCTCTGTCTGCCTCATACTCTCTCTGTGCTTCTCCTCTGGGGACCTGAGCTAGCTGAAACTTCTCCAACTCTGGAGCTGTAATTGAATAGCAGAGAGTTCTAATGGAACATTAGGCTGTTCCTGTCTTGGCAGGCCCTATTGATTTTGACTTTGCAGCATTGTAAACAATCTGGGGTAAATGTAACTGAACGGATGCAGACCTTGGTATAGGCTATAATTCCAGGGCTATTGCTGTGGAACTGTTGCGCTGTGGCAAGTAACTGTTACAGTGTGCTTTTGTTTGACTTTAATAGCATTTTACTCGGGGTGGCTTGCGCTTGCAACTTTCTCTAAAGAATAATAGCAGGTAATTTTTGTTTGTTTGACTTTCTATTCATGCCTGTTGTTTGTGATGAAGAAAAGGATGCCTCAACTGTCAAGCGCACTTGATTTTAATTGTGTGTCACCTGGCGTGCATGATGCTGGTCGGTTTCTTCTCAGAATAATAGCTTTTTCTAATGTTATTTTCTTTGGTTTGCAGTCGCGTCTAAGATAGAGTGGCATGTTTTTATGTCCACAGCGCTTTTCTTCTTTGTGAAGGCGATAAAACAAAGATATCACTCGAACATACTGTCGACAGGAAGTCCAATCGCTAGGATGGGGTGGGTGTGATTTGCCGCATGAAGAGTCTCTAGTGGTGAGGGGCTCACATGCAATTTAACTGATATTACATGCTGTCAATTTATCAATATGTGTGGTGGATTCTCTTTCACAATAAAAGACATCCCCTGTGCTATTGAGATGACAATTGCTATGGATAAAGGGAAATGCTGCGCGTTTGGCGGCACCTGTCCTGGTTGATAATGCCAATAAAGTCTATTCAAAAACAAGGCTCACATTTCACACCATGCCTTGATGATTTTTTTTTTCTTTTGTGAACATCATTCGCCTGTGCTACAGCTACTTATACTCTGCTGCTGGTCTTTCTACTACTATGTTCACTACAAATAGCTCCAATCAGACTGTTCTCATACACCGTTCGTAGCATATCTACAAAACGTAATGCACTGTAATTTGTATATATCCCACAGTATCAATTTGTATGCAATCCATGTAATTGTATCTAAGTAGGTTTGTTGCCGAAACGTAAGCAAGTAATTTTGTTACTTTAACCTAACCAAGTTGTTCCCTGTGAAGACGGAAGTTTATTTTGAAAAGCTGGACATTAGTAGGAAAACGCACGAAAAATGAGGACTACCATTTTGTAAGATATCATATGCACCGCTGAATGAGGATACTTTGCGCTAATGTAATGCATTGGATACAGGCAGTGGGGGATATTTGACCGATTGTACGATTATTCATTACAGTATTATAACACATCCGTCATAAGTTATCCCCATATTGCTGACCATATAATTATTCATGACTTCGTTCTTATTGTTTGTTGAGCTAGAATATGACATAACTACACCTGATGGATATATATCGAAACTGTTAATACTATAATCTGTTCACTCATTTTTTTATCAGAAAGTCACCCGTGACTTATGATGCTTATTACATGATCTCAGCCAGCTCTCTTTCCACCAGGAGCCAACGTGAGCTGCTGCTTTTTTCCTCTATATTTCATTATTTCCCTTCCCTAGTGCTTAAAAAGTCTTTACCATAAAAGTCTACCAAAAAAGAACACTCAACATGTGGCATCTTCAAGTCCAACAAATGTAAAGTGTATTTGATTTAAACAGCATGTCACCTTTAGCGGGTGACGCTTGCTACATGAGAATTCCTCCAGCCTTCAGCCTGCGGAAAGGAATGACTTAGACGCGCTGTCGGTGAAAATAAGTGTCGATGTCAGAAGATGAGAGCTCCACCAAGCAGACACATGCGGAGGGCTTGTCAGATGCCTACGCTTTCTCTGTGTCCCCTACAACATTAAAAAATATATCAAATTAGAAGCCAACGCTGCCAGTGAAGTTAAATTGAAGATAATAGAAAAAGGAAGAAAGAAAAATTTGACTGAGAGAGGTTTGCGGAGGTTAGCGGGGCCAGGAGAAGTGGTGGTTATTTGATCATTTTTCCAGAAGCAAGAACAGTCATCATTTTTTTTTATTCAAAACGGAACTTGAGAACGGTGTGTAGCTGAGCATGTGGGTGTATGTGCGTGCATATGTGTCTGTCTGCGTGGGTAAATGTCCAAATTCCCTGTGTGTCCGGTTTGTGAGTGTCCTTTATATATGTGTGTGTGCCAGACGTGGTCGCGACCCATGTAAAAATAGTCTCCATTAACATTTAACAGCATTTTTCAGAATGTCAGGAGAATGGGAGAGTCACATCGGCTCTGGAAGGGAGAGAGGAAACGAGACAAAATGAATACGAATATTAATCCCTTGTTCCAAAAGATCATTCCATCCCTCCCTCCAGCTGCTGTCTCAGAGGTCAAGTCATCGAAAAGCCACAACAAATCCCCTCCTCACAAAACTTGACTGGAGAAAAAGGGCACGCCGCACCGTGTTACATCTAAGAATTTTGATAATGGTGTCATTAAAAATGGATATTGCTTCACCAAAAGTCCATCGAGCCAAATTGTACCACTGCCTTTGAGAGTTCCAGGCACCAAACTGAAAGTACAAGCATTGGCCAACAATGGTGCTGGATGCATCTCCATACATTGTATGTTGGACAACATCAGAGTAGATTAAAGTGTATTTTACATGTTATTATATTATTTTGTTTTACATTTATTTTATATTGTGTCTATTTTGTGTACTTTGCAGACTGTGTAAAAGGTCTGCAAAGTTACAAAGCCCAAAGTCCATGCCAAAGGGAGTTACTCTCCCCCACAGAAACACTGCTCCTGAACTGCCTGAAACGCCTTGATGAAGTCCTGCCTTTTTCTTCCGTAACGTGGTGATGTCACCAGGTAACACATTTGCATAATAACTGCCTAGCGGCTAGTTTGGGCCGCGCTCAAACAAAGCCAGTTAGAGATGAGCTGGAGCTGGTTCGGTTGACCAGTTACAACAATGTTGTGGCCAGTTGACCAATCAGAGCAGACTGGTCTTATCAGAGCTCAAACAGAGCGTTTCAGACAGATGGTGAAAAGATGCTGCAGCACAGCCGGTATGAGAAAAGTAAAGTGTATTTTTGAACATTAAAGCATGTAAACATGTTCTAGTAGAAACCCAAAATACAAGTATGAATCTGGAAATGAGGATGGAATGTCCTCTTTAAACCCCTTCAACCCATGTGTCATAGATGCAATGTAGCTTTTCTAAGTTTCTTCAATATAGCGCACTGCACTCTTTTCCAACAGGAAGTAATATGTTATACTTGGGTGGTTTTCTCAACCACAGAAGCAGTCAGGATGAATTCCATGTAAAAGAACATACAGGTACATAATTCATTACCTAACGCTTGTATAGGGAGGTTTCTTTGCTTTATGTTATTCAGCTTCAGACTTTTTTTTCTTCTCCTTTCTTACACCACCCCGTGGGGATGCCCATGAGTTGATATGCCTCCCTTAATAAACTAGTTTTAAAAAAGCAATACCTGCTCTCGAACACCTTAACCTTGCTCGTAACTAATCCCGGCTCTAGGCAGTATATCCCTCCACATCCATAAATGCTGCATTGCTGGCATAAAGACAGTAGTAACCATTGAGCACAAGGCCATCAGCTGTGTGCCAACACTCCATTTAACATTTGATTTAGTGAACTACACACACTCAGGGTCGTTGGTAGTTGGCTGGGATTCTTCTTGAGTGCAGTTTTATTATAGAGTTTATTACCTAAACCCAAAGTTACTCTATACGGCTGGCTCTATATAGCACTGTGTTTGTCCCATCCTTCTGTAACAATCCTGCTTCAGCATTTATAACAGCCACAATTTAAAGCAAAAAGTACTGTGCTGTTTTGCTTTAAAGCGTGCAGAGCTGAGTTTTCTCTGTATATTCAAGTTTGAACAAACCCCCCCCCCCCCATTCCTGGCTTCTGTGCAGTAATTGGCATAATGATCAGGCGAGCAGATAGCTTTGTACTGACAAATTTATCTTTTAGCCCACAGCTAGTTTCAGTAATAGCATCAGTGGGAAAATGAGGGCCTATATTAGGTAGAGGGACAGTCAAGACAGAGATGTTTCATTCCACAGCCGGAGCTATGCATTTACTTGACTGTGTTTAATCATTTGTTCAGTGTAATCACCGTGTCAGATTAAGTGTGTAGAATATATGTTCTAACATGAGAGGGACTCATGTTAACTCCACCGGCTCAAACCCATAAAATGAATCACAGCTGTGAAGTGAAGATACGTTTAAGAACTAGTGTTGTATGACCAAGGCTGGTCTAGCATAACCTCACATGTGCATACTGTATATCCCTCTTGCTCTCCTTTCTGTTTCATAGACATACAATTATACACACACTACTTTGAATGACAGTACAACGTAATATGTAAATTAATATAATACATTTAATAGCTCACTCTGTTAAAGTGCCATTTCTGTATTTTTCAACTTGGACCCTATTTTCCCATGTGTTTGTATCTAAGTGACTAATGGGGTCAACACTTTTTGAAATTGGTCTAGTATTGAAGGATAAAGCTGTAACCGGCAGTAGCAAAACAAGCTGCGAGGGCAAGTGAGCAGCATCAATGTAATATTACGTCCACTAAAAGCGCTTGTTTTTGCCACTGACAGGCTCAGATTGTTATTATAAGTGTCTGAAAACATTATGGAAAGGACCCTACAGAGACTGAGTCCAGTCTGTTTGTTACTGTGTCCAAGTCGCGCTCAAGGAGAAATGTCGTTGGGTAGTCTGAATATCCGTATACTGTGGCTCGAATAAATACGGGCGGCCATCAAATTCAAAGACCTCATCCACATTGTTGAAATCATCTAAATATTCAGCCTTCAATCCATCTATTATTAAAAATACCAGTTACCCTTTAATTTACAACTCCCTTTGCGCACACTTACAGACACATTTATATTCTAATATCTGCCTACACACACAACTGACAAGACAAGATGCACTCACACCTTGTACTGTACACACAGAGTTAATGCTGTCTCTTTCTTGCACACATGAACGCACACAAATGTTCCTCCTATATGTTTAAACAAATATGCTATACATTTTTATTTGACAAGCATATTATTTTAACGTCCTCATACTGAAAACACACTCTCACTAGCATGCAAAAATAAACCGAACTGACATTGACAGTGCATTTTTACACTCCCCAGCACACACCTTGTCCCTGCAGGTATTATGTATGCACAGGTTGTTTCCAGGGGAACGGTCACAATCCGCTGTGTGAAATTAATTAAGGGTGGACATTTGAATTAATTAACTGGACGGGAGTGTGGCATTACACTGCTCTGGCCTTATGACATTAAACACACACTCATGCACACATGCATGCAAAGACACACATGCTCGCACTGAGGAGACACACACAGATTAGATTTAATTACCAGTGTGTGTAGATCATTGGTACAATGTGGTTCAGCCTTAATTACATATTGTACTGGTCCTCTCTATGTGTGTGTGTGTGTGTGTGTGTGTGTGTGTGTGTGTGTGTGTATGAGAGGAAGTGCATGACAAAAGAAGATACAGTGCTGTAAGTGGATCAGTTGCATTTCAGTTACATGAACGTGAGTGCAAAGTAAGCAGGTTTCATTTTCTGCTGCTCTGGTGTAACATCCACATATTGACAGTTCTTACTTCTTATGCTAACTCAGCTGGAGAGGCGAGCCTTTGCGGTTTCAATACTTATCTCTATTGAAACTCACAAATCCCCTAAAGGAATATTCCACCAAACACCCGTGTTTCGAGTGTAAAACTATTACCCCCTGTGGGTTTAAAAGGTGGCACTAAAAACGTGGTAGTGTGCTGCTTCACAAAGGATGGCAGCTGGAGTCTGTTGGGATTCACAGCAGTTACAGTACATGGCCATTGTGAACCAGTTTTGCAGCAAAAAAAAGTGTATTCAAATGTACATAGAAACCTGTCAACCACTCCTGCAGTATAATCCACTTTTCACCTGTGATGCTCAAAACACATTGCCTGATAATTAAACTGAATTGCCATTTGCCACACACAGCTATAACAGCTTATGTTGGTCAAGAGAGAAACATGTAAACAGTTTAATGTCTGAGATATACAGGTTGTGGCTTACACTCTTAAGCTGGTTGTACACAGTCAAATAGAAAACAAGCACACGGTTACACTAAAGTGAATGACCCATTTGATAGTTCAAAAGCAATGATCCACAGTTCCATTACCACGTGTAGGACAGGAAGTGGTTGATAATATTTTGCTAAGCCCTTGTCTGCAAGTCCCCTGCCATGGTTAAAAAAAAAACAACCTCTGGATCCTTGTGCATTTATATTCATGTTTTAATTGCAGAGCAAAACTCCTGAGGTAAATTGAAGGGACAACACACAATGATTAAGTGATCCAGGTCTGGTGAATAATTTGAGGAAAGTACTGTGACAGCGGTGCACCAGATATGTTGATTAAGTAGCACAATCTGCCGCTCTGGTGGTGGCTTCTTTCTACTGAACCTGCCAAAACGGTGAAAGTGCTGTGTCGGGAGTGTTGGGCTGTAGCCATTTTTTTGTACAAACAGTTAGCAGATGAGACAGTGTGTGTGTGCAGCTCACCTAGCAGCCTATATGGGACGGGCATAGTGGATATATATCTAACCATATTGTCCACAAAAGCCGCAGATACAGTCCTGATGGATTGCACCATTACTTCTTAAGAAATCTGTAAAAAATATTTGAGCTCCAGAGACAGATCCCAAAAAAGGGAGAAAAGTAAAAAAGGGTTGAGCAGTGGATGGGAAAATGATAGGCCAGGCAGATATGTTTGAGCAAGGTTCGTACAATCCCTGGAGTGGGTTTGCTCCTCTTCCACCCTGCCAACCCCAGTTCTCTAGAAGAGGATGGATTTTTAACAAATTTTCTATAGAACTTTAGAAGCTGCTTTCCGTCATTTAAACACTGGGAGAGACTTAGGGCGTTTTCATATTAGGTATGATTGATTAGTACCGTACCCGAGTACACATGAACCGCACTCCACCTTTTTAAGGGTACTTTCACATCAGGGACCCGGGCCCGGATCCGAGTATACTTGTCCCCAAAATCCAGTTTGTTTGATTGGTTTGAACGCTCCGTACCGTACTCGGGCGCGGTTTGTCGATCCGTACTCAAGTCCACTTGAAAAGGTGGTCTGGAGTGCGGTTCATGTGTACTCGGGTACGGTTCCCATCAGGTGGGAAAGCCAACCATACCGATGGAAGTTGACTGCTACTTAGCGCGAGTAATGTTATAAGTCAGCGAGTAGCTTTGAAAGGGCAGGCTTTTTTTAAACGCTGCCGGTCTCCACAAAAATCTGTATGTGCGCACAGCATGCGTCATAAAGCAGGAAGGCAGGCGACAGGGTACTTAAAATATAGACAATAATAGGCGATGGGGTTGGGCGATGTTTGTTATTTTATTTAGATAATTTAATGGTCTGCCTCTGAAGAACGAGAGCCACTCAGCTGCTCAGCGGGCAGAGAGAGAGAGCGGGGAGGGAACATGTCGAGCCGGCATACTTTCACATCTAACTCGGTGAAATAAGAGTTTATTTCAACCAAACCAGAGTTGGTGATTGTTAGAAAGACTAACGACAACTGTTTTGGTGAGTTTTATTTTGTTTCCGTCAAGTTTGAATGAAGTGGTTAACGATGGTCCGCCACTAGAACAGCTGATCTCAACACAGACAAATACAGGTGGATGATGACGCATGTGTAGTCGGGTATGGAACAACTTTATTAATGTTAAAGCTGAGCGGCGGGGGAGCGGAGAGGGGACAATCGTACTTGGGCACAGTATGAATCAATCGTACCTAATATGAGAACGCCCTAAGTGGACTCAAGTACAGATCCACGAACCGCGCCCAAGTACAGTACAGAGCGTTCGCACTAATCAAACAAACTAGACTTTGGGGTCCAGGCCCCTGATGTGAAAGCACCCTTAGTGAATAGCCTAGGTTCTCCTCTCTTAGGACTTTAATCTCCATACCAGTACATACTACCTTTCATATTTTTATGAGACATTTTTAAGGAATGTTTATTATTTTTGTTAGCTTATGGTGGTTTTGAATGTGTAAAAATGAAGTCAGGCACTTGGTTTTATATTCAGGTGAAGTAGCTGAATGTTTGCTTTTTCTTGATAATGGATGGCTCTTCATAGAGCATACGATTTGGCAGACTGGAGATTAACAGTTGGTGTTGTCAAGGTACGGCACGCTTTACATGGAGGTAGTGTATGAGGAAATTGCGTTGGACAGCCTCCCCTTCCTTCCTAAAGCTCTAAGTGCAGCAGTATTCAGCCATGTTTCCCTCCCTGATGGTGTTCCTCCTGGTAAAATCATGAAGGATTAAGGTTCCCTTGACTGAGAGGTCCACTTTCTCTAGAGCCAGCACAATTACATAGCAATAGATCTGCCACTGAGAGAATCCCAGTGCTCCACTCAAATGTCAGCCTGGCACAGCTGAGGTGATAACTGAAAATCATCGTCTCCCTTAAGGTGTTGGAGCCTGGCACAACTGTAGAACAGAGAGAGCCAATTATCATACCAAAACAATGGGAAGCCTCCATGATGCTCCAAAGATGATGTCTGGGAAATCCAGCGTTCCAGCCAAAAAGGGCCCCTGCCTAAGATGAAACTGGCAAGCGGTGGCTATTGGTTCTGCCATATGCAGCAACATTCACAACTTTAAACCAGTATATTGAAATCACTATACACAAGATACAACCAAAAAACATTAATCTACAAAATAACAACATGAAGTAACTTAATTAAAATTTTCAACCCAGGACCTCATATACAAATTAAAAGTAATATTTCTATTACTGCAATATTTTAAGTAAATCAAGTTTGGTGTGGTATCTAAATGTCTATGGAGTGAAGCATCTGGTTCAATAATGCCCTGTTCATACTACCTAATTTTCTGCTCCCCGACAAAAGCCCCATATCAGAGGCAAATCGATGTTGGCTCTCCGCTCGCACATCGTATCGCATGTGGTATCACGTCATTTACTGTGTATTTCTCACGTGTGCTTTCGTGACAAAATGTGGTTTGGGGACGTCATCTGGGATTCCTCCCGGTTAAAGATCTTGTAGTGTGTGATCCCCTGTCTCCGGTCAGTCATGTAGTGTGAAAACCACAACGACTGAAAGACTCCCGATTACGAGACAGCGAGTTGTGTAGTGTGAACAGTTCAGCGATCTGACAACTTTGAAAGTCGTGTAGTGTGATCTTAGCTTAAGAGGGCTTCCAGCAAACTTTACATGGCAATAGGCGACATACAATTATGATTATGACCACAAAACCAGCTCTATAATGCAGCGTGTGTGCTTAAGAAGAGGATAGACATACAGTACATACAAGAGGCAAACTCAATGACATACCATTCACATAGAGGGAGAAGAAAGAGACTAGAGGTGCTGAGAGTGGATGCTGCTATTTGTCATTAACAACACATGATAAAAATAGCTATGAAGAAAGACAGAGCAAACACAGACTGAGTCTCCAGGAGGATAAAGATCCAGATCAGAGTACAGTGGATGAAACATAGACGGGAACCATGAACCAAAACTGACGGGCAGTCCTGAGAAAAAACAGAGGAGAAAGTGAAAGAGGGAGAGGAGAGGGCAGACTTGAAATCCCAACAGACAGTCCAACTTTTAGCAGCTCAAGCAAATTGTTGCAAAGGACGTAAGGAGTCCCCCAGTTGGAATTCTCAGTAACTGAAAGGCACGTCCAGAAATACTAAATACCAAATTCTCACAAATATCCACTATCCACTCTGTCTCCGGCAGTTCAGACTGCAAATATAATCCACATTTCCTTGGTATACCAGTGCATCGCTTTTGAGATGCTTCTTTTGTCCAATATCATACTGACTGCATGATCAAATGGCAGATCTTTCAGAGGGAGTACAGACATGTAGAAGTAAAGTACAGGAAGGTAAGTAACACAGTTGAGGGAACTAAGATTAAGGACTAAGCACTGGATGGAGATCAAAGCGAGATATAACAAGAATGTAAATAAGCGGGGGGTCTTCAGTTGCCTGGAAACCTGAGCGTTGAGAATTAATTGAAGAGAAGTCAGTTGACAGAGAGATCGAGGAAAGTAAATAGCAAAGTGATGTACTTTATCTGTAGAGAAAATCTTGTATCCACATGTTATTCCTGTCCCATCCTGAATCCTTCCTCGGACACTATTTACCTCTTGTAGATCTAGTGTATTACATCTTACACTTGAGAATCATTTCTAGTCTTCTGTCTCAACTTCCTTAGCATTGGATTCCTTGTTCCAACATTGGGAATCTGTCATCGCTACCCTGCCATAGTGCTCCCTGTTCATCAGTTGTTTTGATATGCCCTCAACTTCAGATCCTCCCCTTGAGGAAATCTATGCTGCAGCCTTGAGTGTCGACATTACGTTTATATCTTTAGTGAAATCTTTTGAGGCTGGCCTATCGAGGGCAGTGAAATAGTTAGTCAGCAGCTATGTACTTCAGTACGTAAAGTTCATTGTGATTGTTTATCAGTAGTTGTGCTCCTTATGGTAGCATATGTGATGTACTGTATACTGTATGTTCAAGTACACAAACAACTTGATGTATTACATATTTTGTAACTGTGTAATTTGCTTTTTATTATATTCAAAGTTTAAACCCCCTTAAATTGGCTATATACAATATTTTAATAATAGCAATTTATCAGATGTCGATGTAAAAACAAGAGAGAATTATAGCCTGAATCTGGAGCTCATTGTTTAGCTGTCCGGCTCGCAACTTAACTGTTTCAGTGTCGATTTCCGTTGTTTTTCAACAAAAAAAGCTCTAAAACCCCACATGTGCGCTACCTGCTCAGCACCAAACAGCGGACAGACACAGTTAGATACTAGCTGGTGAACGTAGTGGAATGCTTAGCAGCTAAAAGAGTCAGACACTTCCCTCAGGAGTCGTATAGGTGGAGAAAAAAAATACGTTATTGCTGGTTTACAGTCACGTGTGATCAGTTGCAAATCCTTTACGTTCTCATTTGGAGCAAGAGGAGGATGATAAGTATGAAAGTAAATGGTTTATTGTATGCAGCCCTTGCCTTATGTCCAACCTCAAATACCATCAGCTCATTCTTTCTTTTCATTGGAAAATATGTCCAAGATGTATTTTTTTCCCATGCTTGAAAACCAATTCTAGACTACTCATGTGTCTCTTTTGTATGTCTTGTCCCATGCTTGTCATCCATGTCTCAAGTACCATTTGAAGAAGTCATTCCATGGCCTCTTCTTCTTTCATTTTTGTGAACTAAGTTCTACCTTTCCATTCAGATTCACTATCGAAATCTTGCAAATTGCAGTAGCACTTAAGTTGTGTTTCACTATGTGTGTGTGTTCAGAAAGAGGACCTGGTCTATATCGTTCCAATGTCCTTCACATCTCACTCAAACCTGTGAACATGGACGAACGGTGACAAAGTCATCTCTCTCATCTCTCTAGTCCCTTGGCTGCTGATGTGTGATGCCAAACAGAAACCCAGTCGTGGCTAACACTTTCATGCTAACACATAATGACACCATGTTCGTTGCGTATTATAAAAAATGAATAGGTTCCAACAGGTCCATTTAGCTTCATGGGTTGGAACCATCCTCTGTCCCTTCTACCTCCATCATGTCTTATCCCTCACATCTATTCCCAGTTGTCTCTCTCACACTCTCCTCTCATCTCTGTCAACTGTTCCCATGTCCCATTTTATGCAATGTTCCCCCATCAAGAGAATCCACTTCATCTCTATCATGTCCTGTCCTTGTAAACCATCCCCAGTAATTATGGAGGCAGCTACTCGGCTGGGGGTTTTCATCACATGGCTGAGAGCTCTGCAGAGATGCCAACATCAGGAATTCCCAGTCACACCGATGAGACGCTAACAGACCACAAGATATATACTGAACTGCTGGCAAATGAGCCAAAAAGCCCGGAGGACCTTTGATTAAAGCCTCAATTCGGAAACCAAATGCAAACACAAAGGTTGCCCCACTAAAGAATGTTAGAGATTAAAAAAAAAAAAAAAAAAAAACACAATTATTTTCCTCCCTTGATTGTCTTCATGCAAAGAGTGATAATTAAAATTGCACAAACTTTGCACAGCTAAACAAGCTTAGTGATTTATCATTTCACACCAAAAGAGCTAATTGTTACACTTGATTGGTTTTTGGCATAGCATGCATTCTCAAGAATCCTGTACGACAAACACTCTGAAACTTTTAGTCCGCCTGAAAAAGTTCTGCCTAATTCCCTCTTCTAAGTGTCTCTAAGCAGACAAACATTGTCTAGCTTTTTTTTCTTGTACTATTTAACAGGATTGGGTCCTTATAGAAAATAAGAGCGCAAAAACTCCCACCAGCCTCAAGCCCCCAGGGAATCACAGTATTCAGTTTGAAGCAGCCACATCCCCTCCTACATCGCTCATATATGGGGGGAGAGAGAGCGGCCCAACATACATTATTCAATAGCTATGACTATGGGATAACAAGCCGGCGAGGCTGAGCTGCATAAAAGACACATCACTAAGTGTTGAGAGGAGAGAGAGAGATCTATTTAATTGACTGGTCACTTAGGAACACAACACGTGTTGGTGCAGTTACTCCCTCTCCTCTGTCCACTGAAACGCTCCGTGTTGAAAGCTATTATCCTCGTCAATTCTGGTGTCATTTTCTCCTCTCTTTCGTTTTGTTTCGTGTCATTTTTTTTAACCACAGCTGCACTGTGTGTGATGTAGATCGGGTTTGAAACCAATAACCTTGAGGCGAAAGATAAGCCGGTGCATTCCCGTGTTATATTTCCCCTATGATAACTGTGATCTAGATTAGTTCTGGAAGCTGCGGCCTTTAGGCTGTAATAGACCAGTAATGTAAGTGTTATTTATCTCTGCTACCTATGATGGCTATCTGATCTGTCTTGCTTTGATGGGATGGATTGTCCTGACTTTGTAGAGGTGGCGGGGTTAAAGAGAACAGTCCGTGTAGCCATTAAAGGAGAAACGGGCTTTAAAAACACACCGGCACCCATATACGCCTGGGTTCAGTACAAATGGAAAAGGATCTGTTATGATCCCCTGGGGAATTGGACGGAACAGAGACAGCAGGGAAACTACAGGAAGAAAGAGGGACACCAGAGCAATAAAGCACACATATAAAGATGTATCAGATTTTAAATGAATTTTGAAATACACAATATCATTCCTATTTGGAATCCATGGCTCTGCAACACCCGCCTCAAAGGCAATGAAAGCAACAAGACACCTGTCATGTTGGAGTGATGAGTAAGAAAGAAAGAAACAAAAACTAATTTAAGAAGTGGTTGTCTTAAGATGTTTTCAATAAAAGTATTCATGAGACTGCAAGTCAGTGTGCGTGTGTGTGTGTGTGTGTGTGTGTGTGTGTGTGTGCGTGTGTGTGTGTGTGTGTGTTTGTGTGTGTGTGTGTGACATCCAGTACAGGTCTTGGAAACTGACCTTGATCAATAATCTATTAGCAGCAAGGCATGTCTGCGTGGGCAGGCGTAAATACACACAAACGCACGCACAAGCACACATTTAGACCCATGCGGGTGAACAAGGTCATCTATTGTCACATTTGTAATGTACACATATATTACATACCCATATTGCCCAGACAAAGAGGAGTGTCCTCGCACACAAACTCTCACTCTCTCTTTCACACAAGCACACAAACTTTCCAGAGTTAACTTATTCCTCTTTCACCTCAAGTATTTGTACCACGGGGAATATTTCATGGCAAATGGAGCATTGCAACTTTATCTGCTCTGCTCTGCTCTCCTCCTCCGTCCTCTCCACTTATCTTGTCTCTTCTCCTCTCCTCAACCATGCCACAGGACACAGCGAATCTGCTTCTATGGAGACAAATATTGCCCTGATGTAGCCAGCGCCGTTTTTTTTTTTTCCTTGTTGATGCGGTTGCTCTGCATGTGTGTGTGCTTTAAATGAGGTTTCTGTTTGAACACAAGCTGCGTGCTTAATAATGTTGTATGTTTTAAGTATGATGACCTTGAGTGTGACCTTGTACGTGTTCTGCAGACTAGCGGGTTGAGCGTGCATGCCTTAATTTGACATAATGGATTAGTTCTGCTGGTTTATACTGTATAGTCCCACGGTGCAGGATCATGATTCCACACCTCACCGCTTCATTGCCATAACAACACCTGATTTCATTTTGCCTCATGCAAGTTTAAATCAGATATAGAAACATGATGTTCATGGAGTGTATTTGAGTCACATGCATGCACTGCCGTGTTTCACTGCTCTGCGTATGTGCATGTACACTAGAAGGTCAGCTTCAGCAAAGTATGCATACTAAAGCTGTTGTTTATGCTGATGGAAGTCCCCTTATACGGGCATTGAAGCTGACTTGCCAAAACTGAAAACAGAATGACTTTACTGACTATGTTTTGATATAATATGTTTGTTAAGATGGCGGATCAGTGGCTCAGTGGGGAGCACGGTCACCTCACAGCAAGAAAGTGCTAAAGTCAGATAGTTTGCTAGTCAGCTGGATCCTTTCTGTGTAAAGTGTGCATGCTTCCCCTGTGTCTTCAAGGCTTTTTTTCCGGTTGCAGAACAGCCCATAAAAAAATTTTTTTGTAAATGTGAATGTGTTGTGCTTTAACCCTGTGATGAACTGGCAACTTGTGAAATGATTACCCCCCACCTCCCAGCCCTGCGATATAGAATATGAATGGATGGATGGTGTTTATCAAGACTTGTAATATATACTTGGCTCTGGAAATACCCTTCTTAAAAAACAAAGTTGTTTTAAAATCGCTAAATATTTAAAGAGGACCTATTGTGCTTATTTTCAGATGCATACTTGTATTTGGGGTTTTCCTCAAATATGTTTACATGCTTTAATGTTCAAAAAAACGCTCTTCTTTTCTCATACTGCTGAAGCATCTCTTTTCTGCAACCCCTCCTAAAAATCCCAGTCTGCTCTGATTGGTCAATTGGCCCCCTCTGTTGTGATTGGTCAACCGAACCAAACTTTTCGGACTCTGCTCCAGCTCCGCTCTAACTAGCTTTGTTTTAGGTCGTGCCAAACTAGCCGCTAGGCAGGTATTATGCAGATGTGTTACTTGGTGACATCAACACGTTACGGAAGAAAAGGCGGGACTTCAAGCAAGGCGTTTCAGGCAGTTCAGGAGCAGTGTTTCTGTGGGGGAGAGTAACTCCCTTTGGCCTGGACTTTAGGCCTTGCAACTATATAACACAGTAAAGTCTCGAGATAACTTATGATGGTTATGATTTGACGCTATATAAAAATAAATTGAATTTAATTAAAGGAAAGGGAAAAAGCACAAAAGCATAATAGGTCCTCTTTAAGTTTATATCATTAATACCCTTATATTGAATTAGGTGATCTGAATATGCCCTAACCTTTGCGTACTCCTCCTCTATTTTAATGAGCACAAATTGTCTTCAAAAGATAATAAAATTCTCAGAATTTAGGACTAAATTTGGGGTTTGGTATAAAACATCAGCATCCCATCAAACACTGCAGGTGTCTTTCTGTGTATTATTTGTGGATAGCAGAACCCAAAAGTGAGTTAGAGACTGCAGGACAGTAAACAAAACAGAACAAACACTACTAAAGTTACATGCAGCTGCTAGCATCCACATAGTTCCGTCTTTTTTTATCCACTGTTTCTTATCTTATCCCGTCCTGACAGGTTTTGTTCAGCCTCGGCCGAAACTTTCAATTATAAAGTATTTGACTAATGCCAAAACAGGACTAACTGTATCCTCAGATTGTGTGTTTAAGACCATTATGTGAAAATGTATTCACGAGCGGTAATCTGAAATGTTATGTAAAAATCCCTCAGATGTATTTTATAACTAAGCCCTCAGGTCGGAAGGTATCATTTGCCTCACTTGCAGGATAGTTTTTTGCAAATCTCTGGAATATGAAATGCATGGGTAGAAAGTAGAAAGAGGCTATACAGCAAATCCCTCCTTTCACCACAGATTAGATGCATTTAAAGAATCACATTAATATACTTACATTTAGTAACACTTTATGTCGGAGCACAAACAAGGAAAGTCAAATAACTTGGCTAGAGCAGCCACCCGCTGGCAAGCATGCACAATTCACACATTTAGCAGCGAGTAGGGAAGGTATACTGTACATATGTTCTGTATATATTTCTATATTGATTTTTTTGTTTTTTTTTCAGGACAACCTGAATTACGCATAGTAATAAATACCTGACATGAATAACCTCCAATTTGCGGTGCGATACTGCAAAGGTGGTTCATCTAACTTCAATCTCCTCTAGTATTTCTTTCCAGCTGGCATTTTTTCCTCGAGCTGTGTGACTTTGTTGACTGGTCCCTTAAGCACCATGCATTATCGTGGTGAAGCAGAAAGTAGAGGGCTGACGTAGCCGCTTCTGTTTATAGATCTATTTGGTGTGTCTATCTCTAAAACAAATGTTCTGTGGTTTACCCTCCTCCGCCTTGCATCTCTATCTTGCGCTCCCTCCTTCTTTCCTCTCTCCTCGCTTCAAGATTTATCACCCTGCAACCCTGAAGCCGGGAGGTCCCTGCTTACCTCAGCTTCTCATTCCCGCCCTCCAACTCTCTCTTCCTGTTTCTGCCCCTATTCTTCCCCTTACTTAGCCTCTTTTTACCCCAAGCCCACCACCCCCACCTCTCCATCTCTCTCACCTTTTCAACCTTTTTCTATCCATTTCCACCGTTTTCCCCCGCTGATAAAGAACAATCCATTCTTTGGGTATCAGTCTGGCAGAAAGAGCAATGGGGCCTGGTGGCACAGCGGACCCTGTAACCCCAAAAAACGCTACAAGAACACCCATTAAATAGATTTGTCTTGCCAAAAACCTGTATCTCCACTTGATAAACTTTTCAGGAATAGGAACAAAAGCAGTAATTTATACTTTCTTTGTTGGAAATGCCGTTGGATTACAGCAAAAAATAGCATGTTTCTGCAGGATTTCACAATGCCACAGTGCAAGTCTATGAATCTTCGCCTGAAACGTGTGAAAAGACAGCAAATTATTTCTCGTCTGGCGGGAGAGCTGGATTAATGGTTTCAATTGTTTTATGTCGGTGTCTGGAGACTTGGAAATAGCACACACCTGTGCTTGTTGTGGTGAAATAGAAGCTTACTGTGCTGTATATGTAAATATAAAAAGCATAAGCATGTGTCGGCAGAAATGCACACTGCACACACAGGCCAATGAATTCTTGAAGTTGCTGAAAAACAAAACAAAAACAAACAATGTCCTCATACAAAAGCAAGACGCTCAAATCCACAAAGCACAGTTGGCTATTAGTTCCTTGCTGACATGATGTATTCACAAAGAAGTTACATTTTTGGTATTTCCAGAGGCTGGCTTTCCGCTGAATCTTTTTTTTTAAAGGCAATAGACGCACCTCTTGTAACACTTTGTTGTGTCTCATGCGGAGCACTGTTGGTCGTCTACATTACTGTTTAGATACCTGTTTGACTGAAACCGCTGTGTATAACAGTGTCACAAGAAAAAGAATGTGACCAATATTTAAGTTGAATTTGGATATGCCTTAAGACATGTTTATCACACCTCTGATTAGTTGAGATGTTTAGAGTTTTGGAAGGCCAATGCCTAACCTTGTAGCCAGCCCATAGACCGTATATAAGAAGTGGAGGTAGTCGCTGTGACGTCACCTGTTGGTTTGTGTACTGCCGTTTTGAAGCCTTGAGTTCGACATTTTGGCCGTCTCCATCTTGGTTTTTGGCCGTTGCAACCCGAAGTGACACAAGAGGGTGGAGCTAAGTACAACCGAACACTGAATAAGACATTTTTTGGCGACCAAAAATGTTACAGTTAAAGGGGACCTATTATACTTTTGTGCTTTTTCCCTTTCCTTTAGTGTGTTATTTAGTTTTTTGTGCATGTAAAAGGTCTGTAAAGTTACAAAGTCCAGGCCAAAGCGAGTTACTCTCCCCCACAGAAACACTGCTCCTAAACTGCCTGAAACGCCTTTGATAAAGTTCTGCCTTTTCTTCCGTAACGTGGTGATGTCACCAAGTAACACATTTACATAACGTCCAGTCTGGCATGCCCTCAAACAAAGCTAGTTAGAGCAGAGCTGGAGCACAGTCGAAAGATTTTGATTTGATTGACCGATCACAACAGTGGGCCAGCTGACCAATCAGAGCAGACTGGGCTTTTTGGGAGGGGGGGCAGGAGCTCAAACAGAGCTATTCAGACAGAGGGTGACAAGAGGTGTTGCAGCACAGCCAGTATGAGAATAATAAAGCATTTTTTTTAACATTAACGCATGTAAACATATTCTAGTAGAAACCCAAAATGCAAGTGTGCACCTGAAAATAAGCATAATAGGTCCTCTTTAACTTTCATGAATAGAAAACACACTGTGAAAGGGTTGAAGTTGTAAGACGAAAATGCGAACAACTCCTAGACCGGACAACGCCGTGGTAGCAACCTGTTAATCACAAGGTAGCCCGAAAGCATCCCCCGCTTTATGGTCTATTTGACTCTAAATGGGACCTTAATTTACTAAATGAACATCATGCTATGTTGAATAAGACTTGAAACTAGCGATTGAGACCATAAACTCATGTTTACAATGTTTACTGAGGTAATAAATCAAGTGAGAAGTAGTCTCATAGACTTCTATACAATCAGACTTATTTTTGCAACCAGAGGAGTCGCCCCCTGCTGGCTATTAGAAAGAATGCAAGTTTAACTTTAACTTTCTGAATTGGCTTCACTTTTCAGACCACTGAGCCATAGAGAGAAAAAAAGAATGCTCCATTCCGATGAAACGTGTTAAAGCAGCAGGTGGAGCTACTTCTACAACACTGTCACGTCAGTGCAATAATGAGAGTCGTCTGTGCTTTACTACAGATAATCAAGCAGTACCGTGGCTGGTGTTTATTGTTTCTGACATAGAGGTCTAAAATAAAGGCAGTAATTTACGGAGAGCACTGACCTTCAGTCTCATGCTTGGGCCTTGAAATTTCCACACACATGCCGACATGTTTTGACCAGCTCAGTCTCATGCCAGTTATCACTTTGAGATTTAAATGGATTTAATTGATCTCAGAACTGTTGACACAAGGCTTGTTCAGGACACGGATGACACGTTAAATAGATGATAAAGCCCCCCCGAGAACACACAGAGACCCTTGAACACATTAAATCCAAGTACCCAGAGAGTAAGATTGTGAGCAACTCAACTCTGGTTTATTTTCTGTTGTTACATGGCCGTGGGGACTGAAAACAACAAATTAGCACTGCACACCAACAAACACATCACTTATTTAATAGTCCTTGCTAATTAGCTGAATTAAAGTCGAAAGAGGAATGGGGGGACACCGCAGGCACTTTATCCAAACTGTTTGATTGGTATTCTGTCTTAGTTGGGACTATATACTATGGGCTTGCCTTTACTGATGAGTTTAAACAACTCCCCCTGTCTGTCTTATCACCCCCCACTCTTTGACTCATTCAAAACTTTTCTGCAAATTTCTTCGCTCCATCATCTCTGTCTTGCCGTTGTTGTTCACAGCACATGCTTTGTAACAGAGTATTATCTATAACGGTGGAACTCTTCACAGATTGACACAGTAAGACAGAAATGAACGCATATAGGTCGATATCCGAAGGTCTGCTGTTCACTGAAATTAAGATTTAATCATCTCTCTAAGAGACTCCAGTTTAAATGTCAGTTAAATCATAACGTTGGTCTTTTATTGAAGTCCATGCGACAGTTTTCTGTATAAAAGCTCGAAGTCTAGAGTTCCCTCTTTCTAGGTAGCCACTGGTCCCTCTATCTATATTTGCACAGTATGAAAATCTGCTTAAAATAGCCATAATCAATATTTAAAAAAAATGAATCAAATGACAATGTGAGAACAAGGAGACAATATGAAATAGGACTTACATTTTCCATGAATGATAATGTTGCACTGTACCTGCTAGATATGTAAATAATCCAGTTTATCATATCAACTTAAAACACTGCCTCTAAGTGGACAAACTGACTGTAGGTCTGCAATATGGCCTGAAAATAAAATCTCTCGATTTTATCACACCCATTTACGCACTTTAACCTTTTTTTTTTTTTCTTTAAAACAAACTAGGCCTACAAAAGACAAAGGAAATATTAACTTTCACCAAACTTCACTTTTTTTTTAAATAAATAAATGCCTCTTTAAAATATTTGATTGTACCCCTGAACAAAAAACTATTTTGTTAACTGAATTAAACATATGTTATTTTTCATGCCCTGTGGCACGTTAAAATGCGAGATGCTGGTATAAATTAGCCGTGCTGCTGCTTTTATTAGCGCATGCTGCCATGTGGATATTTTACTTGTATCTGAAGAGAACTCTCCCGTTTACTATGAACTACGGGAGCTCAGGGAAGCGGTGGCGGGCGGTTCCGTAAGTTAAAGTCAAAATTGATTTTAATTTTTAAACATCGTCCGTCGATTAATCGCCCACCTCTACCTGACTGAGTGGCCCAACAGACAGGTAGACAGAAGAGGCGGTAGCTTTTTTCCTTCCAGAGAGACAGGAGGATAAGACAGACCAGAGAGCTGAAAGCTTTTTGTTAAATTGACAGCTAAAAGTATCTCCTGTTAAGCCCATGTCTGTGCCTTTTAGATAGAGAGAGACAGACAGTCAGTGAGACGGGCAATCACAGGCGAGCTAAAAGCAGTTATTAGGCTGATGGCAAAGATGAATCAACTAAATGTATCTCGTATGAGGCTTGAGCACATTACTGTTGAGAATATGAAGTTAGACAGCCAGTGAGACAGACAGGAGAGCTGAAAGCTGTTATTAGAGTGATGACTAAACACAAATAACCAATCAGATCACTTATGAACCTTCAGTCCAGACCTGTTTTGGCTGACAGTCAGACAGGCGGCCAGCTAGCGAGACAGCCAGTGAGACAGGTGAGCCGAAAGCTGTTATTAGGACCCATCTGTACTGGTGGCTGGTGGCTGTGATGATGAGCTACCAGTCCACAGCTTATTATTACCTGACTAATTACACTGGCTACCTCGGGCTGGCAGCCCCGCGCCCGTATTTATAATCAAAGTGAAATTAAACTATTAACTGAATTAATGGCGCCGTGGTGTGTATTGTGTCAGCTCACAGGAGAGAGCATGATGTGTGTGCCTTTAGTGTATTTGTTTGAACCTCTCTGCACATTTCACACGATGAGGGGAGATTTATGAGCGAGACTCTAAACACAAAAGCCAGAGGTACAATGCAGAGAGCGGGAGACGGAGATAGACAGAGAAGTAAACATCACAAATGATTTATGGTACATGTGAGGAAATGTTGCATGTGCTCACCAAACCACATTTTGACTTTTCTTTAATAATTAGCCATTGGCACTACCAGTACCACTGCTGTTACATTTTACTAGGGCTGTCAAAGTTAACGCGATAATAATGTGTTAACGCAAATTTATTTTAACGCCACTAATTTCTTTAACGCATCAACTCTACTTAAGATTTTTAGGTTGTAGCGGGTTGTAGCTCAGTTTTGAAGCTAGAGTGAAAATATTGGTATCATATGAAACTAGAAGGAATCCATTGGTACCAACCATGTCATACTAGTCATAGTCAAGTCAGCACACTGACACTGCCTGTTGGGCTGCAGTTTGCCATGTTATGATTTAAGCATATTTGTTATGCTAAATGCAGTACCTGTGAGGGTTTATGAACAATATTTGTTATTGTTTTGTGTTGTTAACTGATTTCCAATAATAAATATATACATACATTTCCATAAAGCAGCATATTTGCACACTCCCATGTTGATAAGAGTATTAAATACTTGACAAATCTCCCTTTAAGGTACATTTTGGACAGATAGAAGATATGCGATTCATTTGCAATTAATCACAAGGAACAATGGACAATCATGCGATTAATAGCGATTAAATATTTTAATCGATTGACAGCCCTACATTTTACTTCTCCGAGGATTTGAATTTTCAGGTAAATTTCTCTGTATAGACCTTTTCGTTGCCATTCTGTTGCCAGCTTTGGTCCAAGTTTACTTCCTGTCAGCTACTGCATTAACAACCATCGGAACAGGAAATACAAAGGGGCCCATTTAGAATGTTTATGTTGTCAAGTCTGAAAAGAGCCAACACTTTGTCTTCCTATGTCATACAAACTAGTTGTTTTTGAGCATACCCCTGCCTTAAATTGTATTACTACTTGATTTTGCAAAAGCCATTTTGGCCATGTGGTTTTGAATATCCAGTAGTTTTCTGTTGCTCATTGTTATTCCATTGTTAAACTTCAATTGTTTTCTTTAAATATCTAAAAGGACTTTAATTGTCTCCCTCAGGCTGCCCGTCAGATATTTCTGGCTGTAGACAGAATTAGAAATATATTACTATGATGCATATAACATAGACTAGCTGATGTTGAAATGTGGGACGTGTTTTATGTAGAAACGCTGTAGGGTGCTTTCATATTGTATTGTTTAATCAGTGTGCTTATGCATAATTATTGTGTGTGAGCCAGCGTTGTGTTGGATGGTGTTGAGGCTTATCTGAGGTGGACTTATCTGTAATCACTGTTAGCCTGCCACGAATTGGCCACAGCAAGATTTTTTGGCAGTCAGTATAAGAGCGTGCGTATGTGTATGTGTTCATCACATAGGGCAGACTGCAGCTGTCTCCAGCAACTGGCATGAAAAAGTGGCAGTGTCATATTGTCATGTATCAGTATGTGTCAATTCCTATGCAAATAGCAAGAAAACTAGACACGAAGTACAAACTTTGCCCACACACACACACTCACACTTCACAGAGTGTTATATAATTCCATCACCGGTTGGATTTCTAATATCAAACAATGTTAAAGATGGTGTATGCATCATCTGATGGTCTCATGCCTATAAGAAATGACAGATCACTGTACCATTCTGCACTGCAAAAAACTTTTCAGTATAACTCCAAAAGGATGAACATCAAACTAATATTAAAATGAGAAAAACGTCAAACCGCCATCAAACATCATGCGAACCTCACTGAAGATCAGAGCTTTGCTGGTGAGAAATGAACCTTTTAATGTCACAGAAATCTAGCTGAATAGGTATTTATAAGAAGCAGCTCTTTATAAGTCAGTTTTCACAATGCTGTCGATGCACATATGGGGTTTTTGATATATATTAAGCCTGTGTCTGTGGCCCGTTCTTCAAACTGTGTGAACACGTCCTGAACTAATGCCATACTGCAGCAACCAGCACATTTGTGCGTAGTGCCTGTTGATTGACGCATCATAGTGAAGACTGCACACTTGAGGATGATGGATTTTACAACTGAGTTACCAACAGCATGTCTGAATGGATTCCATCAGGTTATTGTGTGCCAGCATGACCGTGAACAAGCACAGACACTGTCTTCAAGGGGTTTAGTGTGGTGTATTATATAGTAAGTTCTGAATGCAATATGCTGTGTATATTGTGGGGCTGACTCGAATGATTCGAAGCTTCAACTGTTGCCATGGTATTCGACCTCCAAATCAGTATTCGAATGCTTCGTTTTTCTTTTTTTTTTATAAATATAAGTATGTGATAATAATGAATAAATCCCGAAACAGCCCATGAAATAAGGAAAAATCCCACAACATTATTCATTCTTCACATTCAACATTAATTATTAGTTATTCTCAGACAGATATCGCTGTTTGTTGTGTGTAGAGGTGCGTGTGTGTACTGTATTACGTCAGCAGCACTGTCCAGGGCACTGAAACAGGGGAGATGTAGACAAACAGACAGAAGAAAAATGTCAGACTGCTGCGGCGAGCTGCTCCTCGAAGCTTCGAATACCTTTGAATATTTCTCACCGAAGCTTCGAGGCCCAAAAAAAATGGTATTCGGGACAGTCCTAGTCTATATGGTGCCTTCAAATGAAACTCGTGAGCTCGGGAAGTCGTGTACAGGTTAAGTCGTGAGAACACCGCTGCTAAGCAACGCCATTATTAACATTACTGTCGGCATATAGAAGCCACAGGGGCTAACAACTGAGCAAGCTAGCAAGTAGGTAACACAATGCAGGAAATGCAAAGGAATAATGCCAGAGGAGAAAGATGTAAGAAAACAGGAGAAGAAAACACGTCACAACTCGTGAACTCGGAGCTTTCAGAAACTTTCCACTTACGAGGTCATGAATACTACAAGAGGGGGGCGTTGATATGGACTCTTCTCGTGAACACGGTAAACACGACCCCATTTGAAGGCACCATATGTGAAACTTGGTAACCAAGGTGATGAGGACCTTTTTGATTTTGCACTTGATTGTTTGAACTGTGATTATTGTTGATTCCCTCCAGGTAGAATTGACAATTTTCTCATCAAGAAGCACAAGCCATCAATGTTACCCTTTCCTACGTTTCACTTAAGCGCCACCAGTCCGATTGTTTGTCTTCAATCAACTGTTGTATAAATAGACATTAGCAGCTGTTTAATATGCAGCAATTAATTTACAGCCCTTATTTCCATGCATTTGCATATGAGTGCTTAATCAAATAAGCTTTTCCATCTAGGGTTGCGCTTCTAAATGACGGAGTCCTGCACTAAGTGAATGGGATGAGGCCTGTTCATGCACACTGCTCATCGAGCTGGAATGATTCGAAGCACATTACATCTGCCATGCTTTACAAAGCGCTCATCGTTTTAACAGAGTGGAAAGATAAAATAGTGAAGCCTATCACACGCCCCGTTGACAAAGATTCATCCGGCATGCATGCGTTAGGAAGCAGATGAGGGAGGCATTGCACATTAAATCGCGTGGAGCATGCATTCGTTGTTTGGCAAATTTGTTACCTGACTCTATATGAGTGGGCGGTGTCTGACGGTGTACATGTGCACACAATGTGTATGATCTTGCACCTGAGTTAGTGTGTATGTGTTCACTTTACACACATGTAGTCACACTACTTGTGTATGCTCCTTGTGTATGTTTCCTCTGTGTCCCTCGCGCTCTGCGGTGGTCCGTGTTTGTGTTTGTGATCACTTCGTCCCCGGGAGAGTTCCTGGACGCTCTAAAATAGAGCACAGACAGGTGTGACATATAACAAATTTGGTCTCGACCCGCGTAAGCAGACTGCAAAACAATGAGAGAGAGGGTCTGAGAGAGGGAGATTGAGAGTGAAAAGGAAGGAAGAGGGGGGGGGGGGAAAGAGGATTTTTCCATTTCAACGGATCAACGACTTTCCAATTTTAACACAATTCTCATTTGGAATTCAGACCGGAATGCAGCAAGATATTAATTTGGGGAAATCAACAGAGAAATTGGGTCACCTGTGAGCCATTCATTTCACGCCGCCAAAACAAATAAGCAATTTAAAAGAGAGAGTGAGAGAGGGAGAGAAGAGAATAAAAAGAAAATGATGTAAGTGTAGAGATATAATGAAAGAGGGACGGAGAACGGAAAGGAAAGTTGGTTAAGATTGTGAGTAGGACGATTTGGCTCACTGGGAGGAAGGCGGGGGACAGACAGAAAGACAGTGAGATGTTAGCTTGACTTTGGAGCTTCATGAAAATGGCAGACATGTTGTTTGCATTCATTGCAACACACATCCACTGAATGTAAGCCAATGTGGGCAGCGTGTGGCAGAAGTCAGGGACAGGGTCACAGTTGCATTTAGCTCATTCATGTTGAGAATAATCGCCCAGAGACACACAAGTGGAAACAAGCAAACACACTCACAGACAGGATGCTGTCTTGAATAGATTATGCAAATTAGATGCAGAGTATGTCAGGCTGGCAGGAGAGATGGAGTCAAGAGTGAACTGTGAAGGCTGATACAGGCTGAGGCAGTATTGGTTATACCAGTGATTCTCAAAGTGGGGTCCGGGGACCCCCAGGGACCCCTGGTGTCAGGGGGTCCGCAAAATAATTTGCTGTCCATTTCTCCCACCCACATTAACTTTGGTCCAATGGAAACTCTGATAAGTTCATTATTTTGAAGTTGAAGCACTTGAAACTGAAAAGTCAGCTTTAGACTGGTAAATTTAAATGTCTGGATTTATTAGGACTATTCCAGTCTTGCTACTGTTCATTTTCTGAAAGCTTTAAAGATCAATAACTTGAGCTGTAGGCTATGACTGCTGTCAGTTGAGTCCAAATGCAATTTCAATAAAATCACCCTGTTTAAAAGTTATATAATTGGAATTAACATTCAATAGCATTGCAGATTTCCCCGCTGTGGGACTAATAAATAATCCTCTCATCTTATCTTCACATGATTCAAATGTGTTTCTGTTTATCACTATCAGAAAGGTCTGAAGTATTTAGGTTGAAAAGTTTTAGACAAATAGTTCCAATGGCATCAAAGAGTACAAATGGTAGTAAGCATTATGCTTAATCAGTGTTAATATTATAAGGGGGTCAATGGAAAATACTCTCTGTAAAGGGGCCCTGAGAACCCCTGGGTTATTAATGCAGTGTTGGTGAGGTAGGGGCTGCACGTGTGTGGGTATGGAAACTGAAGGTTTATCAGTATAGCTGGATCTGTTTGTGAGAATGTAAGAAATATGCAACTTGTTGTTGTCTTAACCGCCCTCCTCCCTCTTCCTCTCTCTTTAGGACAGTCCATTGATCATCCAGTCAGACAGAAATGTGACTGTCAATGCGAGGAATGATCAGGGACAACTGACCGGTCAGCTAACCGTGGGTAAGACACACACACACACACACACACACACACACACACACAGACACACACCATACATATCCACACGTACTACATTGACAGCAAACATTTTCTTCCAAAACAACCTCCAAACCACATCATTTCTCCCAGACAGTCAGTTATATTGCTTTGTCTGTGCTTGAATTCCTAAATGCATTTTTACCTCCTTCTGTTTACCAAACAAAATGCTATCTTTTTCCATTAGTGTATCTCACTGTGGCTGACAGCCGTGCTGTTTTCTCAACTAAATCATTTTTCCAAGCTCTCATTGGATTAGTGGGGGCCCAGTGTCTTAAGGAAAACGTCACTACGAAGACGTATTACATATATAATATACCATAATATAACATTTTCAGATTCATACTTGTATTTTGGGTTTCTACTAGAACATGTTTACATGCTTTAATGTTCAAAAAACACATTATTTTTCTGATCCTGTCTGTCTGAATATACCTGTATTCACCCATTCTGTCTGTCTAAAACGCTCCGTTTTAGCTCCTGTCTCTTTAAGCCCCCCTCTCGAAAAAGCCCAGTCTGCTCTGATTGGCTTGCGAGAAAAACATGGCACACCTTTGCAAAAGTAGTTGTCAAGCTCTGGGTGATATATTCAAATGAGCCTATATGTGACATAGGAAGGGGAGTCGAATCTGAATGACTTGTTGAATCACATGTTTTCTGATCTAGACGGCCCACAAAAAAATTGACTGGGTCGTCTTATTTCACAGTTTGTGAGTTGGTAGACACTCCAGATACCCAAATGCATGAGCACAAGCACTGAAAAAGTGAGTTTTACTTGATGCATGTGTCCACGACAATGCATGCAGCATCGTGGCTGCTAAAGTAACTGTCCTGGTCTGGTGAACTGGGAACTCAGTTGTCTGTTTTGCGCATACACTGCAGCTGGCGATAAATTATGTATTTAACCTGTTTGTGCATTGGTTATAGTTGCAGCTGGGCAGCTTGTTAGGCACTACAACCATACAGCACCACTGAATGCAAGACACTAATGTCGGTTAACGGTTAATGATTGGTTAACGAGTGTTGGTCTGAAAAAAAAAAAAAAATTAGCATCCCTGCTGTAAACAGTTAATTTTAGTAAGTTGTCATTGTAAGCGTCACAATGTACAGCTACGGTGTCGGTGTTGGTGTCGGTGTCGGTGGTGTGCCAGTTGTGCTTCCATGGCACCAATTTGTTGCAGAAGGGTCTTTTGGATTTTAGATGAGATATTGAGTCAATTGTCCAATTTTTGCTTGGTTTCACAATGCCATAAAACACAAAAATCATATTTGATCTTAACACGATGAAGGATTTAAATGTTACAGACATAAATCTGATAAAAACAAACTTAAGACGTATGGTACTGATAGAAAGCAAGTTAGAATGACTGACTTATAGAAGAGGACGGGTACAAATGAAAGGATTGTGTGTACTACAAACTGGGCAGTGGCGTCGTTGGTGCCTCTCAGTGAGGCGAGTTGCAGAGACAAAGGGTTAGTGACAGGGGACCCAAGATTACGATGACAATGGTTGGAGTTCAGAGCAGGTTAAACATAAAATGGAGTTAGCTGGGAACCTTTGTTCCCGTCTTGTTGGGATTTAATATTGTCTCTTTTTTTAACCTCTTTATTACAAAAGTTCAGTAGCCACCGGTCAGCACTAAGCCCCCGAACATTTCCTCAGGGTTAGATTTGTTTTAGGTTCTCGTGTATTACAGGAAGGACCTCGAAGTAGCCATGCTGCTATTTCATTAACTCCCTCAGAATATGACTGGACTTGAGCAATTCAGCTTAGACATATATGTAGTTTGGGAAAGCGATTACAGTAATCAATCATGTCTTGCTCATGTTTTCATTCTGAGTGGAGCGATATTGGTATTTTTGCATTCATGACGGATTCCTGTTTGTATCCTCAAAATCATAGAAAACAGCATCAACATCTCCTCCGTATGTGATTTAAACTGTGGACTTGCAAACACATTGATAATGTTTTTCAGCTTTAGTGACTGTGATTAGCTTTTTCACAATTTCACTTGGTGATGTTACATTTAAGTTCATGTCTTCAAGGAAACCAGGCTCCATAAATGAAAAATCCACTTTTTAAAGGCCAATCTGCTGTTTATCTGCTTTTCTAATCTTGCACATTAGTGCTTGTCACATAACATTCCAGTGCTTTAGTTGTATGTCATGAGGTATTTGCGGGCCTTCATTATGTTTTGTGTCACTGTTGTCTTTACAATAACTTTACCCGCTCTTGTGGCATTTTTATCCCCTAAAAACAAATCAAGTAGTTAGCCATCCTTCTCTTTTGGTTTGGATGAAGCTGCTGTAAAGATGTGGCTGCTTATTGATGCAGTCAGAAACATTTTCAGATGTGATTTGACGAGTCATAAAATGTTACCAGTATGTGACTGGCCAGTTGAATGTGCGGTTGCATTTGGAAATTAAACATGACATGCATCAAATTACCTCTCAGTGTATTTACGCCTTTCACTACTTTCTTACTGAAAACATTTGCATATTTAGAATTAATTATTCGCTTCCCACCCGACTCCTTGAATACTCGAGGAAGCAGATGTTTATGTTACGAAAGACTTTGAATCACCAATAAAAAAAAAAACAGTATAGCAAATCGGTTATTTGATCTTCACATGTTGCCATCATAAAATTAGCAAACTGACTTGTTCTTTTGGTTTTGTTAGAAATATATAGACTTTATGTGTTTGGTGGTGATGTCAGAATTCAGGATGTTTCAGATATAAATCCCCCTTTCTTTTTCGATACATAATGAGGTATTTCTGTGGGCGGAGCAAAGGTGGAGGCAGAATAATTCTCTGAAGACTAACACCTAACGCCGGCCAAAAAGTATTGTTGGCTTTTTTTTTTTAAACAATGGTTGAAAGAAATATGAGTTTTTCTGAATATGTACAGTCACTCACTCTCAGGGACCGCTAGTCTTAAGACGTGTTAAGACAGATTTTTCAAAAGGAGAGTCTTACAATATCGGCGAAGCTTTCCAAAGATGGAGAGAAAATGTTGCTAATAGTTTAGCCTTCTCGAGCTCACGCAGAAGGCTAATCACAGTTAGCAGAAGGCTAAGCTAAACTATTAGCAACGTTTTCTCTCCATCTTTGGAAAGCTTCGCCGATATTGTAGCTCGCTAGAGCCTCGAATCACAGTTTGTCATCTCAAACGTATGCGATATCGATTCTGGCACCCAACAACACAGCGAGATGACATTTTCGATGCGTGACTTTAACCTGCTACTCTGAGGTGATTCGTGTTTGCCTCCAGTCTTTCCTTTGTTTTGCCTCCAGCTAACACCGTGACGTAATCATGACATCGGCTTTAAAAGGGTCGATAGAAGATCATTGCCAAGTAGCATTTACAAGCTGACAGGTGAGGTGAATGGTATGTTCGGAGGCTTCTCTCCACTGTCTTTCTCGTTTGATGCAAATGCAACACATAGATATTCATCCCCTGTAGGCTGGCCAGGCACTTCTAGTGTCTTTATACGAACACACAGTCTTTCCCTTTCTGACACGTTGAAGGTTCGAAATCCCTGACAGCTCACCTCCTGCTGTTAAAACTCCCTAAAGCTGCTTTCCTCACCAAGAAAAGCACTTTAATGCGTATATGTGTCTGAGTGAGGACGTGTCTGCGTGCCTATCTCGCAGTCAGCAGAATCAGTATGTTTTAAAGCTCGACAGCAAGACAGCCTACTGCAGCCGACTTAGCCAGGCTGCTACGGGATGACATGAAGAGTGTAGTGTGTGACCTCACTCGTGCAGTAACACACAGTCATGCTCTAGTGACTGCACACATGTTGAAGTTGCACTTGCACATATATACTGAATTCTCTTGCTGATATTCCCTTTGTGTCACACTCATGCGCACATAAACACAAATCACACACAAACCCGTACTGTCACACACTCACATTGAGATTCCCCAGACACAGGGAAACCTGCCAAGCAAGTAGGAGTTCCATCAATAACCGCTTTGTGACATACAAACAAACACACACACACACACACACACACACACACTAAAGACCTCAGCGGCTGGCTGATGGGATGGAATGGGACAGAATGAATCCTCCTGAGGAGCTTCTTCTATCGGGCTCCGGAAATCCCTTGGTCTCCTCCTGCCGCTGCCTCCTGTTGCCTCTGTGCTGACTCAGCAGCACATTTAACACACGCGCGAACAAAACACACACAGTCTCCTCCCCTCTCTTTCTTCAGTATCCTCATGGGGATACTCAGAAATCCTGAAAGTAAGACACTTGCCACCGCAGAAGCAGAAGAGTTCCACCTCAGTAAACCCCTCATTAGTATTCACCACCGAAGCTCACCAGAGGAACAGCTCGTACTGTAGCTTCTACAGGAGGTACAGGATCATCACGGTCACTGGTATGGAAAGGTGAAATGCCCACAAACGTTTGAACTATACATTTACATAGAATACCGAGACACAGGTGTACTGGCACATTATTACATATTGGATTGTAAAATAGGTACTAACTTGAGCTGCATACAAATGGAGTGGAGGGAGGAGAGAAAGACCCCAGACTTGTGGCAAAAGCTCTGCATCTGGGGACACAATGGGAAAAAAAAAGAAAATCTGTCACGATACTACACTGTCTTAAAGTTTTCATGAGGTCAATATGATTTATTGACCGAAATAAATTTATTGGTCGATGTAAATTATTAGACAGAGGTCACCAAAATATCAGCTTGGAGGGAACATTGGTCCTAATTGCTCTTTTTTGTTAGGTGCTTGACATTTCTTTTACATGACAGCATCAAAAGGTAACTGATGGACAGGGAATGAAATTAGAACCTTCTACCTGCAGGGTAAATGTTGACTCTGGCAGGTAGAAATGTCAGGTCATCTGCCACTATGGGAGATAGGTTGTCCTTTAAGAAGGAATATTATTTTTAAAAAGCAATCCCTAAATTAAAAATAGTCAGGGATTACCCGAATTTTACCACTAGGTGTCACACTCGACTCTTAACAGACGTTAATAACACACCTTAAGTGAGCCAGGGCCAAGCCCTCAGAACCTGCAAGGCTTCGAAGCAAATTTTCGCAGTGGCCAAACGGCGGTACTACAACCTCCGTGTCCACGGTCCAGCCTCGGACTGGGATGCGGAGTTAAAGAAAACGCTACTGCGCCTGCTCTATGGGCCCAATAGATGCGGAAGATCGCCGGATGATCCGGGTACTTTATCACTCGGCAGTCGAGCCATTTGGCTTCATGTGTCACTGAGCAACTCTCACAGGAATGAACGGGCACCCGCTTCCAGCACTGCATCCAGTTCTCTTTATACATCCATGGCCAGGGCCGATATTGTCGCTAGCTTCCCACTTCACTTTAATCAGCAGGTGGCAAGCAAGACACGGGAACTTGGCTTGGGTCTTGACAAGTTGTAGCATTTATTCACCAACAGTCTAAACTGTACACACACTGCACTGCTACGTTCACAGTTATAATGTTACTGATAACTTCATACTCACTGTCAGTCACACACTCGCTCCCTCTCTCTGTCTCTTGACCGCACACTCTCTAACGTAACGGGCCTCCAGGCTTGCAATACACTGGCTGACAGAAACACATCTTGTCTCGTCGTCACCCCAAAAAACACATGAAATTTCTAGTTAACAAACACAACGTGCGCCCCTTCCACCCTCCCACCTCTACTGACATTTGATCTCTTTCATTTTGCCGGTGTTATGTCGAAGTCACCAGTCCCGCCTCGGCAGGTGCGCATCCGTTATAAACAAATATAACGGATAATAATATTATCATAATCACGTCATATTGCTTATTACTAATCAAATACAAGCTGGATTTAGCGCCGTCAGCACAGGTTGCTGATGTCGGCTACTTTTTAATTTGCCAGAACGTGTCATAATGACAAAAGCTAGTTCAGCCAGTTTGCATGAAATCAAACCAGTGTAAGGTTGTACACCTGACCGGACCAGCAAAACCCTGAAATCGACCCAACTTTGTTAGGAAACAAAACTACTTAGATAAGTTTAGGAAAAGATCGTGGTTTGGGTTAAAACAACTACGGAGGTGGAATAACTTAAGTACGTAAGTTACATGACAAATAAATCAACGCTGACGTCTGGTTTCACATGGAGTATGAACACCGGCCTCCTGGACAAAGTTCTAGCTAGTTCTTCATTAGCTATGAACGGTGTATGAGAACAGCCTGCCACAGTGGCAGGTTAGGACAAAATAATAATTTCCGACCCCGCTGGATGTTCAATATTTTAGTACTTTCATAGCCAAAAATCCTGCAGGGTGATGCCCTCCATTGTGATGATTAAAATAACTTGTTTAGGGCGTGTTTCACACCTTTCCATACTCAGCTAAATGTCATAAGACAGATGGAGAAACACACACATGTACTCCTGTATATTTACCTCGAGTCCCCCCCTGAGGGCCAATCTTTCCACAGAGAGGGTCTGAGTAGCCTACACGTGTTGGCCTTGGGCCTCCCATCTCAGTTTTATTGCTCTCTCTCTCTCTCTCTCTCTGTCATCCCCCCATCCCTTCCCTTCCTCTCCATCCTCTCCTTGGCTGTCAGCTCGTTAATGTGAGTGAGAACCTGTCATCTTTGTCTTCTGAATAGCCGACCATAAAGATGATGAGTGAACTTGGAGTTTTGAAGCCATACCCTTTCACCCGCCTAGGTGATGATGCCTCAGCATTAGAGGCAGTGCAGTGATATGAAAACGCAGAATGCTGTGGGATTATCACCATGACAGGAACAGAGATACTCCTCATTAAGTTCTGACTGGCTGAGCAAACTTTAAAAAAAAGAATAGAGTAAATTACTGATATAAAATAACTCAAAACTTATGATCACAATTCAAACTGCTACTTAAAGTTGTCTTCTTCTGTTACCACTCCATTAAAAAGTCCATAAGGCACTAACTGCAGTGTTTTGCAATATATAACTATGTGTTGGGCTAAGAAATAATGTTGGAAATTACTAGAGAACAAAACTATGGTAAACTATATACACTAGGGCTGTCAATCGATTAAAATATGAACTTGTTTAATCGCATGGTTGCCCATAGTTAATTGCGATTAATTGCAAATTAATCATACATTTTTTATCTGTTCTAAATGTACCTTAAAGGGAGATTTGTCAAGTATTTAATACTCTTATCAACATGGGATTGGACAAATATGCTGCTTTATGCAAATGTATGTATATATTTATATTAGAAATCAATTAACAACACAAAACAATGACAGATATTGTCCAGAAACCCTCACAGGTACTGCATTTAGCATAAAAAATATGCTCAAATCATAACATGGCAAAATGCAGCCCAACAGGCAACAACAGCTGTCAGTGTGTCAGTGTGCTGACTTGACTATGACTTGCCCCAAACTGCATGTGATTATCATAAAGTGGTCATGTCTGTAAAGGGGAGACTCGTGGGTACCCATAGGACCCATTTTCATTCACATATCTTGAGGGTCAGAGGTCAAGAGACCCCTTTGAAAATGGCTATGACAGTTTTTCCTCGTCAACATTTAGCGTAATTTCAGAGCTTTATTTAGCCTCCTTCTCGACAAGCTCGTATGACATGGTTGGTACCAATGGATTCCTTGTTTTTTTTAGTTTCATATGATGTCAATATATTCACTCTAGCTTTGAAATTGAGCCCGCTTCAACCTAAAAATCTCAAGTTGCGTTTATGCGTTAAAGAAATTAGTGACGTTAAAATGAATTTACATTAATGCTTTATAATCGCGTTAACTTTGGCAGCCCTAATATACACTATTTCTATATATGTCATACAGCACATTCCCGTGTTTCATCTCAGAAACATTGTATTTTAGTATTCAACTTAAATGTCTGTCAGTAAAGCCGTAAATGCCCGTGAAGATAGTTTTATGTTAGATGTTTAAACATGAGTAAAGCTGTGCGCTCAGAATGCCACGGAGCATAATATTGACAAGTGCTTAAACTGGCCAGCTCAATTACTGTTCGCTGTTTGTTTCCCATTACCGGTAGCTTTACCTGTGTGTCCGTCTCTTGGCAAAGCTGGCAGTCATTACGGCCTGGGTGAGCGAGTGTTTGTGTTCTGGCTGTCTTATTGACTTTTCATTTTTCTAAGTGCATGGTGCTGATAATGAATGCTCTTTCTCCCCTGGCAGTAGAGGTATTGGTAGCACTCATTACCCTTGTGTATGAGCGTGTGTTATTTTATGGGGACACTTTTTTTTTTTGTCTTTTTTTTTTGTGTAGCCGCGGAAGCCAAATGCATTTTAGAAAGAGTAAGGACAAGGGCTTGTGGGTGTATCCGCATGTGTGTTCGAAAAGTTTAATTTTGGGAAGTGAGAGACAGAGGGTCATTCACTCATACAGTTCCTGCCATAAAAACATCCCATCCAACTTTAAAAGTGACTTTCAGCACTCGACCTTTCTCCCACTCTCTCTTTTTGATCTTTCATTCAACACACTCACACACTTCCCCCTCTGTCTTTCTCTTGCCCTTATCCTTATCTTCTGTCTTTGCTCCCTTTCTCATCCTGTCTTCCTTTATTCTGTTGTCATTTGTACCTTTCAGTCTCCTTTTTTAATCATGCATGGACCTCATCTCTTATTAAACCAATGAATTCCCCGCTGACCTTGTTACCTTCTCCTAAACTCAGGCTTTACATTTATCACTTCATTATCTTTACCTTCTTAAACTAATTATGTTCCCCTGTATCTAGGTGGAATCAGTCCCCTCATTTCCTCTGGCATTTGGCTGACGCAGCTCGAAAAGTGGATTATCAAAGCAGCGAAATTAGGGGACTGAAAGGCAAAGGCCATACAGAGTCATAGATGGTTAGTGATTTGTGGTAAAAGTAGGGTGGATCCTCCAAGAGAAAGTCTGTCATGTGTCGGGCTGGGTATCGGTGCTCCTTTAAGGTATTGACCGAAATAACCCAGTACCAAGAATCAAAACTTCTCAAGTCAAATAATCCTGCATTCGATCCTTTTTGTACCCAGATGTAGGAAAAACATTGTATGGTTTTGCTCGCAGCCAATCACCGCAAGCGTTCTTCGATTTAATGTGACGTGTGATTGGCCCTGTACCGCAGCAGCTACAACCCATACAGTCTGTGGTGTGGTGAAGTCGAGCTTGGTGTATTCACAGAGTTGGCAGTTCAGCGTGCGGGGACGCCACCAAAAGGTTCAGAAGTATACACACCTGTGGTGTCTGATAAAAATGAATGCATAAAACCTGGAAGGATTATTTCAAGACATCAAAACTGGGTAGTCATGTAGATATCATTTGGATATGGAGGAGTGGTGGTGGCATTTTACGCAACTGAATTCTTCCATTTACATTTTGGATATTGAATGAAAAAAAGGTATCAAGTACTTTATTGGTATTGGTATCACTTTAAGGGTACTGATATTGGTATTGGTATTGGTACTGACATTGTCATTGTTTAAACGATGCCCAGTCCTTGTCGTGTGTTGTTGTACTTAAGACTTTTTATCGGTGGATTTGTGGATTTATAGTTATGGAAATGTAAAACTATACAAAATGTAATCATATTTTGTTTTCACTCATTATCAGAAACATGGCGTTGCTCTAGCAGTTTAACAGTTGAATGTCGGCTAAAATTGGTTTGTGATTAGTGTGCGGAGTGAGCACTTGCAAAGCCTTGCATAAAATTCAATTGTTCCATTACACACACAGTCTAATTATGAATCTACATCTTTGCAAATCCCCCTCTGAGAAACAAATGATGTACATAACAATCATATTTCGCAGTGATCACATTTTCAGCTAGAGTGAGATCTTTCTGGCTTGATTTGGCTGGCTGAGAAACACTGAGATGCTAAGTAGTCTAATTTTATCTCCCTTCCTCATCCAATCAGCGAAGTTCAGACGGCTCGTCTTCCTCATTTTATACTGCCTCTCTATGATCAAATCAATGGTTTTAATGAGGCAATTAAAAATACATAGAGCTGAGCATTAACAAACTGGAGGATACGCTTAAGGGGTCATCAAAAACTCAATAAAGGCATGGATTTACTGCCATTGTTGTCAGTTTTCCTTATGATTGCACTTTAATTGCACAAAGGCTAATTGTCTGCATGTTGGTTTTGCTGCATTATGGCAAACATTGTTTTCATCGCTGGTTCATATGTGTGGGTGTGTTTGCCGTAAGGAATGGATTTGATGGACCATATGAAGTCATTCGTCTGCACCAGTGAACTATAGGCTTCACACTGTTGGCTGGTGGTTGGACACAATAATAAAATGACAGATATATAGTACTTCAGGCATGTAAGCGCTCTCCTTGCCTCTGGCTTTGCAGGAATATACAATAAAGGATGTTTGGCTTTCATTGTAAGAAGGTAGAGAGCATTTCTATTTTTTTTTTCCTTTTCATAAAGCAGCTTAGTAATCAAACCACTTTCAAATATGTCGATCATTGGAAGTGCACTCAAGATATCTCCATTCCTCTAACAACCCAGTTGAGTCATGGACAAAATAACAGAAAAATATGACAATATAGGGCAACTGAATATAGTAGCTCATAGTGTTTGGTTTTTCTTTTAGACTCTGTCCTCGAGGCATTTATTTGATTTGGATGTGGTGTTGCTTTATTGGATTGTATTATATTGTAAGGCGTACCTTTTATTTTGTCCACCGTCTGCATCTGTAAGCATTATGGGCACTGGGAAATGTTTTATCTGTTGATAAAGTGTGTCTTGAGTGAACATTGTAAAAGCTACAAGATGATGTTACTGTTTATGCATTGGAAGGAGTTATACGACCGTGCAATAACCATCTGCTTTTTCCTGTGTTTAATAAAAGGACATTAAAACATCAGAAAAATGCTGCTCGGTGACGCAAGTCAAATAAGAACACCGTCGCCTTCTGGCAATAAGGAAGACTTTATGTGTCTTTATGAGCATGGGATGTTTATTGCAAGGATAGCAGAAAACGTCCCTTTTATTGTTTGCCATAAAGCAACAATGTACTGTCAGTCTGTCTTACCATCCAGCCTCACATCTTCACAAAATTACATCGTCAAGAAGTAAGAAATGCTGTCGTTGTATTCGTTCATTGTCCATATAATTCTTAAATTTGCAACCACCCAACCAAACCAACCAACTTGCCCAGGATGCCAATCAAAAAGGTTATTAGTTAGTATTTCCTAGACGTGACGAAGTGTTAAAGTTAAGCTTGATTACCGAACAGAAGTTAAAAGTTTACAACCAACAATAGTGTGAGCTAATGTTTTCTGTGGGCCACACTAATCATGTCAAATAGCATTTTTCTTTTTCTGCATTGTCTGTGTGAAAAAACATGAATAATGCAGAGTGCACCACGGTTGAAAAATCTGCCACAAGGTCAGAGCAATGACTCAGTATTCCTTTAGGCATGTTTGGAAAGCAAACATTTATAACTGTGTGCATTTTAGATAAAAGGATTGAACGCCCAAGCTCCTTTCTGGACTTGCATTCAATTTTGTACACCACTACATCCCCTTAGGCACTATTGCCATGTTACATTTACATTGTAGGCACTACGCTGATATTCAGGGGGGGCTTTCAATAACTGAAAATAGTGGAATATGTTAAATCAATCTTTGTAATTGTGAGTTGCACAGTAATACAAAGAGTGCAAGGAAACATTCATGTAGTAATTTAAGTCAGACATCATCTGTGCTCTGTGAAAACCATTTAATGTGAGCACCACGCTGCCTAAAAGCAGGTACTGTAAGTTGACACTAGGCTTTTATTGCAAATGTATAAGGTCAATTAATACAATGTCTGTTAAGGCTCACTAACTCATATTAAAATGCAAGATTTGTATCTCTTGCTGCTTGCATTTGCCCAGACTTCAGGATGTTAATGTAATTATGTTCACAGAGGCATGTAAGTCACTACAAAGCCTTACAGATCAGATATACCGTCGGCCACAAGTTCGAAACTTTTCCAACAAGGGAAACAACTCCAGATTCTCTACTGTGGATGTGAATGGAAAACTTTTTAATGCCTTGTTCCTATGTCATGTGATATTACAAGATGATTTGGTCTGGGACTGGGGTTTGCCTAAAGGTTTGAGAGGCACAAGGTCTGACTGGGAAAGTGAGCGAGAAGGAACATTCTTTCTTGCGCCGAGTTTTCGTTCAGATCCCATGGAGAGCCGTGCTGCCCCATGAGTGACACCTCATAATCTGCATCACTTGGCCCGCAAACTTTGAAAGTTGCCAGCCCAGCAACTGTTTCCATTCAGTTATCTATTTATAGTTTACTAAAGACAAAAGCGACAAGTGGCAAAGCTTCTTTTTATTTATTGGAATTCTTAATTTGGGTGGTGTTCCCCTTTAAGTTACCATGCATAGGTTTGTTTTTAGGCCTATAGCTTCTGCTCAAGTTTAGCTGGCCAGTGTTATGATCTAGCAAAGTAATGCAACGTTTCCTCCATCTTTCAATTCAATTCAAATGGCTTTATTGGCATGACGTAACACTATACATCTTTCCTTCAAGTAGTCATTCATAAGTAGTCTACTGTGAAGTACACATCAACTGCAGCTCATGTCAGATTTATCATCACAGGCTGCAGTTATTCCCCACTTAAAATACAGCCCTCAGACCAACACCAGGCTAAAGTACAGCATTCTTGCTTCAGGCCACTTGAGTATATTATTCATGTACTTGAACCCAAGACGACACAATTTCAAGGTGAGCACTACAAAAACCTGAGTTACATGTAGCAGGGGAGTCCTTGCAGCCTGGAGATCACCTCTATCTGTGTCGAACTGAGAATACTGTATGCTCTCTAATGTGCTGCCAAAGTATCTCCTAGTCTTTGCTCATGTTTTTGTTGCAATTTTTGGGTTGATATCATTTGTTTCACAGATTTGGTGCTAAATTCAACCATTTTTTTCAACCCGAGGATCGATAAAAAATGATTAGTAATCCCTCCAAAATACCACATTAAGACACCAAGACCTTGAGGAACACCATAGAAAAAGCCCTGCTGTGATTTGGTACTTCTGTTCTGTAAACTGCTCAGAAACCCCCTTATTGTCAATCTACCTAGAAAAGCCATCCATTCTCTGAATGCTCTAGGTCTCTAGTTTGTGGTTGTAAAATTTCATGAGTCTGTGATTATCCTAGAGGTCACGACAGGCGGGACTGAATGCAGAATTCAGTCGGTATATTGCCCGCGATCCCACGGGTCTCAGGGGGTTAATATGTGCTGCTCTGTAGCCATGAAACTCTTATCTCTCTCTTTACACCCCCACCTTCTTCGTTGTGAATTGATAGATCAGACTTAATTTACTCTAATCACATTAGCTCTGAGTTGTCTAAGTAAAACAATTTCAGACTTTTGGTAATGAGCTCTGCTTTTGTCGTCCTCCTTTATAAAACACCCATTTGTTTTACTAACTTGCACAAAATTGCATGAAAGCTAGGATGAGGCTTTTCCTGGTTTCTCTTCACCAGGATATTATCTTTGCATGAGCAAACACATACACAGAATACTCCAGAAACCTGATCACAAACCCCAACAATTGTCTGCGTGTAGACATATTCACTGTGACGGCTGCTGCACATCATCATCGTCCAGACGAAGGAACAAATAACCAAGAGAAGGAAGAGAAAGAGAAGGACGACAGTTTAATTATGTAATGCAAGACTGATTTGAATCACTTCAACTATTTTATTAAGATACCCTTTAAAGGAAAAGCGTAATAAAATAGTTGATGTAGAAAGAGCAGGGAAAGATAATTAAATGAAATGAAATTTAGTTAACCGAATAAGGTTTTCATTGAAAGTGGGCCCTGAGCTAGCAATATCACTAATTGCGTTAACGCTGACAGTGGTTGTTTGGTTGTGTTTGGGGCTTTAGGTTCCGTATGAATATGTAGAGCGGCATGCCACAACCTTTGCCTGTCTTTTCATCTGCACCTCCCACCATTTCATCTTCCCACCATCCCACAGCCCCGGCTCCAGAGATCACGTTGATTAATGTAGATGACAAACAGCACTCATTTATCTCCCCCTCTGTCTCTTCCTCTCCTCCCTTACTATATTAATGACTGTAATCAACTCTAAATAAATAATTTGTGTCCCTCAGTGCACAAATCTCACCCTCCCACCTGTGGAAAATTCAAAAGTTGAATTAAAAAGTCCATTGCAATGCAGTTTCTTCCGTTCTCCTCAGTATTTCCCTCTCCTCCGTTTCACAGCTTTTTCCTCGTTTATCCTTGTCTGTTTCTTTTGAGAGACACCTTGAGGAGATTAAAGGTGTGCTGCAGAGGGCCTGTCTCTCTCTCTCTTTCACGGGTAGAAACACAACGATGCGGTGACCCTCTTGTTTCTTGCTGTTGCATCATGGCCATGTTGCATGCTGTTTACTTTCAAAGGGCCAAAATAATTGCTTTCTCTTTTGCCCTCTTCACTGCCTCTATTATCGTCTCGCTCCTAGAAGAGTGCCGTGTAGCACTTATCTCTCAAAGTTACAGTCGCTCACTTTCAACTCCAGTCTACTCATTTTGCACTGAGTTGGCTCATAAGTTGACCCTTAACTGTGGGTCTCTGGTGTTTCTTATGCATGAGGAAGGGGGGTTGTTGAGTTTCTGACAAGGACTGGGGGCCATTCTCTTCTATACTGGTGTCTGCGATGTCTTTTTGACCAAAGATATTTTTTAAGCTGTAGTTAGTGGTGGTATCGTATTGGACTGCTTTATTTGTTTGTCCATCTCCATTTACAAACACAAGGGGAAAGAGTAAAGCTAGGCATTCCAAAAAGTGGGCATGTCTGTAAAGGGGAGACTCGTGGGTACCCATAGAACCCGTATTCATTCACATATGTTGAGGTCAGAGGTCAAGGGACCCCTTTGAAAATGACCATGCCAGTTTTTCCTCGCTAAAATTTATCCTAAATTTGAAGTGTTATTTGGCTTCCTTTCCGACAAATTTACATGACACAGTTGGTACCAAACGATTTTAGAAATATTGTGTAATTCCTACTCCTACTGTACGAGTAGATCGTTTGCGATGTAAAGCCAAAGTTCATGATTATGTGCTCACACTGTACGGTCCTATCAAAATGGAAAATAGAAAATAGAAAAATAGAAAAGAAACACGTCCCGTTGGCTCCTGAGGGCCGTTCTGACTGTTGACAGTTGTCAATAAAGATTTGTTTGAAAGCTCCGAGGCAGGTAAAGTTAGTTTGCTAGCAGAGGTCTGTACGGGTCACAATGCTAATGAGGCAGAAACGTGCTGCCGTGATCAAAAGTCAAAAACAAAAAGAGGCGCCGGCGTACAGTATGGCTTGTCCATTTTGTAGAGAGAACTGAAGGTAAGCTAGCCATGTTTTACTATATCTTTTGTACATTGTTATCTTGATAACTACGCTCTGATTACTGTAAAACGAGTAGAAAAAAGGCACTGACGTTGGGGAATCGGCTCATGGCTCTGCTTGAACTGTGTGAGAGCCTGTGGACGGCCGACCAAAATTTCTGACATGTCAGAAATTCATCCGACGGCTGGTCGGGAGGAGTTAATCGGTCTTCGGTCCCCCCTGTACACTGCACGGCAAACGACGCCCGATGAAGCTGAAATTCGGTCCGACTCTAAAATGAGTTGTGTGGCTCAAAATCGGGCCATATATGGGCTGAAATCGTACAGTGTATGCTCAGCTTAATAGAAACAACTCAACTCAATATAATGCAATTCAGTACACCACTAACACCAGCCTGAATCAACAACTTTCAGGGTCAACACGACTGAGCATTAAGAGCTGAGGATGTATAGCAAGGCTGTTGTACTATACTGTCAATATATGGATGACTCGTGTATGAATGATCACAGGGTAAGCATTTAACGAATGACAGTATAAGCCCTCAAAATATCAATTTAAAAAGATGTATTGAAGAAGGAACACAGTGTCAAATAAAAGCAAAGTCGACTTACCTTGTACCTTGTAAAGGAATAAAAAGCAGACATTTTCTGGCTCTTTGCAGTGTCATTAAGAGAAAGAGATAATGCGATACACTACTTAGCTGAATAGCTGTAACATTTAATCAGATGGGACTTAAGTGACAAAAAATGCCAGCAAAGACACTTTGAGGGAATCGCAGTGTGGCTCATCAATTGATCTTTGGCGTATAAAACAAGTCCCAGAGAGAAGCTTGTGTTGCAACAAGTTCTTTGATAGTGCAGGGCTGGTGCTTAGTATATTTACAGTACTATGTATTGTGCTTTTGTGTTATGTTGTAGGTTTTTTTTTTTTTTTAAGTTTGTGTGGGACGTCCTGATGCTGCAGGGATGACCTATTTTTGTAAGCCAACCCAGAAGTTAGACTCACCCTGGGTTCCCTCGACAAAAAGCCAACAGGATTTTTTTCTTTGGATTTTGGATTATTGTAGAAAATAAGCTCTGTGGCAAACAAACGTTTATGACACTTACACGTTTTGTTCAGCAAGATTATCGTCACAAATGAACTTATTGCCGGAAGTAAAAAGCTAACGTTAGGCTATAAACAAACTACACCACGTTCGCATGACTTCAGCGTCACCACCACTAGGCTAAAGGCGGACTAGTGTTTAACGTGATGATTTTTATAGTCTCATTTAGCAACTTGTTAGCAACCGCCTTTTTTAAGTCAGATAAATGCTTCAAAATTCATGAGTGGGATATTTACTGACATATTTTATGTCGCAAAACAAAACATTAAAATATCTTCAGCTTGTGTTAACCACAGACCTTACTTCAGGCATCTAACTAAAACCCCATTCAAAAAACCCATCGACTTCCAGACAAGAGAACCAGAAGTGCTAAAATGCTAACTCATTTCTGGGTTTTAGGACTCATTCCTGAAGCACTCTATACGCATAATATATAACCACAATGTTCCCTGGTTTAATTCCAGCCAGAGAGCAGACAATATCCTGTAGGTTGTTTATAATTCTGGTGTATGTATGAGCTACCTTTTATTAACACTTTTGAGAACATGTGATGTGACTGAAAAGTATTTTTATTTTTTCAAGTTAACAGCAAATAGATAACCACATCTCTATTTCAGAGGCTCTTTCTCCTCCACTGACAGTATTAAAGTGAAGAAGTCTATGTTGGTAGTTGCCAGTTTGTAGGGAAATGATGAATAGGAAAAGTCTCACCTTCAAGCAAAATCAAAGCTCTAGTACAAAATATGACCCATGTGGAGTAAATTAAAGCTGCTGACTGTTACCGTCTGGAACATTTGAGGTTGTAAGAGATTACAATATACTTTTATGTTCATGCTTAGATCTCTTTTACATTCAGGGGCCCATAAGTAAAATATAATAAAATACAATAAAAGGTTCATTCATGCAGCTAGCAAAAGGGAAAGGTTTCATGAAATAATTTTTCATTTTCTGGATGTCGTCCTCCTTTACATTCATAGAGAGATACTTTGTTAATTGGTTGCGATGGCCGTTCAATTCCAGCTTCACTTGATCCCTTGTTTCCTTGCTCAGAATCACAGATCTACATCCTTCAAAAAAAGTACGGGAAGTTACTGTCTTCACTCCCAGGACTTCATCCTATTAACTGTCCCCAAAGTCTTCTTGGAATCAGTTACAAAATGAACTAAGTCTTCGAGAGCTGGTCTCACCGAATGTCTTAAAAGTGTTTCTAAAAGACTTGGAAACAAGCACATCTGGCTGCAGATGTTCTGAATGCTGAATGAATGTTTTTTTCGATACCTTATGTTTCTGTAATTTGCTCTTTGTTTTAAATTGTTTTGTTTGTTATATGTCTACAACCGTGTAGCTGTGCTGCTGCCTATCTTGGCCAGGACACTCTAGAAAAAGAGATTTTTTAATCTCAATGAGTCTTTACTCCTGGTTAAATAAAGGTTAAATAACTAAATAAAAACAAGGGCTCACTTGCTAATGCGGAACTAAATGCGCCCAATCATTTGCTCTGTGGGAAATGAAGCGTTGTTATTTCCAAAAAGAGGACGGAGAAACATTTTACTCAACATTTCGTTAAATATTTCTACACGTGTGCCGTGCGTTGCGTAATGTGGTTTGCACAAATTCCCCTTAGGAGCATTTTCCCTTGCAGAACACACAAAAGGACCCACAGGGCTTTTGAATATTCATTAAATTTGACCTTCTAGACGGGAGGGGAACTGACAAGCATATCAGCCTGACTCACTCAACAGAATGCTCATCTTAATCCACTGATAAGCCTCGTCATGTTTGAATAACTAATCAGGAAGTTTAGTGAGTGAAATCCAGTCAAAGCCAACATTATTCACCTGACATAGAAAGTCATTTTGTGTTGTTTTGTATGTTATAACTGTAGATATAAAACAGAAGGTCAGAAATTTGTTTTCTCGACTATTCAATCCGTGTTGTATATTGCAATCACTATTTACTTTACTATTCTGTAAAATTATATACAAGAAGGACTCAGCGTTGTCTCTTGTTTTCTGTCCAACACTGAAATCTTAGCTGTTTCTTCTTCTGCTGCTTCATTGCTTTTTGTCTGCATGATTATTAATAAACACACAGATCTGCACATACACACAGATATGCACATACACGTTTGATAGTTTGCATACATGAATAAGAAACCGTCCTTCTGGTTACATCACTAAGGAGGAGAGGCAATTTGGCAAGTGTGTTTGTATGTGTATGCACGGGTTGATGATCATTGGAGCGTAGCCGAGAGAGGCTTAATGCCAATATAATCTAAGGGGGAGTTTGCTGCTTGTGTCAAGTTGACGGAGATTTCAAAAGCACTGCTAGCAAACTTTCTTTCCAAGGAAGCAAACACAGATCCGTGCCTGTCTGAAGTCTTTCAGTGTGTGGTTTGGTGGATTTTGGTGTCAGGTAACTGTTTGTGCATGTGCATGTCAGAGAGAGAGACACGTTCCTAAGCGCTAATATATCTCCAGCTCTCTTTGTGTGTGTTTGTGTGCTAGTGTGAATCTGTGGGCACAGACACCAAGGTACTCACACCCCGGGTTGCATCTCTAGATGCTGTTGCACAGCGTCTGTTAAACTGGCCGGTGATTAATACATGCCCATAGCACTCAACGCTTTTTGCTATCCAACTCTCATAAACCACATATACACACACGCACAAATGTACATATCATAGTTCTATCTAGATCATAGATCATATCTAGTTTGACAGTTTGATCGGAGTTCGAAGTGATTGACAGCTGCCTAAGTTGAATGAACAGCCAATAGGAACGCTCTCTCTGAAATGACCTGTGACTGAAAACGGAGCCATGAGGAGGTGCAGAAGTCTAGTTTTCTCTCAGAACACTTGAATTACAATATGATGAAAGGTTATTATGGAATTATTTCCCAATGATGCCAAAAACATTTTGCCTACTGCAGCTTTAATCTTCTGTCTCTATTTTCCATCACAACGTGAATATCCAAAGACAAAGTCTTTATAGCTTTACATTGACAGTTCATAAGTTGTATGAATGTATAAATTTGGATCAATATCTGTATATATGACAAAGATAATATCTCACTAGAAAAACACGGCAATAAAGCACAGTATTTTGAAATCTTTCAAACTAAATTTGAACCCTTCAAGTTGAATATTGAAGAACTTAAGACTGTTCTGAAGCTGCACACACCCTGTAGCTATCCAGGGGTTGTGGTTGATTAAATGTGATTAATCTGAATAGAAAAACATAAACCCACATTGACTGTAATAACCATATGTGACAGTTATGCCTATGAATACCCATGAGGTAGAGCAGGGCCCATACGATGTAATATCTCTTTTCTCATACAGTATTGGACAGAGTATGTCACAGGCACACATTTTTTGGAGAGGTAACGGTAAAGCTATAAAGACACCAGCTATTATGGCTCCAGTTGTTGAAAGTACATTTGTCGGATGCTCCTGCTGAAGAGGCCTGAACTCCCCCTATCCTTTTTTTTTTTGTCTAGACTGCGTAGCCGTTGAATTGGCACAGCCTGGAGATCCCAGGCTGCGCTCCAATTCATAAAAAGGTGAAAAGTGATTTAGCCAATGGCCAGACCCAGCCAAGTATTAAAAGCAGCCAGAAAAATCTTAAAAAACAGTCATAAAACCCACATCTAACAGTGCAAGGACACGAAAGTTTGAGTTATATAACATCATCTTTCACTTAAAAGCCTTAATGCTACATTTAGCATATTGCCAGAATTTTGACCTAAGGAAAACTATAGAGTGATTTAAATGAGACAAAATATGTTTGACTCCCTCTGCATAGCCAAAGGACAAAAAACTGCCTGATTTGAGCGTTTCTTGGCTGGAGAATATATTAGCACATTCATATATGCAAATACGCATGGCCAGGGATGTACGCAAAAAGTGTTCAGGGTGGGACACGCACGTGATGAACAAATATTTACATGAATGTCACATAGTGTTTCATCCACTCATGTGATCTGTCATCTCCGGAGCAGAATGCTCATGGAAAGAAAGGTGAGGGTGGTGGGGAGGAATAATCACAAAGCGCATTGAAGCTGATTTTAATTAAAATTCATCTTGACCTGTTTGGGAAATCAACCATGCATGAAGTGTTTACTTGGCTTAGCCACACTCTTCTTATTGCGTCATAGCCCATCATTGCTAGAAGCCTTGAATTAAAAATGCAGCCATATAACTTTATTATGGCCTCAATGCTTTAATGTACAGTAGTAAAAAAGTTACACAATCACCATTTTAATGTCCTCTTTTCATTAATACGGAATACAAATTGGAGAACTCAGAATCCCATTGAAAGAAAAGTGAAAAGTTTAAGAAATTATTTCTTTTGTTTTACCCTAATCAGAACTTGAGTTGGAAGAACAAGAGGAGGATCTAACAGAGGCGGAGTTAAATGAAAATGGTGATGAAAAGACCCTATAAATACATAAGTGACCATCAGGGGCAGGCTAGTGTAGGGAATCATGCTTCTGGTGGATAACACTGAGTTGGAGATGTGAATTAGAAGCACTTTCTCCAGCCTCAGCATCCAAACTGACGTTGATGTGCCCCTTGAACATGTAAGAGAAACTCCTGTTTTTTTCAGTGGAGCTTTCACAGGCCCAACAGCACAAGGCTGTAACAGCAGCCGTGCTGACAGACTGTATGTGTGTTACAACGGCGAGCACGAAGCCTCCAGCAACGCTTCAGCTGCAAAAGTAGCACAAACACACACACGGTTTGTCGGACACTCGCTATCATTACGCCGGGCAGACACACAGCTGACAACCTGTTAAACTAAAACTAAATGATGCCGTGGAGAAAGTGGCTGCATGTGTCCGCGACACTACACGCAGCACCGTGGCTGCTACAGTAACGCTCCCGGATGGGTGAACTAATAATAATAATAATAAATTTGACTTATATAGCGCTTTTCTGGAACTCAAAGACGCTTAACAATATAAACGGGAAGCGGTGTGAGTCAAACAGCAGACAAATGACACACACACACACACACACACAAATGGGTAAGGGGGGGGGCTAGGAGTAGGCAGAGGAGAAGAGATGGGTCTTGAGGCGGGACCGAAATAATGAGAGGGATTCAGAGTCTCTGATGTCTTGAGGGAGTGAGTTCCAAAGCCTGAGAGCTGCCCCGGAGAATGCTCTGTCCCCAAAGCTGCGAAGGTTGGACTTGGGGGTACAGAGGAGACCAGCTGAGGTTGATCTGGGGGCCGTGAGGGTTGATAGGGAGAGAGGAGGTCAGAGAGGAAGGGGGGTTCCAGTTGGTGCAGGGCTTTGTAGGTGAGGGTCAGAATTTTGTAGTTGATCCGGTGAGAAACAGGGAGCCAGTGGAGGTCTTTTAGGACTGGGGACTTGTCTATTGTGTTGTACACTGCAGCTGGCGCTCCGCTGCATGCAACGCTCTAATCTTGTCGGTTAACGGTTAACAATCCGTTAACGGGGGTTGATTATCGGTTACATTTTTTTTCAAAATTAGCATCCCTAATCTCAACCATTACATGAAAACTCATAGGCAAAGTGACATTTTCAAATAATACATATTTCACTTTCTTTCAAAAACTGCTCAAAGAAGAACACACTTTGGAGACAGTCGTTTTCATACTGTGATCAAGTTTGATAGTGTTAAAACATGACTTTCTTCTTTCTTATATCTATTTCAGATAAAAGCAGATTGTAGAATATTGTTTTTTTTGCAATAATAAGATGACCTAAGATAAAGAAAACTAGTTTCACACACTGTCATACATCATTGCAATCTGCTGTTAATGACCTCGACGTCAACAAATGTGTTCTGTTGTGAGCGTGTTGTTGAGCAGGGATGCGTGTGGAGCTGTAGTTGCCAACGGGGGTTCAGTGTGAACCATGACAACCAGAAATTAACATGTGACAGCAGGCTGGTGTGAATAGGCAAAAGTGAGCGGAGCATGCATATATTATCCCAAATTAAATGTAGTGTTTGTGTTTGTGTTTGTGTTTGAAAGTGGTAATAAAGTGAACACAGGGCTCCAGCACTGTGGTTTAAATGCCTGTGATTTCTGCAGGGCCCCCTAATGGCTCAGCAGACCGGAGATCATGTCACACGCTTGATCTGTCAGGAAGTTCAGATCTGACTCAGGACTTCACTCACATCCGCTGTACTGTAATGCTTGTTTTGTTTTTTTTCTCTAGCACCTCTTTTCATCAGTGAGATATTCTAAAAGCTTTATTATTACTGAAGGATCCTGCTGAGGGAGGCACTTGTGACAACATAGGCGATCTTGTCAGGAAGTGATTATTTAAATCAGCGCATCAATTAACATGTCTGCCTAACGAGGAGTCCTGTTGTTATTGGTGACAGCAGAATTACTTTGGTGGTATCAGTGGGAGAGACATTCGCAGGAGCAAATTAATTGACCAAAAGCACTTAATTCACACAGAATTAACATTAGCTACCTGCAAATTGCTAACAAGATAAAACCAAAAAGATCAGATTGTTATTGTTGGACAACCTCATTTTATTTATTGCCTCCGCCAAGGCCGAAGGCCTAGGACGGAACCATACACCAACCATACATGACCAACGCCGGACTATCGATCAGCTGCGAAAGTCGTGTATTCTTAGATGGTATTTGAATGAGGATTTGTTGGAGGATTGACGGATGTAAAGAGGGCAGCTATTCTAGTGATTGAAGGCACGAAAAATGACTTACTTTTTTTAAGGCATTAGATTTTGGGTGAGGTAACATTCTAGTGAAATGACTGTGAACGTCCCTGCATTTGGTAATTTGACTGTATAAAAACGTGGGTTTAGTAGAATAAATGCTGTTACTAAAGAATGTCGCTGTACTTAAGGCGAGTCTTTTCTCTACTGGTAACCATGATAGTTTATGATGCATGCTGTCTGTGTTCCTTTTTATGGGGCAATGTAAGACTGGTCTTGCAACTCTGTTTTGGTCAATTTGTAGTTTCCGCAGTACACATTTTGATGCAGAAGAGTTGCTGACAACTGAATGTGTGCAATGACAGCAGACATTTAACGCAATGGAGTTATGTCATTTCAAAGTGTCTGAATTTCATTAGGTTTGCTGCGGAGAGCCTTGATATTCCATGCTTTTTATGATTTATTCTTTCCACTGTTGTCACTGTTAACAGACATTCAGAACAAACATTTCAGAAGTGACTACAGCTATAAAAAGCCTTTCTTCCATTTCGCACGTTAGAGGATTACTGACTGACACATCAATTAGAAAGAAACTCAAAAGAAGTTTTGCAGCATTAAAAAAACATAAAGGGAACACGTCTACCGTTTAATTTCCCATCGCTACACCGCATCAACGTTCATTTGCATGAAGTAAAACTGCTCAACGGAGATGTTACCGCCTGCCATCGCTCCGCTCTCTGTCAGTCCTTTTCTCTAAGCCATCATTTGAAACAAATAACTTCCGGCCACTTTGTCGCCAACTTTCTGCTGCTGCACACATATAGAGCACCAAATTGCTTTTTGTTCATTCCATAAGCATTTTTTTTTTTCTTCCCAGGTTCATTTCAATTCAGCGTTAAAGCCAGAGGCACAATTCTTATATAATCACATATTACAGCCCCAGTGCAAAGACAAGATTGAGTCGTAATACTGTGGTTGAAGAGCATATCGTTTTAGCAGCGGTTGTCTTCTATCTGTAAATAGGCATTACATTATGGACAGTGACAGATTGTCTTTGTGTTTTATACTCCTGCTCTTCTTCTACAGTAAATGTGGCGGATATAGAGCTGCAACGATTAATGGATTAGTTGTCAACTATTAAATTAATCGGCAACTATTTTGATTATCGATTAATCAGATTGAGTCATTTTTAAAAAAAAAAAAGGCAAAATTTTCTGATTCCAGCTTCTTTAATGGGAATATTTTCTGGCTTCTCTACTCCTCTATGACAGTAAACTGAATATCATTGAGTTGTGAACAAAACTAGACATTTGAGGATGTCGTCTTGGGCTTTGGGAAACATTTTTCACCATTTTCTAACATTTTATTGACCAAACTAATCGATTAATCCAGAAAAAGGGCGGGTTAAAATAATCAGTAGTTGCAGTCATAATCCAATACACAAGACTTAACCTCCATTTACCTCAGACTAAGTTTTTCCCAGTTCCCTCTATCACTGAAGCTGCCCATCTTCCGAATCTCTTATACACCCCCACTAAGAAGACGAGAGGAAAAAAAACTGTGAATAAAACACAAATCTTTGGAAATATGCTGACCTGCACCCATGCTGGAAATCTGCACATACGAGCTGTATTATAGGACAAGAGCTGAACAGCCAAAGAGAACTAGCTGGATGTCTGAGACAGCAACCAGCACAGCACATCTCCAATTTAAACCAGCTTCACTTTCCCTTTATCGCTCCTTCTTAAACTTAAACCCTCTTTTTTTCTTCCCTTCTCTCATTCCCCTCACACCATACTTCCCCCATCTCTAACTGTCAACTACCCCCCCATCCATCCCCTAAGTCTTTGCATACATTTATAACACACATACACACACACACCTTGCTTTAGGGTGAGCCTTTCACAACACAAATCTCAATTGCTTTTTTTCACACAGTCGGTGGGGGAGTGAGAGGCTTAAGGAGGGAGAGATAGACAGGATAAAGACAGTGAGAGAGAGAGATGAGAAAAGGAGCTTAATCCCAGATTGATGGCTGCTAATAAAGTTTGATTATTACTGACAAGGCACTCTGGGTTTCTAATTGACACTTGTAATAGCCTGGGAGACCAGACAGTGAAGAAAGGGGAGAGAGAGACTTCTCTTTGGACTCAGCAGGGTTGGCATGGCAGCACATCACAGTCTAAATCACAAAATGAACAAAAGGGAAACTGCCATCGTGACCACTATTGGTGATTTATCAACTTTTAAAATCTCACTGCCAATATTTTCTTGAAAAGGCACCTGCAAGTAATCTACAGTGACTACATTTACATGCACACTAATATTCCACTATTATTCACAATAATCCGAATCTGATATCATGTAAACAGCATATTCAATTTGGATATTCTGATTTACGCCTTATTCTGAATGGTGCATTTTCTGATTAAGACATGTGGGATGTGCTGATATTGTTCGTTGATTTTAGGAGCATTTTTTGAACATTTATACGTCGCATTCGGCGTCTCGATTGGGGATTTTGCAGCAGGTTGCGACACACGGCATCTTGCCTGTTTGCGGCCAGCTCTGTGCGTTGTTCACAAACCAACTAGCCGGCAGTTTGCAGAGATTCATGCCCCCAAAAAAAATCCCACATTTCTGGTCGGACCGAGAAACACACCTACTTTTAGACTTGGGTATCAACAGTTTTTTGGATATGTGCAAATATCACAACACCGACCTTTTCAAGAAGGTGGTTGAAGGAATGAAAGAGGGAGGCTGTGTTCACATGGTCGAACAAATCAGCCACCAGTTCAGTTAATGGGAGTATGCACGGCTGCATGTGTATGGGAATATTAGTGGAATATTCATCTTCATTAGCTATGTAAATTGCTTAGTAGGAATATTGTCTTTTTTAGAATAAGGGCAAAAAATTGAATATTTTGTGCATGTAAACGTAGTCAATCTGTTTGTCTGTTGCAGCAGTTGGCAACAAATACTGTACATGTAATAGTCGACTTGCTATTAGATAACAATAGGTAATAACCACATAACTCCCCTAAGAAAATAGGAAATAATAGCAAATACATTTACTGCTGATTTAATCTTTTTGACATACATACAAAAGCGTAACTAAAAGTGGCCCATAGATTCACGTTAAAGTATTTCTTCATGTGTTTCTTACGGCAGTGAGGACAACATGATATTTCATTGTGGCACTAACACAGAGTTTCCTGCAGGTTACCAAAGCGCTGCCTTTCCTTGTGGACTCAACTATCAAATAAATCAGATCAACTGGAGTTCTTGGAGAAATTTAATCTTAATGTGTTGGTCGCAGTAAGCACCTCTCACAGTGCACGTAAATATTCTTAAGAGAGCTGATTTCTCTTCAACTGGTTTTTAGGAGGAAGGGGTTTGAAAGCACCCTATTTTTTCTTTAATGCAGAGTCAGTTCCCTCCCTCTTTTCACTCTTTTTCTTCTTTATTTTCAATGTATGTACGGTACTTCTTCGAACACACACTTTTCACTTTGTTTACTATGTGTAGATAGAATGGAAATGTGTTTATTACTGTTTAAAGGTCATTTCTTTTTGACAGAAACTTGGCAGCCAAAATAATGAGTTCTTCCACATGAGGTAGACACTGTGTAATTTGTCCAAAATATTGTCTTCAACATATGATTTATATATTTTCGCTGTCACACCCCGCAATTCTCTTCAATGGATGTTTTTTGTCCTCAAGGACAAATCATAAAGGGAAATGTAATTTAAGGTGAAAGTTATAATTCTCAAGTTTTACAGGGACTCCAAACACAAGAGAGTCCTGTCTGACTGTTGACTTTTGTTTTGTAATATTTCACCTGTAAGGTCCCACTTTACAGTTCATCTTTACTGTGAAGGTGTGTGTATCACACCACCTACCTGCACACTATGTTGCTTTCACAGATTAAAAACAATCTATGGAATAATAATCTGCAATGTTTTCATATTATTTAAAGTCTGTTTTCCTATCAATGGCTGATGCACAGTGATTTTACATAACTGACTCATGAAAGCTGCTTAAAAGGGTCACTTCACCCAAGTTGTATGCTAAGAATAAAACAATAAATGCTAAAAATAGCCTTTCCAGAAACAGCCCCCTTCACTTTGAAAAATCCACAGAGCACGCTGTTTTCATATTGACTGTTTCTTCAGTAGAAAGTCTTGTTCTGTGGATTATCCAGACTAAGTGGGACATTGTTCCACAGGCATAATTATTTCTCTATATGTCTCTACTGATTACATACAGTATCACAACAGCATGGATCATGTTAGTGGTCCCAATATCTGTACTGATATTGCACTGGTGTTACAGCAAGACAACACGAAGAGATGCTGGAGTTCAGAGTTCATGTCCCTCTGTGGTCGTTCAAGATAAACCTTCATGCACTAATGGTTCTATAAGGAGCTTTGGATAGAAACATCTACCAGATGGCCCGTTTTATGTGCCTTGAATGTTCCTCCATTATAAATCTTAACCCGGTGCCTCTCTCTCTCTCTCTCTCTCTCTCTCTCTCTCTCTCTCTCTCTCTCTCTCTCTCTCTCTCTCTCTCTCTCTCTCTTCCTCAGGTTCAGAAATGGTAGAAGCTCAGTGTCAGAGGTTTGAGGTGAGGAGTGCAGATGGCGAGAGAGTTCTGTTCTCCGCAGATGAAGAGGAGATCAGCATCGGCACCGAGAAACTTCGAGTCACAGGTAGGGGTACGCACAAAAAGTACAACACATACTCTTCTATATATATACAGAAAATGACCAATATGGTGTTTTTTAAGTACAGATTTTTTCTTAAAAGGTTCCCTGTGGAGTTTGTGACCACCAACGCTGTGGACTTTTTTTTTTCTATGAGTGGGCCCCCGTTTTGTTAATCCCGTGCACGTGCACGAGAATGCAATGCTTGCGTGGGTGCACGTGGGTAACGGAATACACAGTCCTGCCAGTGGTTTCACACGATTCCACTGATCCACAGGTGGAACTAACACGCTAAGACGTACAGCAATGTGCCAGCAAAGGCAGAGAGGAAGAAGAAGAAGATGCAAGTAAACATGGATGTAAACATTTCTGGATTTAAAATACTTAAAGCTGCAGTATGCGATATTAGTGCAAATATGATTTAAAAAAAGTTATTTTTAGAAAATGGCCGCTATAGCGTGACAGTATTACATGAAACAGGTAACATCTGAAGGATTTCACTTACCGGAGGAAAACAAGGTCCGCTGTCCAGCTGCAGTCTATGAGAGCCGGCTGTCAATCACTCGCGAACTCCGACCAAACGGTCAAACTAGGCAGCGCTGATCAAATATGAATCAATATTCTGTTACTGTAATGCCTATTTCTCGGCTCAAATGTTCTCAGAATCATCTTGTAGTGTACTGTTTAGCTGTAAAATGAGAAAGTTTGTGACGCGGCCGCCATTGTAAAATCTGTTGAGGGAAGCCAAGTTCTGTTCACATGACCGGAGCACAGCCAATAGGAACGCTCTCTCTCTCTGAAATGACCTGTGACCTCTGCCGTCACGGGCTAGATTTTTCTAATGCCTGAAAACAGAGCCATGATGAGGAGCAGAAGTCTAGTTTTCTCTCAGACCACTTGAATTACAATATGCTGAAAGGTTATTATGGAATTTTTGCCAAATTATGTCAAAGAATTGTTGCCTACTGCCACTTTAATGGTGCTAAATTTGATATTCAGAGCATTAATATAGCAGCAAACAACTATTTGCTGTAAAGATATAGAGGAGTAATGTCTACCTGAGCAGAGAATGAAGTCGCTCTCCCTCTGTGTGTGTTGTAGTCAGAGCTTCTCTGTGCGTTGTTGACGTAGCTGTGCCAGCCAAGCGTGCTTTTAGTGCACGTGAGCGCGCCCCAGTAGCTAGCTCACGACCGCCGCTCTGCAGTGCTCTCATGCGGCGGTTACAGCTGATAACACCGTCCCGACCGACAGCGTTGTCACAGAAGGGTAGCACCCACCCTCCGGTTCCCCCTCAGGTAAACACTGTTAGCTCTGTCAGCAGATTCACCATTGTTTGCATTGTTAGGCCCAATCCCAATGTCCCCCCTAAGGCCTTAAGCCATGAACCCTCAGGGACTTGACTGACATCACCTGGTAAATGGTTGAGTGTGAGAGGCTGCAAGGGCTTGAAATGGTATAAATACAAATGGGACAGCACTTTGCCGCGACATATCGCGTTACCGTTTTTATTTTACGTATTTTACTGCCTATTTGAACGTTATCCAGGCTCTTGCCTTACTAGAAAAGAGGTAACTGTGTTTCTGTGCAAATGTAAATATTCCTGGCTGAACACCTGTGTGCCGTCCTCTTTGTTTACCTTTTTTTTTTACGCCTCTGGACTTCCCCTGGTAGCCGCAGTAACCCTGTGTTTAATGTCACAACGCTATGAATTGTGGGTAATTCCCTCAGGCACAGTCTGCAGAGATGCGGACTTATGGAAAGTGTTCATAAATGGCACAAAATGTCTGTGAGAGAGCCCTCAAGGACTTGATGATTGACAGTGGGACAGCCCTAAACCCTCAAGGACTTTGCGGGAACGTGCCTCAAAGTCTTTGAGTGTGGACATTGGGATTGGGCCTTAGCACCGTTAGCTGCAAGCCGCCCAGCTCGCCGACGCCATGTTGAGAGCCGTTTAGAGGCAATAGAAATGCTCCCAATCCCGTATTTAGCACCTTTAAATGTTTTATGAGGAAGGGGATGCATGTAACACATTTGTTAGAGCTTAAGGATACACTCACTGCGTTTTGGTGAGTAACACTGATCGTAAACATAACTTTTGTTTGTTTACAAGAAAACTCCACATGCACCTTTAATATTAGGTATCTTTAATTTAGGCAATTTTCATGTCTCCAACATGTTTTGCAGTACAAATTAATTTGTTGCGAGTTTCGTAAGGCAGAGTGAGACAGGTCCGCTGTCTGACACCCAGAATGCTCTACCAAACGGAAATTAATTTTGCATCCAGATATCTGATATATAATCATAATAATGACATCATCATGACTTATTGCTGTCTTAATTGTAATTAAAAGGGCAGTATCAATCATATCAGTAAAATAGTGCATCATGTTAAAGCTATAGATGAGTGTAAATCATTCCACATACTTAAACAGTATAGATCATTGTAGAGGTCACAGTTTTGACATTAATTTTCCGCATTCATGAGGAACTGATAGGATTTTTTTTCATGATTCATGAAGGGGTAGATCCAGCGGTGGACGAACAGTGGGCTCAGACTAATTTATGTAACAAGGTTACTTGAGGACGCACACACAGCTTACTGTATAGACACACTGTAAGCTGTTAAACAGAGTGCTCTTGACGAGTGCAGCCAAACAAGACTTGGGTCAGCAAGCAGAGCAATTTTTTGCTGAATTGAAAAAAAAGGTTAGAACGAGAGAGAGAAAGAGAGAGAGGAAGGAAGCGAAAAAGAGACAGATGGATGAGAGGTCTGAGCAAAGCCAGGTGAGTATAATTGTAGAGAAAAAAGGAGACAAAGCAATTTAAATCAAATGAAAGAAGTGAGAGGAAAATTTCCCTTTGGTGCACTACAATATCTGTTTTTGTCTCATTTACTCGTTCTCTCTCATTAAATGTGAGGGAGCAAATCAGGTGGAAGTGTGTGTGTATGTGCACATCTCAATTTGCCTGCATGTTTGAATATGTCAGTAATTATTTTTATTTTATTTCCCAGGAACACATAAAATATACATTTACACAAATTCAACTTTCAAGGCAAACCACACAAACACAACCACACACACAGGCCTGGGTAATTGGGGAGATGTGTCCATTAGAGGCACTCTGAAAGAATGTCGCCATCATTTACTGTTTGATTGAGGTCAGAGATAAGAAACTGAACAGCGGAAAGAATGCAATTATGAACACATCCATTCAGCTCATGCACTGAGGTCCATTGGAGCCATGCTATGCCGCTGTTTATTTATGTATTATTTAGATTTGTAGACCGGTACTTCTCTTTTTTTAATTTAAAAGGAACAGTGTTTCCCCACATTGCTGCCCTCTACAGTGGTGAGAGGTGTGCAGCAAAGACTGCATAGCTATAGTCATTTGGAAGGTTGCATGTGAGCCTGTTGCCCGTGAGAATCAGCCAATGTAAGCCAGTGCCATGGCAGCTAGTGAGGTGTGACACTAGTGGGCTTACTCTTCATTTCCATTTGTGAAAATATAAACCCACTGTGAATTGTGTTGCTTCCAATGTACTGGCTCTGCTTTGAAAACACTTCATGGGGGATTGTGTACCACCGGGATAGATGCCACCCAAAAGGCTCATAACAAGCTCATAAACACGTCATGCTCAAGAGAGTATCGTAAATAAAGATGTGAAACCAAAAGTAACACAATCAGAGGCTGGAACGAACACGGCATGTGGTCGACAAAGTAAGAAATACCATTGTACAGAGTTGAAATCAAACATCAAAACACTTTAGCTGTCATCTCTACCATTGTTGAGAGAACTGGGAGCATGTTCTCTTTTCTTGTTTCTTTTTTTTGGCCGTTGCACAGAAGCACATTTGTGCAGTGTTCCTTGGAATACACCTCAGAAAACTGTGTTTCAACTGAAAAAAAAAAAAAAGCAACAGTACCTTCCAAGTTTTAGTCCTTTCGGAGGTACAACTGCACCTTTGATCCTGCCAATGGGCAAAGTAGCCTTGTGCAGTATTAAATTTGCAGCAGTGCTGAGTTTCCAACATCCTTTCTACGGTCTCAGCAGGAGACATGACCAGCGCTTCCCCCCAAGCATCTGTTCAGGGCTGCAGGCTAAAGCAGAGGTGCTTGCTGCACACGGGGGGGGGGTTAAACACTGCATTATATCAGAGCCAAACTTTCTAAGAACAATTATGTTCCTGCATTCTGCATACTGTTTTGCATTGGTTAAATGTGTTTTTTGGGGAAATGTAATGCCTGCCAGGAAAATACAGAACAGGTTGTGGTTAACTACTTTAAACGACTTTGTTAAGTTTTGGGCAAGATTATGCCTTTGATTCATTATTTTAAAAATCAAGTCACTGACTTCCAGTGAGAGACGGGACATAAACCACCGTCTGCATTGTTGAAGTCAAACAACACCCAGCTCTCCATCCTCCTCATCTCAGTGCTCGAAGTGGGCCGGTACTCATTACTAGCACTTATACATTTTACTCGTTGGCATATCGTGACTTTTTCTTGCGTAACGGAACTTCTCACAAGCTACCGGTACTCTTTTCTCCCCTCTTCATATCAGGTTCTCTGGGAGATTCATAATCATACGCCATCGTATTTGCGCCGCGCCTCATAAGCCGTATGAACATAAAAATAATTTGGAGAGAATCTGGACGAGCTGATGTACGGGACGGGGGAGGGAGGGGGGTGAGAACGAGGGTGCTGTAATTTATCAATACAATGTTCACGTCCTTTTTGTAAAATAATTAGTGAACTGTTCGTCATGACTTTTTTGTATTATTGAACAAATATAATTAATGTAACATTATTTCATTAGTTTTCTGAATCTGCTTTTCTGATTTATAGAATATGATTTTACAGGGCAAACGTTTCCAGAAGATTTGATTGCTCAGATGAAGGCTGTGATAAATTATAAAAATCATTTAACTAGTAATAATAATTGTCCAAAATGATGTAAAATTACATAGTTGTAAGTCAAAAACCTTCAAATTTTCTTGGGGGAGGACCCCCAACCACAATATCTCCTAGTATCTTTTATCCACTGTATAAATTCAGAATGTGTCTCTGTATAACATGTAGGAGCATCCTGACTGGGACACTGCTCCTAAAACCTGAATGAATAGCTCACACACCTCAGCTCTGCATGCATACCTGCCTGTCTGGCTGGCTGCTGTTGATTCCAGCCTATAGACATCCTATAATATATTATAGAGTGATGCTGTAGGCTACAAATAACACAGGAGAGCACTTTAAGTATTAAAACTATGGGTAAATACACAAACACACCACCTTAACCCTATAATTTTCTAGTTGCAATAGAAGATCCATAGCCCAAGTATAATAATAGCAATAAAATCACAACTGATTATGACTGACACAGTATAACATGCTTAAAGAAATAATAATAAGAATAAGTCGCAAGAGATTGCTGATACCGGCCGATACACACACCAACATGTGGATAAGGGAGTACCGGCACTTATCTTCATACATACATACAACATTGGGTAAATGATATATATTGCTACAGGAAATACTGTCATACTTGAACATAATTTCTATGACACATGGTAGATCTTAGCACTGTGTCATAAATTTTAAGCGTCTGCCTCAGCTCCAAGAATAGAGGTATGATGCAATAGCGTGCAGGCTTTGAAACAAGAAAAATTGAAGTGTTTTCTTGTCCTTTCTTTCATCCACTCTTACCCTCTCTACAGGGAACGAAGGCGTGGTGTTCAGCCATTCTGTGGAGACATCACATGTACGGGCAGAACCCTTCCAGGACCTGAAGTAAGTACTCTAAATTATTTTGTGAGTAAGCATGTATGTGTGTGTGTGTGTGTGTGTGTGTGTGTGTATATATGTGTGTGCAGTCTGGCACATTGGCTCGCTTTACAAGTTCCCCTTGTTGTTAATATTTTAGTTGTGGTAGAATATTTATGAAGTGTGTGTTTTTGTGAATAATTACTAAGATAGTAACACCACAAATAACAAGTTTGGGTAAAAAAAAGATGTTATGTAAAGACGTAAGCAGCTGAGTTGGCCAGCTAGCTGGTCCTGTGGTACAGCGTGCTCATGACTTATAGTCAGCTCACTGCAGAGAGAGGTGTGCTGGTGATTGGCAGCCTGACAGAGCGAACAAACGCCCTCTGGGCTGCAGTGTACAAGGGTCAGGCTGTTACCCAATGTAGCCTTCCACTGAAACATCCACGTGAGCACGTGTAGTGCACGGTGTATGCTCAGCTTCTAGAGTTTATTACATTTTTAGCAGGTACTTCAGCTCTATGAAGACACAGTTTGCATCAGACCAAGTTGTTTCATGCTGATGTGAGCTATGAGGGCAACGTCTTGTCAAGCTGATAACTGATGGAACGTTTTGGTTTATTTTTTATTTATACAAATCGGTTGGAAAAAAAGACAGGCGGCTCCTCAATAACGCTTACGCAACGCAGGCTCAGCTCAGTCGGATCTAAAGTTGCTCGCTATAGCAGTAAGCTCAGACTGCTGGTTCCCCTGTAACTGCTTTACACAAACCGCATCAGCTAAATGTATGTATATTTTTCCTCGTATCCTCTCCCGAAGCATGCTCTGGGTGTCTCTAAGGCACATGTGTGCTTCATAGACCGTATAAAAGAAGTGGATGTTTGTGGACTGACATTTTGAAGTGGAGTTGGAGTTCGGAACTTTGGCCGTTGCCATCTTGGTTATTGGCCGTCGCCATCATGGTTTTTTGCAACCATAAGTGACACGAGAGGGTGGAGCTAAGTGCAACCGAATGCTGAATAAGACATTTTTAGGCGACCAAAAGACCGGACAACGCTGTAGTAGTGACTAGGGCTGGGCAATATTTCAATATTGTATTGATTTCGTGATATGAGACTAAATATAGTCTTAGCCTGTGGATATCGTAATATCGCATGATTGTTGTCTTTTCCTGGATTTAAAGGCTGCATTACAGTAAAGTGATGTAATTTTCTGAACTTACCAGACTGTTCTAGCTGTTATTATTTGCCTTTACCCACTTAGTCATTATATCCACAATACTGATAATTATTTATCAAAAATCTCATTATGTAAATATTTTGTAAAGGCAAGAATAGTCGACCCTACAATATCGAGGTATTTGGTCAAAATTATCGTGACATTTGATTTTCTTTCATATCGCCCCAGGCCTAGTAGCAACCTGTCAATCACAAGGTAGCCCCACCCTAAAGCATCCCCTGCTTTATGGTCTATGACTCTAAATGGGACCATAATTTACTAAATGAACATCATGCTGTATTGAAGAAGACTTGAAACTAGTGATTGAGACCATAAACTCATGTTTATAATGTTTACTGAGGTAATAAATCAAGTGAGAAGTAGGCTCATTTTCTCATGGACTTCTGTGCAATCTGATATATTTTTGCAACCAGAGGAGTCGCCCCCTGCTGGCTGTTAGGAAGAATGCAAGTTTAAGGCACTTCAGCATTGGCTTCACGTTTCAGAACTGAAGGTAGCCAACTGGTGTGGTTCCTTCATTACTAATGTCTCAGCTTCATTCGGGCATCGTCAGACAGGATTTAGCTGAAGTGGCTTTTGGCCAGGGAGGAAAATACAAACAGAGAGGGAGGTGGAGAAGGGATGTTGAAGAAGTGATGAAGTGGAAACCACGATGCAAGGAATGCTTTGTATAAGGGAAAAAGTGAAGAGGGGAAGAAGAGATACAATTGACTGGATAGAGGGAGAGGAAGCAGGCCTGGGGTAGGGGTGATGAAGAGGACAATCAAAGATAGAAAAAAAAAGAAGACTGGGGAAAGATGAGGGTGACAGAGGGAAAGAGTTCAGGGGGAGGGGATGGAAGTTAGTGTACAGAAGAATAGATTCAATCGAACTTGCTCCTGCAGGGAGATTGAGTCGTAGCAGCACCACATAATGGGATACAGCAAAAATACGAAGGCATTCAGGGTTTGCAAAATAGCCACAGTTCATTTCTTTTGTGAAAAAAAAATGGAGTTTAATATATTGAACCAAAGTAAAGGACCACTTGTCAACTAAAAAAGCTGTATGATTTGTGTGTTTTCCATTTACTGGCTTTAAAAAAAAGCAGATAATTCGGCGGGACAATGTTTGTGTAGGCTGATGACACCACACGACATGCCATTAGATTTTTTAACTGTGAGGAATTGTAAGACAATGCTGGTTGCTTAATACTCTGTTTAAGCATTTCATTTCTTTATTCAATCATGCATTTAATCAGCTTTCATCAAGCTTGGCAGCTGCACCATCAATGGCTTATTCCTCCCTCAAACATTTACAGGCACCTTAATAGAGTCCCTGTTGAAATTATTCTTTTCACTTTATTGCACTGAGTAAATTGCCTGCTCAAGTTGATGCTGTATTTTAGTTCACTCATTTGGTTGATTTTCTTAGTTAGCATTGTCTGAACCAAGGCTACCTCCCTCTATTCGTGCCACTCTTTTAGTTTGCATGTATTCACACAACCTTAAATCTAATTCCCCATGTTTTGTATGCAGCTGGCTCAACGAAGAGTCCAACAAGGGTGTGGAAAGTAAGACTTTAAGCCGGATATATACTTGCTTCAAACCACATTATGATGCTGCCTCGCGTATCCTGCGGTTGTATACGTTCTCAGAAATTAACGCTACAAATTCTGCGACACAAACGCGTGATTAAAAAGAAAGAATATCTGCGGCCCAAGGCGTGCCTCTGTCGCTCAGTGATCCTAGACACATGATTGCCATATCCTGGGTTTGAATCCAGCTTGAGACATTTGTCAAATGTCTTCATTCTCTCTCTTTCCCCCGTATTCCCCCTTTCTCTTCTCACTGTATAATTCCAAGCAATAATCTAAAAAAAAAGAAAAGAAAAATGTGTCAGACATGAAATAGATTCAGAAACAGAGAGGAATTGAAATGATTTGACACAGAAGGTATGAGATGGATGGACAGACAAACACAAAAGAACGGTTGAAAGCAAGGCAAAATGGGTAGTAGAGGAAATAGGACCCCATACGTGCCGAGGGATCAAAGGAGAGGAGAGGGAGGAGGCATCTTGAGCAGTGGGTGAACTAGAAGGAGTTAGATTAGTTGAAGGAAACTGAGAAGTGATAGAGTTAGGTGGTGATGGGAAGATACAGGGAGGAGGAGGAACGAGAACATTGGGTCGATGGACGGGTCAGTGCAGATAAGCAAGGCGCTGAAACCTGCGGTGAAGGTGAGGAAAGAAAAAGGGAAGCACTGCAGTGACTGTTCTAAACATAAGGGCTGTTTTATTTTTCATCAGGTTTAACACAGTCTCATGTCATTAACACTTCTGTGGCGTTACATAAAACAAATTATAGCTGTTAAAAAGCACTCAATGCATCAGTTTTGCCTGAATTGCCCCTGTCATCATCAACATCATCACAAACAAGACTTCCCCCTCTTAAAGCTGCAGTAGGCAGAATGTTTTTGGCATCATGGCAAAAATCCATAATTACCTTCCAGCATATTGTAATTCAAGTGTTCTGAGAGAAAACTAGACTTCTGCACCTCCTCATGGCTCTGTTTTCAGGCTTTAAAATGTCTAGCCCATGACTGAAGACTTTGGCCAATCACAGGTCATTTCAGAGAGAGAACGTTTCTATTGGCTGTGCTCCGGCTGGTGGGCGGTGCTTGGTATTTCCTTAACTTGATCTCAACATGGCTGCCGGGTCACACACTTTCTCATTTTACAGCTAAACAGTAAACTACAAGATGATTCTGAAAACATCTGAGGAGAGAAATAGGCATTACAGTAACAGAATATTGATTCATATTTGATCAGCGCTGCCTAGTTTGACCTCTTGATCGGAGTTCGCGAGTGATTGACAGCTGTTCAGAGACGGCAGGCTCCAGCTCAGCTCTGATTGGTTATTTTCCTCCGGTATGTGAAATCTTGCAGATGCCGTTAGGAACACCGGAGGACACAGAGGAACATGATTGTTTTTCAGATTACCCGTCTCATGCACTACTGTCAGGATATAGCAACAGTTTTATAATAATAACTTTTTTTAATCATATTTGCTCCATTTTCTACCCACTGCTGCTTTAACACATATAATAAAATCATTTCAAACTAGCTGTTGAAAACACAACATAAAAGTAGTGACACTTAGTATAGCCTACGCATAGAGTACTAACTAACCCATTAAAGTGCACAAACACACACAAACACAGAATTTATGGCTTAAAACCCACATTAAAACAGAAATGTATTGTATGCATGAAGTGAAATCACTTATCACCCCACACACAGCTCCGTCAGTGCAACAGTTTGAATACATCAAGAATAGCAAGTGGCACACACAAACACTCACACACATTGCACTGACCTCTCCGCTGCATCACCTACTGCAGGGTTAATGAAAACTACAGGAAAAATATCACTGATAAAAAGGCGATTACATGCTTCAGATACTTCCCCCTCTCTGTCGTCAGTCATTAGCTGTTAAATGGGAGGGAAATACACAACGGGCTGAAGCGTATCAGGAGGATTTTTCTTCTGTTTTTGATTGAGGTGTATTCGATATTAATAGATATTGCACTCTACTAGTAGAGATTGTATCAACACGACAAATTAAGCAAAGGTTCTCTTCTCTTTTCTTAATTCACAGCCACTTTTTTCACCAAAGATTTTAATCCCTTTCTGGTTGGAACGTTTTATCTTTCCATCTGTCTCCTTTTTCTCGTGGTATCTTTGTCCTCATCTCTCCGCTTCCTAACTCTCTCTCTCGTTGACTAACTCTCTTATTCAGAAAGCACACTTTTGTCTTTTGTCGTTCTCATTCTGTCTAGATCTTCCCACATGTGCATTCCCTCTCCATGCCTCTATCTCCCCCTCTTTTTTCTGTCTCGTTATGAAAAGTAGAGCGTTATGCAGTGAAGGTAAATGGGACATGTAATGAGCGGATTGAAGTCCATTTAAAGCTAATGATCTATCTTACAGTTTAACAGTGAGCGAGGGAGAGAGGAAAAGAGGGAAACACAGAAAGATAGATTGAACACACTTTAGGTGATAAAGTACAGGTCAAGAAATTCCTATCAGGAAAGATAAAGTATAGGTCAATCTGAATCTTGCATGCTGCACTGCACTTTTAAAGGAATATTCTACTGTTGTACAGTCATTTGTAAGTAATTTGCCTTCATTGTAGGCTGGTGATCATATATGACCATAAAGTGCATTCTCAATTACGTTTCGAGGGAAATGTATTTTCTCCCGGATTATGGTCACAGTTTTAAACAACACCTGATTAATATTGTAAATTGAAACAAAACTAAACAAAAAACGCTATAATACTACTTGGTAACGTTTAGGAAACAAAACTTCTTGGTTAGCTTTAGTGAAACAAACATCATGGTTTGGCTTAAAATTACTAAAAAACTGAAACAAAGCAAAAAAAAATGCAACAAAACTACGTTGTTAGGTTTAGGTTAACATTTTAGTAAAAAAACATCATGGTTTGATTTAAAATGACAATGTTTGTTACGTTATTTAAAATAAGGTAAAATAACGTTGACCGATGTTTGTTTGACCTATCCACCAACCCTCTCGCCCACCCGTAGTGGACTTTCTTGCTTGTTATACTCGCTATTATACCACTAACTTTCATTAACGGTCGCTCGATATACTATGTCACCTGCTCTGCGCGTTGCTCGTTGTACTACGTAACTTGCTGCGGCCCTCCGCGGACATTACAAACCTATTTGTGAAACGTAATCCGCGACAAAATACGCTTCCCTCCGAATGTAATTGAGAATGCTTTAGTTTAGTTGTATGGGAATGTAATTTTGTAGGAGACAAGGCTGTAAATGAACAATGCAACAGGCTGAAAAGAGTATATGCAAAAGTGGATCAGACACTTGACAAGTTAAAGAATAAAACACTACTCCAATCCTGTATAGTCCAATGGCACGATCTTAAAAATAAAAAATAAGAGCACTTGCACTACCACAAACATACATTGAAGCATTTGTATTTGCATTCCCTCTCAGCCAAAGTAGAAGTAGCTGTAGGCAGCCTTGAAGTCATGTAATGTGCCAGTCAGAGTGACCAGAGAGGGATGCAGTAAAGATTTCTATCAGTGTTGTTTAAAAGGTTTCAGGAGTTTTGCTGATGTAACTGAAGCTAAAGAGGCATGAAAGCACAACACAGCGTCAGAACTGGGTTATGCTAGTAGCACAGAAACAATATGTTCAGCAGCCTGCTTTCCAGAGAGCACTCCAGGAACGCTACGCCGTTCGTTTTCAAAGCCTCCAGTGTGATCGCCACTGTAAGCCGCGTTCACACTATTTCAAACTGCTTCTCCACTTTAAAGTGTACAGGGAGTGGCCGCGAGGCAGACAGAAAGCAGTCGCTTTGGATAAAGTGCTGTGCCTGGCATCTTTCTAAGCAGCGTACCTCAAGATCTTAGAGAAGCATTCATGACAGTCACTGACTAAATAACATGAAAAAAGAAGCGAGGATTGACAAAACGTAGGCAGCCAACAACAACAACAACAACAACAACAAACAGACTGAAAATGGAGGAAGTAGCTGTAGAAAAGTTGGTCGTGGATGTTTCTCTGTCTGGAGCACATTGGCTTTTGTAGTTGGTACAGTTTACTGATAGAAGCAGCGTCTCCAGCGAGTCACTGTGATAACAAAACTGCTTTTCATTATCAGTACAACTTGTGGCTGAGGCAGCACTTTAACTACAAAAAGCCACAACCGTGTGAATGCAGCTGTAGGTAGACCAGAAAGTTCCCACGTGCAAAGGTGATAATATTTACTGGACATATAAAAAGCAAAGAGACCCTTGCTTGTGTTGTACGGATTCTCAGATGTACGTCGCTTTGGACAAAAGCGTCTGCTAAATGAAATTTGAGAATTGTAGAAAATTGGAGACGGATTGTCTCATAAGATAACTTGTCATTTGCAGTCTTTTATGTTGGGGTGATATGAGGTCAAAACCCCAGCAACACTCGTAGTATATAGAACAACTTTATAGTTAAACGCGCAAGTGTTGCTGGAGTTTTGACCTTTACAGATTTTTTCCCTTCTCCATGCCCCTTGGTATTAGGTGAAGTTTTGCCAGAAAACCCCACTCTGCTTCTACAGGTTGGGGTGATATGACTGAAAAAAACAGGCATCAAAAACACTTTTTTTTTAACCCTATTTTCTCCATTCCTACCACCTGCTGCTTTAATCAAACCAAAGGTGAGCCCTGAGTGACATCAATAAGACCGAAACCATCTTTTCACAACTGGTGCATTTTGACCAAATCAAAGACAAACTGAGCCATAAACAGACCTTCACACATGATGCCTGTTATCTTTGAGCTGCTGCATAACCTTTGATTGTTGTGTTTCCATGATTGTATCTGTGTACATGTGTATCAACTGTGATTTGATGCTCCAACTTCCAATATGTATAGTCTTAACTCAGAGGACTAAACCTTGATTCCTGTTGTTTCCTCACAATTCTTGTTTTGGAATACTTGTTCTTTCTCTCTCTCTCTCTCTCTCTCTCTCTCTCTCTCTCTCTCTCTCTCTCTCTCTCTCTCTCTCTCTCTCTCTCTCTCTCTCTCTCTCTCTCTCTCTCTCTCTCTCCTAACACTTTTGCTTTTTAACCACCTTTTCTTCTCTCTGATGCAACTCACTCATGACATCAATTGATTGACAAGCTTCCACGGCAATTATTTTTTGATAAACCACACATCAGTTGTTTCACCTTCTTTCCGCCTCTATCTATTCATTCATAGCCTACGCTTTGCCCATGAACATTTCACTTGGATGTAACTATTTTTAGAGACATGACAACGTCAAACTGTGTTTTTGTCGCCGTTGTTCTTATCATTGTTATTGGGGTGGACGTCAACTCTTGTCCCCAAATTTTGAGACGAGAGAGAGTAGAGAGGAGAGAAGTGTCACGGTGTCGCACTGAAATACACTCGAGATGTGGTAAGAAAAGGAAAATACAAGTAATATTTGTGGCAAAATGACTGACATGAGTCCTGAAATCACCCAATAAACATTGACAGCAAGCTGCCAAAGGTGTAGACAGAGATTGAGGTAAAGAGGGAAGAACTTCAACGAGCCTATGAAACAGAAAGGACGGCTAAACAGACAGATGAGTGACTGGAGAGCTAGATTGACAGTCAGGCAGACAGACAGCCTTGATGGAGCTGTAATGTGTATACTTTTAATTTAAATCCTATTTTAGTTCTAGGTACTAATCCTCAAGGTTTTTTTTTTTTTGCCTATCTTTGGTGTTAAGCTCTTGTGTTTTGGTGCTGCATTCCCAGTGATCACCTGTCCATCAAGCAGTACGGGCAGCAATGACATATTTCTCTTTAAATGTTCTGCTGATAAAGTTTCGGATTCGGAGATGTCTACAGAATAAGGGACCGTCTCCTGGGGCAACATAACATAAACACAACACTTTTGTTTTCCCCTTTTTCTTGAGCTGAAATAAAAGATCTAAGACTTTTTCTATGCACACAAAAGTCTTATTTCTCTAAACATTGGTTAACAATTTGCTTAAGCTTTTTCTGAGCGCCAGCGTCCTTTTTCAGTAGTTCCCAACGAGGAGAGAGCGGCCGCCTCGAGAAACGTCTTCTTTTCTGAGCGCTCTGCCTTTTTTGTGCGGCCGCTCCCAGCGCTTCTAGTTGAGAATCTCTGAACTTTGCAGAAAAGCTCTGGTGACGTCACTGTAGAAAATGGAGAAGGAGCTTGTTTTGGTCGTGTCTGTTTATCCTGAGCTTTATATGTCAGACAGACACTATCTTACCGAAGACTGAAAAGTCCACTTGTGGGAGCAGATCGGCCGGGTGGACACTGAATGTTGCTGGTGAGTGTTGTGCTTTATCGCCGTACGCGTTGTCTCCGACGGATCTTCCCCCTTGCTCTACGGCTGTCAGATTGAGCGGTGACAAGCTCATTCATACAAAGTATGAGGGCACGCATCCTCCGGTTGGTGCTCATGGTGAAAAAACAATGTCAGAGAAATAGATAGTGGCCCAAATAGATAATAAAATCCAAAGGGGTGATGCCAGTCTATCATACAACAGTGTTTTTTTCTACAAAACGCTGGGATGAAGTGCTCCCCAGCGCACTGCAGCCACCTTTTTGCCAGAAAAAGACGCTATGTGGACACAGGCCCTTAGTGAGCACTTCTCCTTTGCCGAGATAATCCATCCACCTGACAGGTGTGGCATATCAAGATGCCGAGTAAACAGCATGATTATTACACTGGCGTGTCTGAGTCTTTGTAGTGCAGCGGTCACCTTGACAACATAACGAAGCATAATCCAGGTGGTGACTTTAGTCTGCGCCTGCATCATACGGGCGGCACCACTGCAAAACACAACTGCAAGGAAGAACACTGCTTTGACAGAGACACAAAAATCTATCAACAATCAACTGACCCGAAAAGTTTGAGGAGTCTCACACAGCAACATCACCGCACACACGCCAGCGGACATTGGGTTACCTCAGGTCTCTAACTTCATCTGATGCTTGGCTCCGCAGCAAAGAGAAGCAAGCTGCTGCGCAGTCAATATCTCCCTGTTTCTCTCCACCCTTTCATCCTCTTATCCCTCCCCCGGTGCCTTCTTCTCCTCTATCCAAGTCCAGGGGTCATGAGAAGGCTCCCCGGGGAGAGATAGCCCTAACACAGGCAAGGGCATCGGAGGAGGATTTGTGCTCGTGCCCCCTCCCCTTATCCCTCGCTCCATTTCCATGTATCTATCTATCTATCTATCTATCCTTCCATCCAAGAAAGTTAAAGAGGACTGCAAAGGAACTCGGAGCCCTGTCAGACTCAGGGGCATGGGAAAGGATTTTATTTAGAAAGGGCTGAATACTATAGGGTAATGGTTTAAAAAGGGAGCTCGGGACAGTATGTTCCTCAGATACACAGCCAGATATGAAATCTGTCTTTATACAAGAAAAAAACACACACACACTCATTTTACACACAAAAGGTAAAAGCAGTCTTTTTACATTCACTTTAGTTTCATATTATGTCTGAGCTTCACTTGATTAATGTGATACATCAGAGTGGCTGTGCTGATGCTGAAGATGTTGAGGATGTGACCGACTGACAAATTTGCGTCCCATTCATTTCTAGACGGACCAGGGCAAGACACAATTGACCCGCCTCCCTCCCTTCGCTCCAGAGTTCAGTCTGATTGGACTCTGACACGCGAAATCGTGACGCTCCCTAATTTCCAGACGGTTTGAGAGAGGGTTGCGGGATTGACCTCTCATGCAGGAAATATTGATTGTTTATATTATAACTGCTTTGCGAAATAATCCAAGTATCCGAGTAGAGAGGATGCTGCTGCTACCTATGACATGTCCCGTTAATTCCACCAGGCGAATTTTGGTCTGACTGCAGCTTAAGCAGAGAATTGATGTTCAAGGCACACAAATCCTGTTTGTACAGGAATTCTGTACTTGTTTTGGGAGCCATACACCCATTTGTAATATGGAGTCTACCCAAAGTTGTATGCATCTGCTCCCCAACATTGTCAAATGTTCCATGGATTTCCACAAGGAAAGTCCTAAACATAGGAAACCTCTTTTAGTTTAAAATATTAGTGACAAGAGTTTCTAATGTCTTTGGGGTTTAGGGATCCTCAGTCTAAGCATTGAGGATCCCTAAACCCCAGTTTGACCACCACTAGATCAACCCTGATAACTGGCTGGGAAGAACTGCTTTATCCATCCATCCTTTCCCAAGTGGAAAACCCCCAACACAGAGCAATTTATAAGACTGGGGAATGTGCTTAACCCTCCCTTCCGTCAACAACTTCTCCCTCAGGGTGTTTCTCTTAATGAGAATGCGTTTTTCTTTCACTTGTTTTTGATTTTATACTCTTGTAGCTTTCTTTCTGTGCTCAAAATGCTTTGCATCTGGAGATCGAGCCCTCAGTCAAAGGTGAATTTGTTCTTGTATTTTTCCGTCCAATTTAACCAGATTCCATGGTGAGGTCAGCCCCTGAAAGAAGCTTCGGTGGGTCTGTCTTTCTCCCTTTGTTCTGTCCGCCTCTTGTCTAATCCAGTGGTCTTTAACCCTGGTTCTCAGGAGTGCTGCTGGTTTGTCTTAGTGTGTTCCAGGTATAAAACAGCAGCTGAATGAACAGCAAGAATAAAGGCAGCAGGGCTCTGAGTCCTTAACACAGGGAGAGAGATCCAATGCTTTGAACAAAAGGGCATCCTGCTCTGTCCTCGTTTCTGCCATTCATCTCTCCGTCCCACCAAGTAAAAGACTGGCCTCCATGTGTAGATTAAAGCATTTAGAGAGAGAACTGTGCTCTTATTCTGCCTTTGTTTCATCCACTACTTTCTTCTTCTTCCTTACCCGCTATGTAATGAATGCACAGCTGTGCTTTTCTGATTCTAAGTCGGGACCAGAAGTTGTTTTACATGTTTCTCTGTAGTAGGTCCCTAAATGACACGAGTGGTAATGTGACTTAATGGCCCTGGGTCCTAGGGGTACTTCCAATTTAACCCAATTACAGACTGTAACATTTAATGAGTCCTTGAAGTAGGGATTTGGGAAATGATTCACCCTGTGGTCTGCGTTTCCCCATCATCCCTCAACCAGACATCCAACAGTTCACTCAACTCTGAATGAGTTTTCAAACAACTAAAGCTGATGTTGGGGTCAGAAGGCATTTTAAATAACTTAATTTTCTTGTTATTATGAAAAATATTTGGTAGCATTTCTGCTTCAATAGACTGAAAACTAGTGGATACAAACAGGAAGAGTAAAAAATCTGTATTCTAAGCACATGGCACGCTCATTATCTTGAATATTTAAATGGCCCAAAGTCAGAGGTTTAACAAATAATCCACAGTGCCTTGAACCTTCGCATTAGAGAAGTATACTTCGTGTGTGCGTTTAAATTGAGGTTACAATCCTCCAATGCCTCGTAGAAACAACAATGTGATCTGAATTAGGCGCACTTCCCACGCACAATTTTGAAGGAGTCTCAGAGCAGAGTTGATTTAACCAGGTTTCCCTGTGAAGCAGCCAGATGGATGGGGTATGGTGTGGGATGGCAACGTACACCACCTAATTAGCTCCACAAAAACTCAGAGAGTAAGCCCGCCCCTAGCTGTTTTTTGATTAAAAAGTTGGGGTTTGTGTCAAAGTAATTGGAAATCATTAAAATTTAGAAAGAGCCACATTCTCTTTGAACTGTGCCTCTGGGAGAAGCTTCTCTTCACACTAGAGTTCCCATTAAACAATAGCAGTTCACTTGCATTATGGTTTTTGAACAATGCCTGTTTTTTTATGCTTAGGGTCAACTTGATACAGGGATTGATTGTAAGTTTGGCAGAAAAAAAACCTTGGGGCTGGTTTTCATCTTCTGTCTCTTCATTCCTTTCATGTTTTCGACAGTGATCACCTCAAGCGGTGCTGTCTTAGAAATTCAGAGAGTACTATTTGTCTCCTTCGATTGTGATGCTTGATTGTAGATCGAAATCCTTACACAACACATAAATTCACTGTCTACTCAATATACTAACATCTTTTCTATCAGTTGTCACCAATCAGGTAAACCAAAACCACATTTGAGCTCCTTAAAAAAAGCACATTAACTTTCCTACAATTTGCTGTCCTGCGATTGGGTTTTGGATGCATCTAACAACTCCCTCTTCCTCGGTAGAACAAGGACAATCAGCCCTGCCCTGCTCTGTTCTGTCTCTCATTGATTAGACACACAGGGAAATCATTGAGAACAAAGAGCGAGAGGGAAGGCAAGCCGAATAACAAGCGAGCTCGGTTGTGGGAACGATCCATAGTGTATCTGAATTTCTGTGTGTTTTTTGTGTATTTGTTAGCTTGCCATGTTCTTCAAATTAAAGTAGTTCTTTTTTTCCCAGTTGTTGACATTTGGAAATAAGTGTCCTAAATTTTAGGGAGATAAGCTGATTTGATAACGATGTGGCTGGTGGAGATGTTCTCATCAAATTTCTTGTCCCCTGTCCTGGTCAGTTACTACTGATACTTACTATTACTTACTATTTAGTTATTAAATCTAATTCAACTGAGGTAAGATATACTTGACGATGTAACATCTGCATAGCCTGCAGATATTCAACCCGTTCTCACTCCCAACTCATCAAATTCCGATACTTGGTCAGTGGCTCTCGGCGTCTGATATGACGCACCAAGGCACCCTTTGGCGTCTGTTTGAGATGCACTTGGTTTAACTAACTACAATGTAAACCCATCCACGCCATTATTAGACGCTAGAGCAACTGACGTAGTATAAAGTGTGAGAAAGTCTGCTTAGGGAGGTGGACGGTTGTGTAAAACAAACACAGGACTTTCACCCAGGAAACCAATGTCCGTGTCCCGTGTGAAACCAAGTCAACATTGGCTTATTTTACCTTACTTTTGTTACGTAACCTACGTACTTAACTAACACTGCATGTGCAAGTTATGTAACAAACATATTTCTTTTACGTAACCAACATACTTATTTTGACCCAAACTACTTTTCCTAAGCCTAACCAAGTACTTTTGATGCCTAAACCTAACCAAGTTAACCTAATAACTAAATAAACCTATGTTTGACAAGTTGGCGTGTGTTGTGTCGATGTTGTGTGAAGAGAGCGAAGAGTCACTCTCACCGGACCGCTTTTCCTCTCCGTCCATGTCATGGTACAGAGACACACGGTAAAATAATACTTTAACACATGCTCTTTGGTGGATTACGTGTTTGCCAAATTACAGGAGATGCTTGGACAGACTCAGAAAAGATGGTGAATCTAAAGTTATCGGTACATTTGGTCGGTAATTAGAGCCGCGCTGTTATTTCCTTGTTTTTTTAAGGGAGCTCAGAGCGACACTGTGCAGCCGGCGAGCGGTTCATGGCCTGCTTTAATCTTCTTCTCAACCTTGTTGAGTCCAACCTTCTGGTTATCACAGTTTATTTTTTATATGCTTGCTCCCAACAGCAGTAAAGGGCTGATGTCTGCTCCCGCAGGATCCAGATCCTGATGGCGTCCTCTAAAGCAGAGCACTGCACACACACACGGCCCTGCGGTTGCAAATCGACACAACTCACGGCTTGTATTAAAACAGTCATTCTTAAAGCACCGGTACTATTCGGGGTATCGAACCGTTTTATAACGGCAGGGTATCGCGATACCTTTCTAGTATCAGTATACCGTGCAACATTAGTGCACAACGCTTGCTGTAAATATGTGCAGCGCTCCTTTCCTATGTAACAAACTGATCCCAGTCCTCCCATCATTGTGTGATTAGAGTGATTGTTTAATTAGCTCACAGAGCTTTGGAACAATGCCTCAGTGAACTGTATACATTGTTGTTCTGTCATTGTTTGTCTTTGTTTATCTTTGTTAGTTATTGTTTATCAACTGCTGTTTATCATTGGGTGCTGTTGTACACATCTTGAGGGGGAATATGTGAAAAACAACAACACCCAGTTAATATTCAACAGTCTCGCCATATTGCCACGCATCTGTTCCTTGTGTGTGTGTGTGTGTGTGTGTGTGTGTGTGTGTGTGTGTGTGTGCGTGCGTGCGTGTGTGTGTGTGAGCTCAGCTGTTGGGTGTTTCTGTGTGTGGGTTGCAAAGATAGACGGCTGTTAATATCAGATTTTGCGACAGAGCCAAATGTTCCACTGTGGATAAAGACTATTACAAATGGCTAGAGGCTGTTTTGGCGAGACACTGGAATCACAGCAGATAAATAACATTAGAGAACAAAGAACTCACACGCACACACGCACACACACACACACACACACACACACACACACACACACACACACACACACACACACACACACAGATACACAGACACACTCAGATTTTCAAACGCCTCGTTTACACACACACAAACGTTACCAATTCAAACGTAGCAACGAGCAGCTGTATTGTGTTGCAGAGAAATATAAATGAGAAAATCTGACTTGAAGGTAGAAAGTCAAGGCACGAAAGTAGAAAGAAACAGAGAATATGCAGTAAAACATATTCAGACCAGCCTTGAGGTTGTTACTCGAGAAAAAAAAAAGCACCATCACTCTTTTATTTGGAAACAGAGAATATTTACCTCTGACTGGTGGCTATGTTACACAACTTCGATTCACAATTTTTGAAAAACCTATTTTATTGACTTTTTTATACCATAATTGACTGCTGACTCCTCACACCTCTTAACCGGTTGCTAGGGGCTGCAAGTGATCAACAACCGCTTCAGTAGCAAAAGGCATTTCCAGCAACCGGCTTGGCTAAAAACAAGTCTTACCTAGTGTGTTGCAGACCACATTTTGGCCATTGTCGTGGCTCAAAAACTGAAATCCATAGAAAGGTTTGGTCTCGTTTTGAACCTGCAGAGTAATTCCTTACCCGATATGTTATGTTCCACTAAAGTTAGGCTCGATATGAGAAGAATAAATGCTCTTCTTTGTTTGCGAGGGGAGAGGGAGACTCACCTGGTGGAGATCTGCACTCTACTCAGTGCACTTTTCTAGTTGGTAATAAATGGTGTTACTGGTGTTGACTAAGGATACAGAGTACCTGCTGTCTTAGGGTTAATACTGCAGTTTGGGTAAAAGCGTCACTACCAAAGGCCCCTGCAGAGTTTGGATCAGGCCCTTTGTGGCCTACCAAAAGTAATTATTATTATACCCCCGCGACAACGTAGTCGGCGGTATATAGGTGTCCGTCCTTCCGTCAGTTCACGTGTCACACTTTCGTTTCCGGAGCAGAACTCGGAAACTATTTAACTTAGGAACTTCACATTTAGTATGATGGTTGATGGTTGATGGTGTAGTTGTGCCTTTCGGGGGTTAGAAGTCCAGGATGCCCAACATTTTTGAAATTTTTCCAAAAGGGCAAATCCTTTGGCTCTACTTTAGCAGGGGTCAAACAGTGAGCGGGGGTAGGTGAGCCATGCTCACTTTTGCCTTGTTAAATTATCATTTCTCTAATATTTTGAAACTGACTCTGAATGAAATCTGCAAAAACAGCAAACAAATAAATTAGAATAGGATATAGAACTCTTGTCTTCGACCAGTTTAAGACCAACATTTAAATTGAGGTGTCAAATACCAATGCACAAGGCACCCTTTACCAGCTGTATGACACTTTCAACTAACTCCAATGTAAATTAATAGATGGTCAGAGACACAGGTGTAATATTAAGAGCTACAAGTCTGCTAAGGACACGTGAGGGGTGGTGGATGGGTCAAACAAACACAGGACTTTTACTCAGGGAACCAGCGTTCATGTCTTGTGTGAAACCAAACGTTGATGGATTTTTACTGACGGCGTTCTGTCACATGACATCACGTCCTGTCACGTTCTGTGACGCTAAGGCACTGAGTCACATGACATTACGTCCGTAGCTTACGTTACGCTTCTGTCCAAGCGGTAAAATATGACGAATAGGGATGAGATCACATTGAGTGATGAGTAGAGGAAATGTTGGAGGTGTGTAAATTACCTATTACCTTTCAATTATTCTGAATTTTTGTTTAACATTTGTGAAAAAGCTTATTTGAGTTAAGATAGATGACTGTCTTCCACTCTTAGCTGATATTAAACCTTCATTTAGGTAATATCTACAGCCCAATATTAAACTAACCTTGTCAAAGGTCATATTTATGTAGTGTTGAGACTACAGTGGGAGAGAGTGGAGAGAGCTAAAGAGAGAGTGAAATGGAGGGAAGTAGAAGAAATAGCTCTTGTCAAATATGGCAGGGAATGAGGAGAGAGACTGAAAGGAGGTGAAAATGAAAACAAAAATGTAAAAAAAAGAGGAGATGGTGATAAAGAGAGAGAGAGAGAAAAAGCGATCACAGCCAGAATCCAGCCAGGAGGTGAGGGACGAGGGGGGGGGGGGGGGTGGACACACTGATAGGATGACTGTAGGAGGGCAGGCAATGAGGCAGAGAAAGAGAGAAAAGCAGAGTTGATCTTTTTCTTATTATTTCTTTCTTCCCCCAATCTCACTTCCCCCCTTTATTCCCGATCCTCTGTTCTGTCGCTTCATTATTTCTCTTTCCTTTCTTCTCTGTGTGTCCACTAGGGGGAGGGTATGAACTACCCTGTATTATCTGTCTTTGTATCTACTGTACCTATTGTTCGCTTTCTTTTCTTCCTTCTCCAGACCACCGGAGACAAGGAAGAATCCACATTCCTGAAACGTGTATACCGTAGACTCTACCGTATACACGTTTCAGGAATGTGGATTCATCTGTGTCATCACACATAATATTTTTCTTTGATCAGGTTTGAATAAAAGCTAAAAGAATGATGCATCTTTCTACTGATATTCACTAGAGTTAATATAAAAAGTCACATCTCCCTGCACCTCGTGTTTGAAAAAATGTATGAGATGAAGTTTCTTGAAATGCACTCTTTCCTCACTAATTAAACTTGAGCCTGTGCTCACTTGCCCTAAAAAAAAAAATCTGATTTATTCCTCTGCATGCTCCAAAAAGTAGAAACTAAGATACTTTGCTCACGAATACATTTGCATTGTTGGACTTAAAATTAGACTTTAGCCCAAATGACGGTTGTGTAGTTACGTACAGGCAATGCAAATAGTCGTACTGTTACACAACCGTTATATTTTTGTTTTATTATTATTAACAAATAATGCCTGCATTATTTGGGCAGGTGACAACATATATATTAGTGTTCTTGTTTAAAAGGGACGTATCATGAAATAAGACAACCCAGTCAGTTTTTTGTGGGCTGCCTAGATCAGAAAACATGTGATTCATCAAGTCATTCAGATTTGACTCCACTTCCTCCGTCACATGTAGGCTCATTAGAATATATCGCCCACAGCTTGATAACTACCTTTGCAAAGGTGTACCATATTTTTCTCTGAAGCCAATCAGAGCAGACTGGGCTTTTAAGCTTTGTTTATACTCGCGTGCAACACCATGGCACGTGCACCACGAGCATGCACGGAGACGTTTATGTTCAGCGCGTTGTTCATTGCAATATGCTCCGAAAACGCCAGAGGGCGTAGTAACAAAATATTCTGTGGATAAGCAAGAAGTCAACGAGTGACGCCGGAAAGGAAAGTAGGCTGCTTGGCAACAGTAGTAAACACAGACGCACCGCCAAACCTTGCATTTGTGTGCTGTAATTATTACTGTCGCTTACCTCCAAGTCAAAATTATTTTCTGTCTCACGGTGTTTCCCCTCGGGTCGCCACTCTTTCCATGAGACCTTTTTTTTAGCTTTTACAAAATGATCTCTCATATTCTTTCACAGTCTGCGGTAAAAAGCCTCTTCTTTCCTCAGTGTGTTGCCTATTTCTTTCCAAGTATTATGTCCTGTGACTGTCCCTGTGGTCTCTCAATGAACAGTCATAGAGATGTCTGTAGAGGCCAACCTGCTCGGCCAGTCTTCCCTCGAAGGCATCCATGTTGAAATGAAAGGCGCAGCGCACGCAGTGGACGCGTAGTTACAAAAAAGGGACAGGCGCTAAAATGGAGCGTTTCAGACGCTCCATTCACAGAGAGTGAATACAGGTATATTCTGAAAGACAGCATAAGAAAAATGATGCGCTTTTTGAACATTAAAGCATGTAAACATGTTCTAGTAGAAACCCAAAATATGTAGTATGAACCTGGAAATGAGTATGATATTTCCCCTTTAAAGTGTAAACCCTATTTGAAATACAAGCCAATGATGAGTGATCTATAAGTTACCGCTTTCAGCAATGCAACAGTTTTTTTTTTTTCTTCAGGCAAATGTGAATTCTTTGTAAAGTAAAAATTTTAGCTTTTTCATTTTAAAATGTACTGACCAACTGGCACTAAGCGGAGTTGAGGTTTCATTTATTAAAGGCCACAAATAATGAAAAAAGGCCTTGCTAGGTGCGTTCTATCCACCTTGGATCAAAAATAGAAAATACAAAAAGAAAAATTCCTCATAAAACAACTTAAGTGCTGAATGCAACATACAGTACATTCACTCAATTTGTCTTTGGTTTACACTTCCTCTTCTTGATTCATGTTGCCTATGTTTTTCTTGTTTTTTCTTTACACTTTGTGCCACAAGCTTTTTTCATATTATCAGCACAAAATGCAGTGGAGGCAGTGGTTTCTGTACATTAACGTGGAACAGTGGGGCTAGGTGCCTCTCCCAGGGGCACTTTATCAGTTTTTATGGGAGCAGACTGACATTCACAATCTCATTTCCCAACATATGTTCCTCCATCTGTATTACCAATAATGTGAACAGCTAAAGTTGCACACTTGCAGATACGCCTCTAACCTGTAAATCTCTGTGCATGGACACACTTTCTTCTTATTTTGTATCTGTTGTGTTAATCCCGGCGTGTTCGGCTGTGGCAATTACTTATCGAATTATCTTCAGTACTCTGTATTTGTTCTATTCTTATCTATATCCTTCTCTACGCTGCTGCAAATACCCATCTTCCCCACAGGGATCATTAAAGTTTCATCCAATCTTTAGAAAATACAAGATAGCACCATTTGAAAGGCATATTAAATAACAAGGAGCGTAATACAGTTGCTACAGATGTGATTAATGCAGCGGGGGCCCGTTGCCGCCTCTTAAGATGATGTCTCTTTCCAGTGTCACACTGAGCCTCAAGTCTGCCAACGTGATTGATCGCTAAGCAAGCAACTGAACTTCTACTACTTTTGAGTTAGCTGAATATTATTTCTGTGAAATTAATATCTTCATATCTGACTTCTTACACCTGAAAAAAGGGTTAGTTTTTCAGCTTTCTGGAGACTGCCTGCTCCTTATCACATCATTAAAAAAGCTGTGTTGCATTACAGAAGGTGTGAGGCGCAGATGGGTAAAGAGGACGCACACACACTGCACCGACTAAATGCACTGTAGTCTTTTTATTGTCTTTGTGAGGGAGCTCTAATGTTCCTCTGCTCAGATGTGTTTTCTGTCAGGCAGCTGTATGGAATACTGAGACAATGCTAATGAAGCAAAGCATAGACCGTCCCGCTGTTTTTCTGACCTCGTATCTACAATTGGGAGCAAAGCTAGTACACATATATACCACTCTCTGTTTGCCTGTATTTGTTCATGTGTTAAAGCATCAAGAAAAACAGGAAACTTTTTTTGTCTTTTGGATCTTTTATCTTTCTTTTCTTCAGTTTGAAAGCAGCAAGCAACTCTGTGTCTCGGTGTTGAAATAGTTCAGTAGTAGAACTCTTTTCCTCATGGGACAAATTAGTTTATGGCCTTCAAAAGATGTAGATATAAGACTGTAACAGCTAAACAAAGACACTATCAAACATCATCAAGGTTTCAGGTGATGTGTCCTTGAAAAGTGAATAATTCTTTGTCATAGTCCGTTTATTTAGTGCGTTTATTTTTATGAATATTATTTGCAATAAAAGCGAAAAAAGAAAAAAAGAATTCTGCAAAGAATTAGATCCTCATTGAGGCCACCATTATGTGTGCTGCTACAGGACTTGCAATTGGTCGGTTCCAGTTGATTCAGCCACCGCTTCCGCTTCTCGCTTTGTTTACGATTAAACGGCGAGGAAAGAGGCGCGGCATCAAAGCTTGTTCCTGCTTTCCGCGGAATATTCATTGATTTATACGTCTATTTCCTCCTAAATAATCAAAGGTATATGGCAATTTTATTTAATGTGAACTAATTTCTCGGTGCTTTTTAATTTTTTGTTGTAATTTATTATCACGCTGCAGAATCTCCTCTGTTCTCTGTGTCGGGGCTGAGCTCCTCGACCTCCAACTACGCTCGTTACTGTGACGTTCAGTGCAATGAAACATATACATGTTTGAATCTGCTCTGTCCGCAGTCTCTCATCCACCGCTGCTATGTTTTACACAAGCACAGCGCGCTAGCTCGGCTGTCTGTATGTAGTCTAACGTTAACTGTTAAGCTTAGTTTGCTACGTGTTTTAAAATTTGTCAAATTCTTATGAACTTATTTTCTTATATTATTATAATATTGTGAGTATTATATTATTGTGAATTATGTCAGGAATAATATTCATGTTATTGAGTTTATGTAGTGACTTTCCTTTTGTAAACATTACTGTGCATGCTCTCGAAACAACATTCAGTTATATTTCAAATATAAATCAATTCTAATTCATAAATCAATTTATTCTCCTTTTTTAAATAACATATTTAAAAAAAAAAATCAATTATTTAGTAATTAAAAAGAACTAATAAGAGCAGAGATAAAGAACTGAATCGATAAGTAGTGGTGGAAAGTACCTAAAACATTTACTCAAGTATTGTGCTTTCTTAAGTACTATTTTGAGGTACCTGTGCTTTACTTGAGTATTTCCATTCTCTGCTACTTTTATACTTCAACTCCGCCACATCCCAAAGGCAAATGGTGTACCTTTTACTCCACTATATTTATTTTTGATAACGTTAGTCAATAGTTACTCTGCAGATTTAGCTTATTAATACGAAATATATCTTGACCAATAAATTATGATTATTATAGGTTAAGATATCCAGCAATGTATAAAGCAAATAAAATTAGCCTCATAGTTAGCTGCATTATTAAAGCGATGTACACATGAATCCATCACTAATTATAGTTCAGTGATATAATATATGATTCGGATATGGGCCATACTGCATAATAAATACTTTTACTTTTGGTACTTTAAGTATGTTTTGATGCTAATACTTTTGTACTTTTACTTTATTACAATTTTGAAGAGCAGAATATAGCAGATAGCTGATGATATATTCTCTGACATTCAGCATCAAGCGAAATGCAAGGTTTTGTTCCAGGAAATCCTTGCTTTGCTTGGAATCACGGGCGCTATACCAGTCTGGTGCATCCGATTCCCAGCAGATTCCTTCCACGTGCGGACAGACGGATAGTTAGTTATTTTCAACCCTCGCTTGAAGGATATTATGGAGCGTAGACAGATCAGTGGTGAAGTCCAAGACTGCTGCAGATGCTGGAGAGTGAGCGGACAGTCTCGGTCGGACACAAACAGTGACAGGATTATTGTGGCTTTGAGTGGCTACTAAGCTATATTGCTATAAGTTTTCAAGTGCACATAAAGCTGCTTCCAGGGTTACGTGCATACATCACCAGAGTGAGAAACCCCGGACCCCCCCTACATGAATTTGCACCGTCGCCACACAACCCGGCCAACAGTAATAAACTGTCCCACCAGTACCCACGCGGAGACAAAAGAGCAAGTTAGTTATTTTGGGACCAGATATGCTGGTCAGATGAAGGCGTACCATGCATTCACGATATTCACCAGTGAACTTTTACATTGTTTCCTCTCACCCATCCATTCTCTACCCACCCCCTTCTTTCTTTTCTATGTAAATTGTTGTCTCTAACTTTGTCTCTTTTCTAGCAAAAACAAGTCAATGAACAATAGATGAAATGGCTGCAGTTGCGGAGGAGTGAAGCTAGTCTTTCACTACTGATTAAATTATCAGCTTGGCGCCCCATCGGAGGCACAAAGGCATGAAATTGCTTGACATTTTTTCTCCTTACGCACTCTGCCATTAGCCATTTCCTCGGCTACATTTCACAGCGAGGAGGACAGCGAGAGCCTCTGAAAGTCGTTTCGGAGTAACTCAAGGATTTGTCAAGCGGTGTGTTGTGTGTAGGCGAACAGATGTACGGGACATTGAATGTCATGGCAAGACACCAACACACTGTTGAGAAGTGTGCGATAAAGTGACTGCTGATGAACGTCCTATCAGAAAATAGATATTTTAATATCCAAGGCTAAAATCTGTGTGCATATATACACACACACACTTCCTTACACACAGAAACAGTCCACACGGAGGCACACACACATATTTCTGGGTTGAAATTCAAATTTAAGCACCCAGAGTTGCTGAGGTACAACATTTACTCTTCAGTGGTCATAACCTCATCTTTAACACCTGCACACCTGCACACACACACATACACTTCTGTCTTTCTGGCACACACAAACATACACACACATCCTTTCCACAAAGACAAACCTCTAATGTACCTTGACTCTCTCCTGTCCCACCTCAGTAACTCAGTGGGGACTTTTATAACTTTTTAAAACAGCCCAAGGCTTTCTCTTTTCACTCTTTGTTTTTTTTTTTGTTTTTTTTACACCTGCAGGATTCATGGGGCGATTTAAACACGCTGCATCACCCTCTCTCACCCAGACAAAGGCTCACTGCACAAGTCAGAGCTTTGGAAATGCCATAGGCCTCTTTTTGCCTTCTGTCTCGATTTAACTCTCTAAAAGTCAAGGCGGTCGTATTTTCCCGTCTTTAGTCTTGTTTCAATGCATCACTCAGCACCACTTTTTTTGAAATTTAAAAAGTTTTTAAAGTGCCTCTCGGATGGGGGTTGGACGATGGCAGCCGGAGCACTGAGGCAGGTGACGGAGCGTTTAGCGTGAAAAGGTTAAAGGTTTGCGTCCCAAATGGCAAGGTGGCGATAAGGTGGTGTGGCTTTCAGTGGTTCTGAAGAGGAAAAGGGCAGGATGAATGTCAGCCAAGTCTTCTGGGAAATATAAATCACACTAAAAAGCCCCGATTTCAACATTTCCAGCTAGATTTTTTTCACAACTTCCCACACTGCTTTCAGAAATACACCAAATGATGTAATGAGTGCAGGTTCATCCCACGGCAAGAGGACCGAGCTTGTAGGAGACCTCAAGGGAAATTCTGGGAAGTTTTCTGCCCCTTTTTTTTCACATTTAGTAATTATGAACTCTATAGATAAAATTAGATATTTCTTATATCACTGAAATGCTGATATGCATGTACATTTTATGCACCCATAACATCATTGAGTGGATCCGTGGATGTGTTGGAAAGTCTAGGAAGTGTGATCCTGGGGGTTTGTGCAGGTTACCGCCCCTGTACTATAAAAAAGAAACTATCTGCCATGCCTCACATTACAACTGATGGAGGCAGTTTATTTTTGGTGTTATTGGGCAAAAATTACATAATAACTTTTCAGCATGTTGTAATTCAAGTGGTACCCCAGGGTAGGCAGTTTTCTGGAAAAGTAAAAAAGAAATGCCAGAATTTCAAAATACTGCCCTCATCCTGCAGCTCTCCTCTCTCCCCTCTCTTTCCTAAGCCCCTCCCACCAGGCGAACACGGGCGTATCTGCACGTGCTTCATACAGTAACCTTTACGAGTACTAGTCATTCATTTCAAACATCATCCCGTAATTACCGTCATGTTTTCTTTGCAAATGTAAACTGTAACGCCTTTTGTGATGATATACTATGATTCGAGGCTCTAGCGAGCTGCAAAACTGCAAAGCGTTTCAGAAATGGAGAGAAAGTGTTGCTAATAGTCTTGCCTCCTGCTAACCGTAGCCGTCTCAGCTGTGAGCTCTGTTCTCTTTATACATCCACGGTGAGCTCACGCAAAACCCTTTACTATTAGAGAGATGGAGAGAAAATCATGCTTTCCTCGAGCTACTGCTGTAGCTACTGTAGCCGTGAGACTAACTCACAGTGCTAGCTGCAGCCATGGGCAGAAGGCTATTAGCTAACTATTAGCAACAGTTTTTCTCCATCACTGAAACGCTTCGCCGATATTGTCCGACTCTTTTTGATAAGTCCGTCTTCCTTTTTTGGGTTGCTTTGCAGTGGTGCCAATGCTGGAATAGGAACTTTTCCTGCTGGATGTTCCGCCGTTGAATCAGGCTTTCACCATCTGAAGGGATATGCACGCACATCTGCATTGCTAGAACAGCCAATAGGAACGCTCTCACAAGCTGGATTTTTTAAAGCCTGAAAACAGAGCCATGAGGAGGTGCAGAAGTTTAGTTATCTCTCAGAACACTTGAATTACAATATGCTGAAAGGTTATTATGGAATTTTTGCCCAATGATGCCAAAAATATTCTGCCTACCCCTGCTTTAAGGCAGTGGCTGTACACAAAAGCATTAGCGTCTCAAATTTAAATAGTTGGGTTTCACTTCAATAAACTGAAAGTGAAGAATGGGGATGGTGTTGAAATAAGTAGAGGTGAGACAAATATATACTACATCCTATTCTAAGCTGACTTTGAAACCACAAGGAACGAGTTGATGTTTCGGTCATTAAAATGTCACGAGCCACTATTTTCAAAATTCATGCTTGGCCTTTACAGCCAAAATGCCACGAAGGGAACTAGAAAATAGCACTTCAAATACAAAAGGGCATTAAAATGTGGTTTGCAAATGTTCCCCTAAATTCTTGTAACATTATTTGAGTTATGTGAGCGCCCAGGATGCAAGAAAATAACTCAAAACGACTGATTTAGTATGCAGTAGGAATAGCACAAGTGTAAATAATAAAATGAATGATGGCTGAATTCCATTTAGCTGCTTCGTTTCAGGGTACTGGTATGGGCATGCTGGCCTTTCTTTTATGGCTCATTGGGAAACTTGAATAGAACGGAGCCATCGTTATTGTTATTGGTAACATCTGCTTTTCCTGCTATGACAAGTCAAAATGTCTGCTTTGAAAAGGGCCTTTGGTAATCTGAGTTTAGAGAGCTGGTTCTATGAGGCACTATGGTATAAACAGAAGTCAATGGACAACGGACTTCTCTTCTTTTTTTTTCCTGCAATCCTCAGATATTTACATATTCAACATTAATTATTCATACTGAAGCAGAAGTTACTGACAAAATTTAAATAGGTTTACCTGAGATTAGGTCCAATGTCAGGGCCAAGTGTCTGTCAGTTGAACACCGTAATTACTTGAGCTCTACAAACTGACCCCAGATGCCCCGTTCAGTGTTGCAAACAACGCCATGCCTCGCAGGCAAGACACAGAGTCAGTATTTAAACATAATGGGAATTAGGAATACATTCAGTGAATATAGGCAGCAGCAGATTGGACGAAATTGGAGTGAAGATCAAACTGAGATATAAAATGTTAACATGAAAATATACAAATGGGATTTCTGATTGTACTGTAGCTCCCTATTTATATTTCCGACAGATGCATATCTGAGGATTCTTAGATAACGTGTTTCTTAAAATGTGCTGAAATTAGTCTCTTCTCCTCTTCTTTTCTCTCTTGTTTTATTCTTTTTGAATATCTGAGACCCTCCCCTCTCCTTCTTCCTCTGTTTTTCCCTAGAAATGAATTAAGATAAAAACCATTTCATGTTGATGTATTTCTGTCCTGCTTATCTTGTCAGGTTGGACAAATATGGTGCTGTATAAAACGGCCTTGTCACAACTGAAGGTCAAAACAGATCTATGAGAGAGAGGAGGGGGCGAGGGATGGTTGGGATGAGAGAGAGAGAGAGAGAGAGAGAGAGAGAGAGAGAGAGAGAGAGAGAGAGAGAGAGAGAGCGAGAGAGAGAGAGAGAGAGAGAGAGAGAGAGAGAGAGAGGAATAATGTAAGAATTGGAAGCAGAGAGGGAGGGAAGACAGTTTTCTCTAATAATAATGAATTGCAAAGATAACGGCTTAGCTGCAGACTCCTGCTATCTGCACCATGAAAAAACACATTCAAGCAGAGGCCTGACCAGAAACTTTATGTGGCTGTGTGTGTGTGTGTGTGTATGTGTATGTGTGTGTGTGTGTATGTGTGTGTATGTGTGTGTGTGCATATGTTTGTTAATGAGTGTCACTGAGTAACTTAGAGAGACTGTATACATGAGACTGAGCATTTGTGTCTGTGAAAAAGTACTTCATGTGTCTTACTTTGATAGTCACAAGATATAATACCATGAAGGAAGGAGACCATTAATTGGAAAAATTAAACGACTAATTGATTAATCTACTAGTTTTCAACTTTTAAATTAACCGCCAACTATTTTCATAATCAATTAATTGGTTTGAGTAATTTGTTTTAAGAAAAAAGTCAATAATTCTCTGATTCCATCCTCTTAAATGTGAACATATTCTGGTTTCTTTACTCCTCTATGACAGTAAACTGAATATCTTTGAGTTGTGGACAAAACAAGACTTTTGAGGACGTCATCTTGGGCTTTGGGAAACACTGATAAACTTTTTTCCACCATTTTCTGACATTTTATAGAACAAACAAGAGTCTACAGCAATTCTAGCGGCTCTGTGGGGTTCCACTTTGTTAGCTAAATGCTAATGTCAGCATGCTAACATGCTCAAAATGGATGTTAAAATACTGATGGTGAGGAAGTGTAATGTTCACAATGTTCACTATCTTAGTTTAGCATGTTAACATTTGTCATTTAGCACTAAAGACATAGAACAGCTGGGGCTGATGGGAATGCCATTTAGTTCAGCAAGTATTTGGTAAACCAAAGTATTTGGAGAAAATACATTTTGAGCGGATGGTTGCGCTAGATGAAAAGTGGGGAGATCACCAAAGTCATTATTACAATTCACCATGAGGGGGACAATGTGTCCAAATTTCAGGACAATCCATCCAATAGTTATAGAGACATTCCACTTGAAACCACAAACGGTGGCACTAGAGGAAACATCAATGGACCACCAAAGTTGTTAGGATTCATCCTCCGAGGAGCATGAATGTCTCTACAAAATTTCATGGCAATCCATCAAATAGTTGTTGACATAATTCAGTCTGAATTACTGAATTGTAGGCTAATTCAGTAATTCAGTTAATTGGTTTACATTTGTGTATTTTAATGTAAATAATGATGCATCAAAAGAGTTTTTCAAGTACTAACAAGACTAAGAGTCTACAGTCACGCCAGCATCTCTGTGAGGCTGTACTTAGACACAGAGGCACTTTGAGCTTAATGCTAATGTGAGCATGGCAACATATTCACAATAACAATGCTAACATACTGATGTTTAGCAGGTATGCAGTAATGTTTACCCTGTTCACCATCTTTGTTGAGCGTCTTAGCATTAGAGATGTTCCTAACAACTAATTTCCCTAACGTTTAAAAGCAAGTCTAAACTTAGACTAGTTGACTTGTCTAAAGTTAAGAAAACATTCAGAAAACACAATTTAATCTATAAGGTTTTAACATTATGTATAAGAGCCTTTTGAAAGCGTTAATTACATTTTTCAACAACCAAATTATATTTCCGATGCCGCTGAAATCAATGTGTCCCCAGTGTCCACTCCGGCCGCCCGGTTAGGAATGCGCCTCACGACCCCGGTGTGTGTTGTAATATTTGATGAGTCGCCAGTGGGGACTGTGGTCTAAGAGGAGTCATGGTTCGGCATGTCTTATAGGCTGCCATTAGTGTGCAAGTTTTATTACCTTCCACCTGCTCTTCCCCTCTCTCTCTCTCAAACACACACACAGCAAGCGACGTGGCGCTCAGCCCTCGATCATCTCTGTAACATTAATTGTCACAATCCTCAGTCCAAAAGTCGAAATTTATTGAAAAAAGATACAGTAGATGTAGTCATATGCAAAATTCACACCATCTTTTTATCTAATGAATTGTTGGCATTTAGCCTTTCGAAAACCACGTTTTCTCTGCGGTCAAAAAACTGTTTACTCTCCCGCACACACCTATATTCATGGGGTGGCCTAGCATAATAGCACCATAAATTGCATTTATATAACCACAACACAACACAAAATCATAATTCCTACATTTTTTTTAGGGTGATAACGTCATAAAATATGATGACCGACATTCAAAGCTTCTTTTGAAAACTTAAATCAAAGATTCCATTGAAAAAAAAAAGCATTTGATACGGCGCTATCTGCTGGAGGCTGCAAATTAAAAAATGAATAATATGATTACCTGACTAGTATATTGGTGCCAACAGGGTATCAACGTTTAATTGACTAATTGCACACATCCCTAGTTAGCATGCCAACATTTGCAAATTAGAACTTAACACAAAACACACAAAGTGCAGCTGAGGCTATCCATTCTTTGTCAAAACATTTTTAAGAAATTATTTTCCTGAAATTCACAACTTAACAAGTAATTTCGAGGCCCATATGAGAATGCTGATACCTCAAGTACACGAGCACAAGACACATTCATAAATTAAGAGCATCATCATTCACAGAACAGTAATAAAATACACAGCATTAACACTGGCCTCCAGACTATCATCTAACACATAAATTATCCAAAGTTAATCAAGTTGAAACCTCAAACCCAATTTTTCAGCTCTTAATCGATGTTCATGGCAATTTTATTATGAAAGCCATTCATCCTGGTCATACTCACTATAATGCATCACACAGCAGCTTTTTTTCTGGGGGTTTCTGTTGCCAACTACTGACAGTGACAGAATTGATTTGTTCTTGCGGTTTAAGAATTGAACGCATTATCATACAAGTTACAGAATCTCCCACTCGGACACTCTTCCATTTCCCTCCGGCTCCTCATTACATTCCTCCTTGAGTGCCAAAAGCCTCTTTATGCCAAGTTCAACATTTTAAAAAGTTTGTGGTGGTCAAACTGTGTAACCGAATACTTGACATCCTGAAGATAGGAGTTTTCCACCAGACAAATGTGCAGATATGCTACATTATGTATATCTATATGGGCAATTTAAAAATGAGGGGAAACTCAGGTGAAGAAAGTAGCAGACAGGTGAGTTAAAACAGAGGTGAAAGCGAGTAGGGAGTGCGACGTTGAGACGGAGAGAGAGGACCGAGAGACATAGAGTGATAGGTAGTCAGTATGGATGTGTGTGCCTGCCCATCAGAGCTGGTTTCAGCCTGCAGCAGCGTCACTGTAATTGCCTCAACTGTCAAACCAGCCGAAGATCCTCACATCACTGATGTTGACTAGGCCAGCAAGCTCTCTCTCTCTCTCTCTCTCTCTCTCTGTCCATTGCACATGCAAAGGATAATGAATAATAGGATGTATTTTCCTGTTTTCATTCCCTCAAACTCGCTTTTAATCTCTTGTCTATCCATCTGTCTGTTTCTTTCTTTGTTTCTCTTCTTCTTAACCTCCGACTTCTGCGGCGTACGCTCAGTTTTCACAGGCCCAACGTGAAGTGTCTGCTTCCAACACTTATTATATCACTCGTATGCTCAGCACCGCACAGCAACGAACCTTCCCTCACCTTTAATCCACCTCACAACTCCTCTACACCTCCAGTACCTTCACCTTCAACCCAGAATAAATACCACGGTTAGAGCTGACAAACAGCAAACTCAGACATGCTGACTGAGGAAATGGTTTGATCTGTAAAGGTCTTTCCATTACACCAAGCAAAGTGCACAGCACATCGTGAGTCATTTAGTCTGATACGGACTCATAAACTCCTATTTTCATTTAAATAAGAGCAGCAAACTAGTGGGGTGAGATGACTTCATTCTGATGCAAACCAGCCTGCTTCAAGCGTTTTCTTAAATTAGGCGGCATTATGTCGACACTAGTAATGTGCTCTACTTTAGCTTGTTGCAACTCAATGAAGGAAACGTCTAAAATCCAACGAATCTGCATTTAAAATTAATAGAATTAACTCAATCAGTTGATGTTTTTATTTTCTCTAAAAGGACATATTTAAAAAACCCAAAACTCAACTAAATGGCTCCTCCAAGGTGAATTCTTTTTGCAATAGAATAAAACAACCAACTAATGAAGCGTAAACACCCTGAAAATGAAAGCAGGAGAAAAAAGGACGATGTTGAGACAGAAATATCTTTTAAAGTGCATGTTCATTACGCGGGTGTAACCAAACACGTAAAACCACTGCCAAGGGAGCTTTTTTTCTGTCTGCTAATGTTTGGATCTTTAAATCGAAACCCTGAAATGTAGAATTATTCCCCGCTGAAGGGCCTGAGAGGAGGACATCATCGGACTGCGTTAATGTTGAACACAAAATCAGAACTTGGACAACGACTGAGATCTGTTCAGTGCAGTTTTATTAAGAAGTAGGTGAGATGAGGTTTTGAGAGCTTAGCCAGAGTTTTACGGTGGATTGAGGCAGACAGGGTGAGCCGGGCCGTCGGCTGGAAGGCAGACTGGTGAGGCGCTGGGCGAGGCAGTCAGACAGAGATCACAGGAAGATAATTAACCTGAGGCACAAGTTTAGACCATAGACTGTAAAGATGGACAACGCATCTCCACTTCCTCCCACTGAACAGAAGTGAAGCCAAAATATCCCAGATACGGGAGCTGCCATCTTGAGATTTTGACGTCATTTGGAGCCAGAGTCTGCGCTGTAGTGATCGGGCGGTGGAGCCGCGGTATTGAGGTAATCTGCCCAAACCAATCGCGAGCCAAGTACGGGCCGCAGCTTGTCAGAGAGAGAGACTCACAGCTGTCAATCATGACGTCTCAACCCCTTTTCATAGCATCAAACACACTCAGACCGAGAGAGAGAATAAACATGGAACAAACAAGAAGCACAAGGGAGTGTAAACAGTGAAGTGAAGGACATTAACAGAGGGAGCTTGGTACGATCGCCCCCCCCCCCCCCAGCCAATGTGCCTTTAGCCGAGGCACTGATGCCTGTTTATGTCTCTCTGTAGTTTGGCCACAGACTGGACGCACGTCATAAGTTCAGTTAATCTACCCTTTGGCTTGAACGCTTTATCCCTTCAACATTTCATTAGGGATTGGAAAACCAACCTTCTGAAGTACCCTTGAGCCAAGCTTGTCTGGAAAAGTGCCCTTATAGCAAAGCTTTTTTTTTTTTTTATTTTTCCTATTTGATCTTTGTTGTGAGCGTGCTGTTTAATGTGTTCTACTCACACTTCATAAATTGTAATTTTGTCTGCTTTGCCGAAAGCGCCCTATTTAATTTCACTTGCCAACATGCCCTTGAGCGAAGCACTGTGCTTATCTAACACCACCAAGCTGTTTAATCATCTCGTATTGTTTTCAACTTCGAGTCGCAGACTTAGCTACTGACCCCGTACGCTCCAAGGGGAGTGACGCCAACCATGGCCAGAGCACTTTGGAGCAGTGCAGTAGAACAATTCTTCATATTCATAGGTTTTCTCAAAGGCAAAGTAAAGAATGAGTACACAGTAAAATGAGAAATTAAACAAAACAAAAACTCAGCAATTCTCACTATACAGTGAGCTAAAGAGCTGCAAACAATTCACCAAATGACTTTGTGTTGCTGAGCCAGAAACCCTGAGAGGTTCCATCATGTCGCCGAGCACCTCAGGAATCTGATTATTTAGGTAGTTATGGATAAGTCTAATATCAATATGTTCAATAAAATGATCACAACTTATTTAATTTGTTAAGAACTTGACTTTTTATCCCATATTTTAATTGCCTGATTATATATGTGTCATTTCAACCCATTTGTGCCCAAAGACTATATTTAGTATGATTAGGAAAAATTCCACAACATTTATTCTGATTGGTCAAAAGTCTTGAAATTTGGTACGGACATAAAGTACTTTGGGCAAATATCTAACAGTACAACTTAGAATTTTTTAGATCACATAAAAATGTTATTACCTTTATTAACAGTTTAAGTCAGGATTTTTGAAAAATTAGGAAAATTGCTAATATTGTGTTTATTAAATGTTTTCCATATGTTTTCTTCACTGCATATATTATGTGCATATCTTTGATATTCAACTTGTTATGAGTTCATAGATACCAAATACTTTGTGCTCCTTGTAGTTTCTGAGATACAGCCATTTTCTTATCATACTATAACTAGTATTTGGGCACATGGGACGAAAGTTTTTTCCCAAAATATAATGGAGTCTATTGTATTTTATTTAACCCATTTGTGCCCAAATACTAGATATAGTATGATCAGAAAAACTCACTTTTCAGCCAAACGGTTTGACCGATTTTGAAAATGTCTTCACATTTGTGCTTATGCAAGCACAGAGAACACTTCCACCAAAGTGAAATTAATTTCATTAAAAATTTCCATTGCAGGCACAATTTGGTTAAGAGGTTTGATTTTCGTAGAAGCTGCAGTAATTGTGGCAGTCAACAGTTTTCACATGTGCTCGTCTCGAACCATCCAAATCCAACATGATTTAGCTCAAAAGTGTACAATATAACAAAAAAAGCACTAACTAATTCACTCTTCAGGTTCATGTTGTGTATTCAAGAGGCAGCATGTTGTTTAGTGTTTAACATCATGAATCTTCAGGGGATTGTTCTCCATGGAGGTCTTTAGTCAAGACTAAACATCGACTTAGGGAGTCTTGATTTTTCCTTTGTTATCTTTGTTATATTAGCTTTACCTTTACAACCATAGTCTTCAGCTGCTTTTGATTGAGCAGCTGGGGGATTGAGAACCTTGTTCACAGTCAACTCATCATTGATCCTCTAATGGTAGCTGAAGCATCAGGCTCCTCCTCATAATGTATGTCTCTGCAGGTGGGTTTCTCCACAGCTTCCAGCATGACTAAAGTGTGTTTATGGTTCTCAGGCTGGAGTCGCCGACTCGGACCCTGACCCTGGAGGCCCCCAGAGGGGTGGAGGTCAATGCTGGGGTGGGAGACTTCACGGCGTCCTGTAGGAAAGACCTGCTCTTGCAGTCGTCAGAAGGAGAGGTGAGTGTGTTTCTATTCGGCGCTTCGTTTGTTTGTGTGTTTGTATGTGAAAACGTCTGAGAGAATGAATTAGTATGTTTTGAGACCACAATTCATGTATGTGTCTGTGCTGTGTGGGTTTTTTGTTTGTGAGAGAAATTGACAAAAATAGCTATGTTCACGTGTAAATACAGGGGACAACACAAACTAGTGAGGTGTGTGTGTGTGTGTGTGTCTTTAGACTCTATGGCACTCTATAGTGTTGGGCCCGCTTCATTAAAGTACCTTATTAGGCTAATGAGCGTCATCAATCCAGGCGACCTTGTCCTCCTTTTCTGCCCTCCTCCTCTCATCCCTCCTTTCTTCCCCTCTTCTGTTTGGGAGAAGTGACTTCATTAAAGCTGGTTTGATGAGGTTCCCTGTCAGTTGCTGCTGCTGTGTGTGTGTGTGTGTGTGTGTGTGTGTGTGTGTGTGTGTGTGTGTGTATCATTGTTAGCCTGCCATCTCACTGTCAAGCTCTTTGCATATAGCAGCCTGCCACGTTGCGTGAGCACAGAAGCAGACTTAGCCATTTCCCTTGTGTGTGTGTGTGTGTGTGTGTGTGTGTGTGTGTGTGTGTGTGTGTGTGTGTGTGTGTGTGTGTGTGTGTGTGTGTGTGTGTGTGTGTGTGTGTGTGCATCAGCCTGCCATGTTGCATGTCCGCTGGAGCATAGTGTGTCATTAACTCAGTAATTAACAGAAGAATGGCCCCCTCTCGCTCGTCGCACTCACTGTCATTGTCAGTCACACGCACAAACACACACACACACATACACTGTCTTCGAACACAAAATACACACACTCTCACATTCCCATGCACAGCCCGCCACACACACACACAGATAACAGAAGTGTCTGAAAACAACAGTCCTCCTGCTTCTCTCTTCTTCTTCCCTCTCATTTCCTGATCTTGTAATCGTCCACCGGGCCATACATTTGAAAAGTACACGACTTCGTCCGTGTGACCAGACACCAGGAGGTCTGAGTTAAATTAAGCACACAGAGGTCACCAAACTCTTGGGACAGCTCCGGTATATCGGTAACAAAATAATAAGACAGAATGTCAGAATAGGTGGTGGACTTTTCCAATGTATAATTAATATGTGCAGCCAGGCAGAGTGGCATACGCTTTATTACAGAGAGGTGAGCATAGTAAAGTTTGATCCAGTGAGGTGGTTGTACTAAATAAAATGAAATACTAAACATAAATTCTGAGCCTTACGCAGCTAAGTACATTTACTCAAGTCATGTACTTAAGTACAATTTTGAGGGACATGTACTTTACTTGAGCATTTTTTTGCTACTTTTTATACTTCTACTCCAGAGGGAAATATTGCATTTTTTTCTACATCACTAAGTTTATTTGACAGTTTTAGTTACTTTGCAGGTTCAGAATATTAATACAAAATATAATCAACTAATAAATTATTATATATTCTTATAGATTAAACTACCCAGCAGAATATACAGTCATTAAAATGAGCCCCACCTTTACCAGCTGCAACATTAAAGTGATGAGCACATTAATGCATCATTAACTATAATCTAATTATATAATATATATTACTCTGAAATGGGCATTTCTGCATAATGAGTACTTTTACTTTTGGTGTATTTTAATACTAATAATTTTGTACTTTTGCCAAAGTAAAATCTTGAATGCAGGACTTGTAACAGAGTACGATTACACTGTGGTATTATTACTTTTACTTGAGAAAATGATCAGAGTACTTCTTCCACCACTGGTATGCTGGGTTCTGCAAACATTGCAAGGTTACAAAAATGTCTTCCTCAAGTCAAAGTACTTTAATGCATATTATTGAATAAGCTCCAACCAGCTCACCAATAATATGTCAGGTGGATTGATAGATTTTGAACTAAGCTACAATGGATCAGTCAAAGTATTTCCCCACTAGCTTGTTAAAGTCTGTTACCTTAACGTGTGACGCAAAACCTTCTCAGCACTTGAGTACTACTGACTGACTGAAACAGTAACAAGATCTGTTTTTTTACATCCATCTTTTACCATAGAGTACTCGAGGACCTTGAAGCCATGTGTTTATGAACCGGATGATATCCACAGTATCAAGGTTTTTACAGCAAAACATTTTCTTATCCCATTAAATACTTTTGATGGATGTCAGAGACGGCCATAAGGCCGAAGGATGGCAGCATATCTCAGTCCGACATCAAAATGCAGACTGTCAAAGAGGCAATGACAAAGGGAATAAAAGTCTAATTTGAGAGAGCAATTTTGAGGGAAAAATTACTAAATTGAGGGAACAAAATAAGCATTTGAAAACTTAGTAATTTGAGAGAATGGTCTGTAATTTTGGAGCTGGCTAGTTTGGCCCTTTCTCTTATATGGGTTTCCTCCAGGTTCCCTGGTTCCCTCACACATGAATGTAGGTGTGAATGTTTCTCTGTGGCTGTGTCCGAAAACATTCACTCATTCACTACTCCCTACTCACTGTCCAGGTTCTATGTAGAGGACTATATAGTGAGCTCATCTGCAAAATTAAAAACACTTTCTGACACTACTCGGGTCATTTTCCCTGCGCCGTTAATTACGTCATTACTGTCGCAAAATTAAAACATGCTGGTAGACCATCCATAGTTAATATCAAAATGCTCTGAGTGAATATAAGTTCCCCTGGTAAGCAGTGATGCAGTATATATGTCTAGGAATTTTAAGGTAAGAACGGAAAGAGTAAAGCGGTGACGGGCTGCCGTCTGCCGTTGTGTCAATAAGCCTATTTTCCAAAATTAATAAATACAAAGTACTCTGTGGTCGTTCATGTTGTGATGTGCTGCTCTGCTCACGTTAAATACATTATTTTTTTTGCGCTGCCACATATAGATTTGTCTCAATCACGCTGCTCTCTCTCCTCTCGTCCGTCTGCCATTTTTCCTTCAGTGCAACGCATAATGGTATAAAGTGCCTGTTTAGTGACCATCGTTGTCCACTACTTTTCCCAGTGCATTGTGGGATACTTTGAGTCCACTTTATAGGGTATAATAATTCTCACTATACATTTGGACAGCACTACAAAATGGCAAACTCACTATATAGGCCACTATATGGTGAGTAGTGAGTGATTTCGAACACAGTTTTTATGTGTTAGCCTTGTGATAGATTTGTGACTTGCCTCTAACTTAGTGCATGCTGGGATAGACTCCTGCTCACTGCAACCCTGAACAAGATAAGCTGTTTATAAAATTAATAAATTGATGAATTTAAAGGTACTTATTTGTGGAGTTATTCCCCTGACACCCACAGGTTCTGTGGCAACCATAGCGGGGTTACTGGTAGTTTGATAGGATGTTAAGTAGAGTCCAGAAGTACTGAAATCCCGAGGATAGTTTTGGTTCCAGTGATTGGGTACTGTCTTCCAGTGAAACAGTTTTGGGGGCAGATAGTTACCTGAGTGTGCAGGTCTGATGGCGTTTGTTTTAATCCTGTTCTTTTGGTCCATGTCATGCACTTCCCTGATGGAGGGCAGACATGCAATCACCTGCTCAGCAGTGCAAATGACATCTTAAAGTGTGTCCTTGAGCACAAGGGTTGCCATTGTCAGAGAGGGACTGCTGTAATAATTTATGTTGTGGATCGCACCCATGGTACCCTTCTTGAATTGCGATGCGTGTGTCTATCATTGTTATCGCTGTATTTGAGTGTCAAGGCAAAAAAATAATTTTAACAAGGCCCTTTGCCTCTTATTTAAACTTCCCCTCTACCCCTCACCATGTCACTGCTCCTCTCACAGTCCCTATTACCTCTCTTCTTGTCACATCTCTCTCCCTTGTCCCCCTATTTTCTACTTTCTTCCCTGACTCATCTCACTCCTCTCACCATCCTCCTTTCTATTCCTTCCTTTTTTCTTTTTCTTTTTTTTTTACATTCTTCTCCTACATCTTCTTCTCATCCTCCGCCTCCCTCCGCTTTCTCAGCCTTTCAGTCCTTCATCTCGAAGTAACCCAGCCTATCTAATTAACTTTCCACTGCCAGGGTTATACATCACTGTGGCTGTCATTTCCCAGGGAAAGGGGAGGGGAGGGGGGGATTATAATTTTTACCTCTTTTCTGACATCTCTTTCTTTCTCTCTCTCTGTTTCACGTATTCTTTTGTCTCGTTCTATTCTTTGTTCAGCCATTTCTCTATCTCTTCCTCACTCTGTCTCTCTCTCTCTCTCTCTGTCTCTCTCTCTCTCTCTCTCTCTCTCTCTCTCTCTCTCTCTCTCTCTCTCTCTCTCTCTCTGTCATCCCTGCATAAATAGATGTCTCCTTATTGATGGTGAACAATAGCATGCAGCAGGGTGTAACAAGGATTGCAATGTGGGCCTTTGGCAAGGCTTGAGAAAATGAAGGACCAGTCTTGTCAGCCTTATGGCACCCGTTTGCCAGATACCTCTGTTCACTAAGGTACAGCTTACTGTAATAAGTGCCACAGGAGGCCTTATCAGTGTGTGTAAATGTGTTCAGAAAGGCTCCAAATAATTACAATGTCCTCTAGGAAATGTATGCGTGAGCTTGAGACTCCCATTGATGTGATTAACTAATACAATCAAACTGTCAAATTCAATTAAGACTTGATGTGAAACTGTCCTCTAAATAGCAAAGAGTGAGAGCTCTGTCGAGCTGCACCAACCATTAAAAGCAAGCCTTTTCAGACACCAAGTAGGAAGAATATACAGTATTTACTTTGCTTGGCACCAGTTTATATTATTTTTTTTAAAACAAAGAAGAAAAAAAAAAGGAAACTTTAAAAGTTTTCTAAATCTAGTTATCAATCATTGCCAGTTGGTTACCCCGATACTCAAAACTTGTATTTAAAGGTATACATGCTGTACATTTGTTAAAACATCTAACTTAACAGGAAAATCTTCTCTTACCCTTTAAAGCAGAGGTCCGTGGCACTCTGCCAGGGGGTCCGTGAAATTTTTTCAGATTCATTCATTTAAATTATCATGATATAATTCATATATTTTACAAAAGGCTTCATAGTCCAACAAATAATATTTTAATGTTTTAAATCCACAGTGTACTGTAATAGCCTAGTTCATAGATTATGTTCTAATCTAACAAATCTATAACTCTTAAAATCTGCAAATATGTTTAATACATGTCTAATATCTTTCTAATACATTTCTCTTGTGTTGTTCTTTCACATAACTAAGATAGAAGTGTAAAATAATCGGCTATGTATAATTATTACACAGCGTTGTTGAATTCTCTATTCTGATTGGTCAATCACGGCGTTCTACGATCTGTTATTTCATTATAGCAGACCGTTGCTATGTATAACAGACCGTTGCTATGTATAACAGACCATTGCTATGAATAACAGACCGTTGCTATGGACACAATTCTGATCTGAGAGTCTAGAGAACCATTTTGTGTCAAATTATTGATTTCTTAAGTAAGCAGCCGTGTAATAAGCGGGATAATGTACAGCAAGCCGGTCATTGTTGTGAAATAAACCCCTGCAGGTCCATGCAAGACCCCTCCGCTTGGCATCAGGGTTTATTTCGCAATAATGACCGGCTTGCTGTACATTATCTCTTACTTATTCCAGGGACATACATGAGGGAGTCCCCGGTATATTATCTATCTTGTAAGGGGTCCTTGGCTGAAAAAAGATTGAGAACCTCTGCTTTAAAGATCACGTTGCTCTAATTCACAAGCTTGTCAGCGTGCCATTAGATAAAAATAGACGATATCTGATGTCATAATGTTATATTTGCATTGGAAATTAATTAGCGTCTCACCTTTTTCATAACCATATCTGACCAAATGACTTGAAAGTTGTCCTCAGGAGGGCAACACACTCTTTTAACAACTTTTCCTTCACTTCTCTCTGCAAAAACAAACCCTGAAATACAACATTTACTTTTATATTTCATGCTTTGCATTAGGTTTCGGGGTTTGGTTTTCATTAATTTCTGTGAAAACAACTTGTTTCCCTTGATTCCCCCTGTAACCATTCTTATTCATATGCTTATTCATGGGTATATAGCTGAATTATAAAATACCCAAAAGATGCTGTGACCACACAAAGAGCAGCTCCAGGTTACAGTATTTGCACATTATGGTTATGCATGTAATTGTGCACTTTGGGTGCGGATCGTTATCCTAAAAATTGTTGCCTTATGTTTGTAAAATAATAACAATTCAGCTATTTGAAAAGCTGATAGTTCCGAGGGGACGACTTTAAATATACTGTATGGGGACTGGAAGTCAAAGACAGTCAGACAGGTAAAGAAACAGATAAATACAAATGGACATGAAGAGACAGGAGGAGAAGCAAACTGAAGGGCAGATAAACAAGTGCAACAAATAGAAACTGGCATACAGGCAGGAGAGTACATACAGTATATAGGACATCACAGCTATATTACATTTCTACTGTTGTTTTTTCTCCCATCTGTCTACATGCTGCGGCCCTGTGCTGGCTCTCTTCTAGAGATCACTCTGTACCCCGAAACCATTTTATGACAGTAGTGCCCAATGACACAATGACTTGCACAGTCAGGCAATCCATTTTATTAAGGTCCATTTTATATGAGGACATGTTTTATCCTTGAGCTTAGAGACACACATTTGATTGCTGCCGAGGTGACAGATTCAACTCCAGGGCCAGTTTTTCTGACATTTATAAAACTTATTATAATAATCTTTGAATATATATTTTTACATATCATTTTGATACCCTCTCACTGCTTGATGTCACACATCCATGATTCATTCCCAGTGGGCAACCTCCGGGTCTGAAAAGTGAAGCCAATGTGGAAGTGCCTTAAACTTGCATTCTTTCTAATAACCAATCACAATTCTGTGATTGCCCACTTTCCAGCTGTTGGAGAGCTCATGTGTTCATATTTTCAAAGAAAAAGTGGACCCACTTTTGTATTTTATGATTTTATTTTCCAGCAGCAACTTCTCTGAAATATAAAATCACAATATTTCCAGCTGGTAAAGATCTTAAGACTATTGATTGATCATTCTTCAGTCTAGAGCATCCTCCTGCTTACCTGTCCAGCTCAAATGGATTATTTATAATGTCTGTTGTGACTGCTGTCCAAGACTCTGAACCTGGGACCACCAGGGTTTTGGGAGCTGTCCAATGATGGTTGCCTTTGTCGATCAGCCTACGGGTGTACATTATGTATTGGTTGGTCATAAACACCGTAAAATGATGTGTTCCTTTATGTTTTCTTTTTACGTATACTTAGAAAATCCAGATATAAAGACATGACGGGAGGCCTTTCCTGTTTAGTTTGGATGTTATGTTTTCAAAGTGCAACAACTCAGCACAGCAATCAACACTTATTATATTCATACCAGATCAGGAGTTTTGGCAATTCGCCGCAGCGTTGTGCGGCGGTGTGGGAGAGTGACTTTATTGGCCTATTGACTGCACGACGATAAACGTCTTTTGTTCCCTCATAGCTGTGTTGTACAGCTCTGGATCGCCAGTTACGTGATTGGCCACGGCAGCAAGACGTCGGGTTGCGTTTCTCCAAAAGTTGATTCTGTTCCTACTTTTCCGCCGCAGGCCACTGCGTGTTTTTCTGGCACTCCCTGCAGCCACCACAGCCGCAACCCAAACGCACTACTCACATTCAAAATGAATGAGAGGACATGTGTTTTCGGCGCACCACCGTATCTGGTGTGAATGCAGCCTTAGAAGCAAAGTTTAACCGAGATACAAAAAAAATAGAGGAGTTCCAGATGACACAACATTGCTCACTTGTAAACTTCCTCACATACCCTTCTGAACATCGGGCAGCATCACCACAACACCACGTCATTGCATTCATGTGTCACCAAAAAACATCTCACCCACTGTCTGCAAAGGAAGTATCTCCTCTCCGTCTACCAACCCAGCCTGATTGAAGTAAGCAGCAAAAAATAACTACATACACCCCTAAAAAGAACAGCTTATCCAAATAGCGTTCCTTTTCATCCATTCTCATACGAGCTTTCCCCCGACCGCTGACACCATCAAATGAACAGAGGAGAGCGGATGAAGGGAGGATAGGAGGAGGATCGGATGAGTAGGAGGTGGAGGGGGATGGCAGAAAATAGATGTTTCTGTCGATTTTGCAGGAGAAAATAAAGGCGTGCAGGACGGCGAGGCTTAAAGCCAAATCAATGTTGTCAGCAGCTGGCACTTAAGAAGGGGCCATTAAAGTTTAAAAAGTTTGGAAAGCAGTGCTGGAATTAGGGCCAAATGGGTTAGAGGTAGGGGAGCGCTGGCTTCCATTAAAATCAAAGCCAACGAGAGCTGACAGATCCTCTCAGGATTCCTGCAGTCCTCCTGGCTTTTTTTTTATCAACTCCCTTCCTCTCTTTCTCTCTCATCTCTCCTTCTCTCCTACATTAATTCACTGTCTTTATTTCTTGTCCATCCTTTTTCTTCTCTGCTCAAGTTTTTTCACCCCCTCACTGCCTCTGTACTCGTCTCTTTGTTGATTATTTCTACGTTAACACTCCATCAATCTATCCCTCCTTTTACTCGTCTCATGATATGCGCTTTATGCACTCACAGCTCTTGTCAGCAACTTTTGTGCATCACTCATTCTCATCCACTATGTAGTTGTTGCGCCTCACTCGCCATTCATTTTAAAAGACAACTCCTTAGAGAATAGACGCCCTCTCAAACTGAAACATGGAACCTACATTTGCTTAAAATGAGTCATGCTTCTATCATTGCCAGTTGTCAGCCATAGAAAGCCAGAGAAATTGGTTTTAAAGAATTGCATAAGTTGTCTGACTAAAGTCGGTAAAGTTAACTTTATTTCCACTGATGGCTCAGAGTATCTGTTGGATTACAGCCTTATTATTAAACAGGATCCTTGTCATAGTGTTAGAGATCTAAAATTCTCCTCCTTAATACACTTATAGTGTCAGAAAGGCTACATATGCAGTCAAGCGGAAAAGGTCCGGTGCAGTGTGGGAAATAATGGAGCACCAATTAGTGTGCAAAATGGTTACATTTAGATGTTTGTTTGCTGTTTGTTGAGAAGCAGACACCGCAGAAATGCTCTCCAGGGAGTGATACTACAACACACTCAGCAAATACTGTCTAAATGCCCTCGAGTAGGGCACATAAGTTCCAGCAGTAGTAGTTTGTGGTTTCAGTGGGAAGCTCCTGCATGTGAATGTGAATCATGGAGTATTTATGCAGGCCAGACATGATTCTGTCATTTTCTGATGACACTTGTCAGTGGTGGCAAAATCCACTGCTGACGGTGCTAGATCCAGTCAGAAACTTGTATTCTCCCTAAATGCGCAGATTTATTGGTGACTTTAGCCTCTCGGTGTTGGGTGTTAGTTAACAAGGGCCCTGTTTCACAAAAGCAATACCTAATTTGTGTCTGCACTGCAGTGCATATTTTAATTGCAGGATGGTTAATAGTAGTAATAGTACAGGACTCAAGACCTTTTAAGCACCTTTCCAAAACTGTCCTAAAGCATGTTTTTTATTTATGTTTGTTGACAGACACTATTACAAGCTATATGGCCATAATCTAATTGATCACAATATAATAATAACTTTGTTCACTCTAGGGATGTCAATAACTAACCGTTTAACCGTTAACCGACGTTAAGAACTTTAACCGATTAACGCTATCGGTTAAAACAGTTAAAATATATATTAATAATGAATTACAAAGCTGAGAAGAACTCAGAGAAGCGGCTCGTTTCTTTAAGCAGAAAAACTGCTCCACCTTAAGAGTCCACCTTAAGAGGCGGAGCCGGAGTTACAGATACAGATACAGGAAGCTGGCTCGGGTCTCTAGTTCGCTGGAGCAGAGCGAGTTGTAGCCTCGTAGCATTTATCCACCGACAAATAACCTGTACACACACTCTAGAGATGCCCTCGCATGGTTTGTAAGAGGGAGTTCATACTGTAAAATCCAGCCATAACTGAAGAATTCATCTGCTAACTAATTTTACATAAATGTCTAAAAGGATCGAATGATGAAGTGATGACATTTTGGACAGACATGGATGTAAACTGCAACTTGACCGGTTGGCGGAGGCAAACAACCGCGAGGCGGTAATTCTAGTTTGAGTTTTATTTCACTTGACTACTGAGGAGACAGCCTCTCCAGCTATGGCTTACCAGACAACGTCTCTGTTAATAATACCGTTTGTTCTTGAACTGCAGATTGTAAAGGTTCAGATATTTTCTCACCTCAGAAACTAACTGAGGAAGACCAATAAACCTCACAAGAGAAGAGTGGATGGTATGGTATAGTCAGGTTGTGCCAATCAAAGCAGTGAGTCTAAATACAATGCAGCGTTTGTGAGATGTGTATGCTGGAATACAGGACAGTAGTGTATCCTTCATGGGGCTGGAAGCTGATATGTAGGTCTGCGCAGAAAAGATACAGATGTCAGTCCAAAGTCAGCTTCATTCTTGAGTAAACAACGGTAAATCAATAGCTTACAACATACACAATATAAAAAATAAACAATTTGTTTTATCAGTAGATTGTTTTGCAAAATGTCATCATTACAATGGGCGACCTCCAGGTCTGAAAAGTGAAGCCAATGCTGAAGTGCCTTAAAGTGGCAGTAGGCAACAATTTTTGGGCATAATTTGGCAAAAAATCCATAATAACCTTTTAGCATATTGTAATTCAAGTGTTCTGAGAGATAACTAGACTTCTGCTCCTCCTCATGGCTCTGTTTTCAGGCTTTAGAAAAATCTAGCCCGTGACGGCAGATTTTGATCAATCACAGGTCATTTCAGAGAGAGAGAGCGTTCCTATTGGCTGTGCTCCGGTCATGTGACCAGAACTTGGCTTCCTTCAACAGATTTTACAATGGCGACCGCATCACAAACTTTCTCATTTACAGCTAAACAGTAACTACAAGATGATTCTGAAAACATTTGAGGCGAGAAATAGGCATTACAGTAACAGAATATTGATTCATATTTGATCAGTGCTGCCTAGTTTGACCGTTTGGTCGGAGATCGCGAGTGATTGACAGCCTGCTCTCATAGACTGCAGCTGGACAGCGGACCTTGTTTTCCTCCGGTAAGTGAAATCCTTCAGATGCCGTTAGGAGCACCGGAGGACACAGTAGGACACAGAGGAACATGTTTTTTTCAGGTTACCTGTTTCATGTACTACTATCACGATATAGCGGCCGTTTTCTAAAAATAACTTTTTTAAATCATATTTGCGCCGATCTCGCATACTGCAGCTTTAAACTTGCATTCTCTCTGACAGCCAGCAGGTGGTGACTCCTCTGGTTGCTAAAAGAAGTCAGATTGTATAGAAGTCTATGAGAAAATGAGCCGACCTCTCACTTGATTTATTACCTCAGTAAACATTGTGAACATGAGTTTATGGTCTCAGTCGCTAGTTTCAAGTCTTCTTCAATACAGCATGAGGTTCATTTAGTAAATAATGGTCCCATTTAGAGTCAGATAGATGATGAAGCAGGGGATGCTTTAGGGCGTGGCTACCTTGTGATTGACAGGTCGCTACCACGGCCTTGTCCGGTCTGGGAGTTGTCCGCGTTTTCGTCTTAGAACTTTAACCCTTTCACAGTGTGTTTTCAGTTCATGAAAGTTAATTGTAACATTTTGGTCGCCTAAAAATGCCTCATTCAGCGTTCGATTGTACTTAGCTCCACCCTCTCGTGTCACTTCTGGTTGCAAAAAACCCAAGATGGTGACGGCCATGCATGTATAAATGTATGTACTTTGGCATCATTGTGTTCATGATATGCACAAAAGTACTAATTTGAGTTTGCTTCACTCTGCTGCTGACTGCGGCGAGGTGAAATCGGGTTAACTACAGAAACTTTTAACAAAGTTAGGTTACCATGGAGTTTTATTGTTTGTTGACACAATGCTGGGGTTTATTAAGACGCTGTAGCCTGGAGGTGTTATTGGGCTGGTACACTGGGACTGTCTTTTTTTTTTTCCTCGCTGCTTGTTGTTTTACCTGCGGGTAAGGCAGAATGGTGAGTGAATTAGAATGCTGGCAGGGGGTAACTCCCTGTCGTACTGTACACACTGATGCTGTAGAAGCCTCGCAAACATTACTGGATAAACACACACACAAACTAAGCACTCAAATTGCACACGCTAAAACAAATGGTATGCAAAACACTGGATGTATACACCATACATATACATAGCATCCAGCCACAACCGCACACACACCAACTCAAACACCTAAAAATGCAAACACGACACACAAAAAGACACATATATATGTATATTTACACACACACACACACACACACACACACACACTGCACTCACAGCACATTGCCACAGCTGTCCCCTCCTCTCTCAGTCTCTAGAGCTTCAGTGTTTACCTCCAAAACTTACTTTCATCATCCAACTCCACTCTTTGAGAGTCTGCATCTACAGAATGTGCGTGTGTGTGCATGTGTGTGTGTGTGGGTGTACGCGTGTGTGTGGTGTTTATAAGAGAGCGATAACAGATTAACAGATACCTGCCAATAGCTGGGAGAATTGGATGTTTTTCAAAAGGTGTGATTAACGTCGGAAAATTCATTAGCCTATACTTCACAGTGCCCGAGGTGATCATCATAGACGTGTGTGTGTGTGTGTGTGTGTGTGTGTGTGTGTGGGTGATTCCATCAGTCTGATGTAACTCTGTCTCAGTCTTTCGTTGTGTGTGTAGGAGTACGATCTGTTTCTCTCTCTCTATTATTTGTGTTACCGTCTATCACAGCGCGTGTTTGTGTTATTCTGCGACTGCTTCTCTGTCTGTGTGTTGTTGTGTGTGTGTATAAGTGTGTTACTGTTACAGTCTCTGTTCCTGTGGATGTCTGCGTGAATGCATTTGTCTGCGTGTGTGTGTGTGTGTGTGTGTGTGTGTGTGTGTGTGTATGGTACAGTAGAGCAGAGTGATGTTGCTTTATGTCCCCGCTACATCTGGGTTACTACACTCTCAGTCTCTCTCCAGCCTCTGTCATTTAGTCCATTGTCAACTCCCATTCCTGCATCTGTCCATTCCACACGCCTAATGGTCTGTGTAATACACTCAGATAGCTCCATAACCTCCCACCTATCTGTGTTGTTGGAGCGTGCGTGTGTGTGTGTGTGTGTGTGTGTGTGATCCATGTATCAGTGCATGGGGGAGCAGGAGAGAGAAAGAAAAGGAGAACGGGAGGCAAGGTGAGCCGAGGCTATAGACGAATTCTGTGTGTTATCGAGTGTGTGTGTGTGTGTGCGTGCTGGTGAAATTGTACTGTTGTTGTCCTCTCTCCCTTCACTCCTCTACTCCTCCACCCTCTCAGTCAAAGACTTTAAAGTTGACACTTTCTAGTCCACTTCGGTTCCAGGTCAGTATAAGTTAAACTGCTCCGAGTCTGTGGAAAAGTTTTGATTGGACCCGAAGAAGAGTCTGATAACATGGAAGGCTGCATTCTTTGTCAGGCAATCACAGCAAAGCAACCTGAGTGTGGTTTCATCACGTTTGAGACTGTGGATGTCCTTTAAGAGTATTATACTTTAGTTTATTTAGATGATTTCACCGTTTATACACACTGTAATTATATAGTCTTGGCTATTTCCTACAAACAAAAGAGCTGTTCCACAAGATATGAAGATATCTGGACACTGGACATTTTGAAGTTAAAGGTAGGGTTGGTAAAAATTTTAGAAACATTTTTTGTTATATTAGTTGAAATGTCATTACATCCCGAAAGCAATCAATAAATCAAATTATCTTACAAAAAAAAAATAATTAAATAAATAAATCCTGTGGCTGTAGCAGGACTGTAATAAACCTGTCCAATCATTTCATTCGGCCCGAATGAAATGATTGAATGGTCTACCTGCCTACTCTGCCCGTGCACTCATTGCGCGTCATCAGAGTCTTCTACAAGTTGCTAGCTTGACAGCTGTGAGTGCTAACAATAGCCATGTTGTTCACGTTCATTATGATATGTTTACGTTCATAATGATAATTGTGGGGGAGTGGCTTTGGAGGGATGCCGGAAGGGACCGTCTGTCAGTGTTGCCGACTTGGCAACTTCCTTGCTAGATTTAGGGACTTTTGGAGCGAGTGCTGCTAGCTACTTCACTGGAAAAGAGTTGGCAACGCTGGGCTGGGTTTTTCGGTTGGATCATTTTTAAAAAATCTAGTGTACTCTTGCTAGTTTCCCGAGAGCACCCACCCTGCCTTTAACAGCCAGTCAGCTTTCGATCAAACAGATGAGATAGATAAGCTAACACAGGTTTAAAAATATACAAGGCAGTGCATCAGCTAACAATGTGTGTTCTTATCAGGTTTAGTCAGGCTTGAATCCAGTTGCTTGATTGTCTTGTCGCCTGATTTTCTCCTTTGAAATAGTAATTGGGTGAGACACCTAATGCAAGCTGAGAATGTTTCAATTCTACATTTCAACATGCAGTTTAACATCATACAATACAATTTGACTGGCGCTTACACAGGCATGCAAGAGTGAGCTTTGGTAACATTGGCACCAAAGCGTTTATTTATACCTCGGTGGGAAACTATTTTAACACGTACTGACCCATGACTTGTTTGTACGGTGCTACTGACATACATGTATGGTGTAGGAAAGATGCAGTAAAGTGAAAGTGTTTGTGGGTATTTGTTACTAATGAAATATGACTAACACGTTTGGAGTGTCATGACTTTGCTCATGTTACAGCAGACAAACTGCAGCATAAAAAAAGCTGTGTCCTCTTCTCAGTTTTTCACTCACATTTTTCTGCACCCCCCCCTTTATCCTTCATTCACCTCTCTTCCTCTCACCCAGACTAGACTCCCCACTCCCAGTCTCCTCCTAAACACATCCATACACTCCTTTCTCCTCCTCCTCCTCCTCCTCCTCCTCCTCCTCCTCCTAAACACATCCATACACTCCTTTCTCCTCTTCCTCCTCCTAAACACATCCATACACTCCTTTCTCCTCCTCCTCCTCCTAAACACATCCATACACTCCTTTCTCCTCCTCCTCCTCCTCCTCAGCACACTCCAAACACTTGCTCTTTCTCCTGATCCCTCCCCCAGAAGACACTTTCACCCTCGTATCTCATCTGCTGTCTTTTTTCCTCCCCCTTTCATCCCAGGAAAAGCTCGTCCTTCCCCTCCTCCCTCGCAGCACATTTGCCTCCCACCCTCTTTTGCCTGTTCCTCAGCTGTGCCAGGGGAAGTCATCCATGAAAAATGTTTTGACCCTCCGTAATTGCCGCTTCCCGCATGTTTCCCATCTCCTTGACGCCGGAGCCGCGTGCTTGCTAAACTGATGTCGGAGAGAGATGGGCTCAGGCACACAGACACTCGTGCTGCATGCATGCACACACCCAGCCACACACCAAGACTTGTACATTTATTCAAATGTACGCATAAGGGACACATAAAGAAGACATATCAGACACAGACACACACACACTTTCTCATTATATATGTATGCAGGGAGTAGATGAAACACCTCCATATCCCTGCAGTAAAGTCTGTTGGGACTGTCGCTTTGAGGGTTTAGATTCAACTCCATGATGAGGTCAGGTTTTCCTATTATTTTTAACACTGCCTGTATCTCTGTAAATGTGCACGGACACATTGCTATGCACATTTACACTAACAGATACAATAGAACAAAATCAAGCATGGGCATACATACACACATCAAATGAAAATCATCAACAAAAAGAATGATTTTTAGGTTTCATTTTAGATGAAACATTACATTTCTCTTTGTTTTTTTACCCCTTTGGTTTTCAAAACCCATCCTTTGAAATGTATTATCATGTCAGGCTGAAAATGCTCTTTCCCTTAGATCCTCTAAAATAGATCTCTCACAAAGTTTCTTCTTTTTATTAAAACATTAGCAACAGTCCTGTACGCACGCTTGTTTCGGGCTCTGCCTTCAGGTCGCTTCTTACCGGCAGCATTTAAATATTTTTTCAAACTGTTGTTTTGTCATTAGTACTATCACACAGAATGTTTATCTTTTGCGGCAAAAAAGTGAAACAAAAATTGTGTAATTTTTTCAGAGCAAGGTCGATTTTCTGAACTTTCACACCGTGAATACAGCATCAACCAATCACGTTGTGCGGAACGAGTTGAGTTGCGTCTATATTTATGAAACAACACGGAGGCTCCGTAGTCCGAACCAAGACGGCAAACTTTATTACTCCTTTCAACCTTGACAAAGGCAGCGCAGACCAGATCCATCATTCTTACCTTTCACAATAAAAGCCCTAGACATACAGTATAATATTAATAGGTGAATATTTTGTATTTTTGTGTCATCTATTCAGCATGCCCCCTGTGTATAAGGACCTGCCCTCAGCATGTGTGAGTTTACCAGGTTTCTGGTAAAGGTATCAGTGACTATACTGAACTAAAAAATTAAGTTTTATCGATTCAATTTATTAAGTAATTCGCTGTTATGGATTTGAATGATGATTGAGGCATGGAGTCGAGGTCAATATAACCACAGATACCAGTCACCTGGTTAACACGCTCATGCTCAGGAAGGCAGAGCCCAGAATATCTCTGTGTGTGTAGAGGACTGCTGCTAATGATTTAATAAAAAAAAAAACGTATAAGAAGAACATTTGTAAGTGCTCACCTCATATGTGAATTCAGTGGACTTTTGCTCCTGGCTGGTAGCACCATAAAGGATTCGAAGAGACATAATATAAAGGTGACAACAGAGCCTTCTCCTTCCTCTGATTTGCTCTCACAGTTGAGAGATATAGGAGAACATACGTAGGTGTATCAGTGTTATCTTACCAACACATGCACGCACACATGCAGGTAAAATACAGGCATGTCGCTGAATACGTGTAGAACAATGCACTCAACAACATGCATTCCTCCATACCTTCACAAACACTGTTATATTCACACACACACACAAACACACACACACACACACACACATCCTTACACACAGTAACATTCACATGTACATACCCTCACATCCTGCTAACAACAGGCCGACCTCATACTTACTGACACTTTCATTTGGGATGAATGTCAGCGCTAATCCGACCTTAAGCTGCAACAAATGACTTCCACTCTACTTCCCTTCCCTCTTTCCTTCCCTCTGTCCATCCGCCACCTCTCCTCTACTGTCCTTATTTCCTGCTACCTAGCATCCGTCCATTTTCATCTATCGTTCCACCCGCCTTCCTCTCACCTCTCACCTCTCGGCTCCTTCCTATGGAGCTCTTCCTCACTCCACCCCTCCCTTGTAAGTCTCTCATCTCCACCTACTAATCGCCTTCTCCTCTTTCCAATCTCATAATAAGCATCCTCTCCCTCCCTCCTTGTTTGTCTCTCCATCCATCCCCACTCTCCACCTCCATCTTTACTCTACTCTCTCCCTTCCCCCTTCCTCTGTTCCCCTCCCCTCAGTTTGTTTCCGCGATGTTTCCAACGTTATGGAAGAGAAACCAGTAATTTCATTGGCATTTCCTCACATAAGCATGCACCTATCTCTCCTCATTCTCCCGTCCCCGTTGCCATGCCCAAATTCAGTTTAGGTTTTCATTGCTATGGCAAGCAGGCTGTTGGAATTAGATTTGGGTTATGTTGCCAACCGTGACTGAGTCCTTTCCTCCGTAAGGTTGTGAACCCTGGCAGCTTTTATTGGGGAGCCAATGGGAAGATGACAGGTGTGTACCGGCGACCTGTTAAAGGCATACCTTGACATTTAGAGATGTGGTGTGGTACTTTCCTTTGCCCAGATTATCCTGGGTCTTATTCTCATTCATAAATGTGGCCAAACTGACTATTGGTCATGCTAAATTTGCATCTACCATCTCTGCTGTTGAGATTCGGGAAATATGGCAAAACAACGTAAATCAGGGCAAGTAGCTTGTGTCTCCTAAAGCTTTCCAAATAAACCATAATTTGATATAAATCTTTTCACACATCCCGCTGAAACATGTCAGTAGTTTTGTCAGTGCTTTAGTTGAAAATATTGTAAAATGTATAGTTTAATTTTTTTTTTTTTCCACGAGGGCTATTGTGCTGACCACCAACAAAAATGTAGTTATGTGCAGAAGATGCACATGTTGAATGGGATTTATTTCCCTAGGGGAGGTTTAGTGGTTTCAATACTGCATGCTCTGTTTGGTGATGTTACCCATCTGGGGAGTATATATAGACACCATAATTCAAAAAACAGGATTAGCACCTGTTATCACCCCCGATGTCAAACACTTAAATTGTACAGTACAAATCATCCTTTAATCTATAGGGCAAGATAAGTGTGGATTGGCCCTTTTCCTGATCATCAAAACTACATCAGTTAATGTCCATCAATCAGCCAATGAATTAATCGACTAAATGTCTCACCTCTAGTACATTTAAAACACCAAATACCCTTTAAGTGGTACAATGTGAATTAATAATACAGGAGATCTTGTAGAGTTTGAGTAACTCACCGAGGGAAGACCTCCGGGCTATTAGGGATGACTACATCTTTAAGGTTACCTCGCTCTGTTACCTGCCCATCTATCTTCAGGTTAATGGCTAATAGATGTACTGTGTGTGTGTGTGTGTGTGTGTGTGTGTGTGTGTGTGTGTGTGTGTGTGTGTGTGTGTGTGTGTGTGTGTGTGTGTGTGTGTGTGTGTGTGTGTGTGCGTGTGTGTGTGTGTGTGCGTGTGTGTGTGCGTGTGCGCGTGCGCGTGTGTGTACTGCATGTGTGGATGTTGTTTATACAGATCGAGATGTGCCCCGTCAGCCAATGTGAAATCATTAGTTATACTAATTGGTTCCTAGCTGTTGGGGTATCTGAATCCCTCATTCCTCTTCTATCCTTTTTTCTTCCGTTCATCTTATCTCCCTCTCTCTCTTTATGTCCCCCATCCTCTCCCAACCATTTCTGATGTGACATTTTCTCTCTATCATCCTTTCATCTGACTCCCTCTCATTCCCCTCTTTTACCTCTGTCTTTTTGCACTCATAGCGATTTTTCCGCACACTTTTTCACTTCCCCTCTCTTCATTTCTAAAACGAAGAACATGAATAATGGGGATACAGATGTCTGCTGAGATTATCGCCCGGCCTTAGGTTCTGTGAGTGTGAGAGAGATGGAAAGCAAGAGAGCAGTGCTTCCTTGAACATTGGAGATTGCGGAGTAAATAAATAAGCAGGCATAGCAGTCAATAGAAACTAAGATTGTGTAATGATTCTCGTTTGAATCTCAGCTTGTATCAATCTGAAAATGAGAGGAGTGGAATGAAGGAATGCAGGGAGAAGTAAGGGTCAGAGAAGGTTGAAAATGGGGGAAAAGGAGGAGAGATGATTAGGAGTGAGAGGAAAAGAGATGTAGTGATGTTTAGGGATGTTACGAGATACTTTGGTACCAAGTCGATGCCAAAATTCTGAAAACATGAAGGTATTAGTTTTTCTGCAGTACAACAGGTACTTTAAGTACTGTCAGGACTCGAGACTAACAGCATCTAAAATCCAAAAGGACACAGTAAACTCACTATCGACGCACCCTTTTTTTTCCTGTGATATTGCCACATTGTGAACAACAAATATGTGATGAAATCAGCAGGAGGAAAGCTAGTTAACGTTAGCTGTTAGCAGCCGATGGGCAGCACAGTCCTGCACGGAGCTAACAGCTAACGTTAACAGAGGTTGCATTGAGTTTCATTATGATACGTTTCAGGCTCTATTCAATAAAAATGAGTATTTGGGCGAATGTAAATTATAACGGTATCATGATGTGTTTAAATGTAATCTCGTAAAATGTAGTTTTTGGCGAGAAACTCGAATACATTTTTTTTTAAAGAGATGTTTTCACAGAAATATAAACTAGATATTAGAAATATGGCATGTTTAACTTCCCATATTCCTTCCTTATTGTTTTTTTTTTGTTTTTTATCGTGGTATCAAATTGTATTTCGAGAATCATGGAACTTCACAGGTATTGGTATCGACTACTGAATTTCTGGTATCGTGAGATCCCGACTTCTGTCTCTCAGGGTCTCTGTCCATATCTCTCTTCTTCTCTCTCTTTTAATTGTCCATCTTGTTATTGGATAGTCTCTTATTCTGACAGTTGTCTCAATGTTAAAAAGTAACTGTGCTGGAACAGATGAACTCTATCTTCCTCTGCGTCTCTCATAGTCCTTCTCTTCTGAATGCTTCTCATCTTCCCATGACTGATTAATCAACAGACCGTTGATTAGCTGTGTCCCCCAATGACCCTCTTCTGCCATTTTGGCCTGGTCTAAAAGACATAATGTATCTCAAGAGAATTCCTGGATAAGTAATGTTAAAATTTAAAAAAGAAAAATTGCCCTTGTGTGTCTATCAAGTATAGTGCACACAGGAGACTACACATGCCAGCTTCATTATATTTTACCTGGACTCAGGCATCGACCAGTGCTACTCTGCTGGAATACCATCCAACCCCAGGTTTGCAATGTTTCAAGTTAATTTGTGGTAATGTGATTAAACTCAAATTTATTTAGGAATTTGTACCTGGATGGACCTGAATGGATTTAAAGATCTTAAAATGATTTCTTGACATTATGTATAAGGCTCAAATACACGTAAATATCACCACATTAAGGCCCTTCAGTCGACATTGTGATTTAATGGCACCTACTCCCAAACTAATTTGCATTTAGTCAGATCATCACAAACCATCGGACACACAGTAAACCAGTAAACTCCAAACATTTCCCTGCTTTACCCACTCCGGTTGGTACAAAATTGTTACAAAGTTAGGGTGAGTGTAGCTTGTTCTATTTTCTTCAGCGAGTGACCTTTTGTCATTGTTTGTTTGTGCATTGCAGGTGTTTTTCTTGCAATAATTTAAGATAAACTTGACTGGGCACATGATCTGTTAAATCCATTGGCCTCCATCAACAAGGAAAGCCCTTGACCCAAACTGCAGCCCGAACCGATTGAAATGCCTCCAAGTGAAGGTCTAGATGCATTGGAAATCATTTAAGAAAACCTCTTTGCAACTTGTTTTTTTTTCCCAATATTTTGGCACCAAGTGTGCGAAAGCTTTACTCCTACATTAAAGTCCAAACACTGCAAAAATAACCAAAGAAATAACTTTACTTGTCTATGCAGATAAACTAAAAGTGTCTAATATCAAGTGTTTTAACCTAATACTTCTTCTTGCCTTTTTATTAAATGTAGCCACTTGTTTCTTGGAAAATATCCCGAAAATTGAAACAGCTTTTTCAAAAGTGTTGAGTGATCTCATCAGTTTTGCAGATCTTTTGACTTGTCTGGAGGAAAACAGAATAATAAATATGATATAGCAGCAAATTAGCTGGTGTAGAAGTTGGCTTTGTTTGCAGTGTGTATTTGTTCTTGCTGCATGCTTTCCCTTGTGTCTGCCTTTCCCCGTCTCTTTGTCTTCCCCTCACTCCTCTCCTGCTGATTCCCCAGCTTTTCTCTTCACCTATCTTGCCCTCTGCCTCGTTCACTCCCACTCTGCCTCTTCATCAAAAGAGACCCGTTCTAAATAGAAAATTCCCTCTCTGTCTCCGTAGATCTTTCTTGATGACAACCCCAGTCGACCACAGAGAGTATAGTCATCCCCTACGGCAATGTGCTCTCTCTTCCTCTGTATCCACAACCCCAGTTTTTTTTCTTTCTTTTTTTTTTTCTGAAAACAGAACTTTTTCCCTTTCTGTTACTCTGTGGGTTATTTTAGGCATCAAGAAAATCCATGTGAGCTCAGTCCTACAGCAGTAACATCAACTTCTGTGTATCCATGTTTTATATATATATTTTATTATTTTATTGTCTTTCTTCTCTCCTTTCTTTGTGTCTGTTCTTTGTTTTGTTTTCCATCCATTGCTCTCAAATCAAAGTTTTCTGAATCATTTCTCTTTTATGTCCACAGATCTTTCTAGACGCCAACACCATCAAGCTGGGCAACATTCCCCTCGGCAGTGCTGTGGACCCCCTGGAGGGGGCGCCAGCAGGTACCACCTACACCAAACAGACTGTGTACGAGCTTTGTGCCTGCGCTAACGGCAAGCTCTACCTGTCCCCGGCTGAGAAAGGCTCTACCTGCCAAACCACCAGTAACTTTTGTCTCTGGAGCTGAAAGTGGGAGGTCGACAGACACCCGGGACATGTGGACTATTAGAGTTTGAAGCTAATGCTAGCCAACTGACTGAATCATAGTGGATTATGGCTTGGTGGGAAGCTAATGCCAGCTAACAGACCGAATCAACATGGATTGTAGCATGGCGAGAAGTTCCTGTCTGTTAACCAATCAAATAATATGGATTACAGCTTGGCAGGAAGCTAACGCTAGCTAACAGACCAAATTAACATGGACTGTTGCTTGGAGTGAAGCTAATGCCTGAATCAACACGGACTAGAGCTTGGTGAGAAGCTGTTGCCAGCTCCCCGACCAAATTAATATGGATTGGTCAGTTGCTAATGCCAGTCAAGAGGATGGACGACTTGGTGGGAAGCAAAAGCCAAGGTTAGCTGGTGGGTATGATGCTACTACTGGACGTGGACGGACAGCCTCACTCTGGGGCTCTCGCTGGCTGTCTTTGCCATTGTTGAATTGCTGCCATGATAGTTACTGTAAATCACAAGGATTACATTTGGGGGTTTCCTGAGGTCAGCACACTCGCTTACAATAAAAGTGAGTTGTGTGTTCACTATGACCAAAACGTCCTGGAGAACATGCTCCTGCCTTTGTCAGGATAAACCGATATGATGAGGGACTGCTAACGCGCCAGCAGGGACATGGACAAGGACTCAGTTGGCTAACAGACATCAGTGTGGACTTTGGTTTAGCCCTGCGGGTAGCTAATGAATAAATCAGACACGGTTTAGTCTAGTGGGAAGCTAAGGCTAGCTAACGGACCAATCTATACCAGAAAGGCCTTCCCCCTCCTCCCCCTCTAGTCTTTCACCCCAAACGTTGACGTGTGACCCTTCTGCATTAATCTGCACCTGATAATGAATATGCTCTCCGACCCCACTTTTTATAGGATAACTAATGCAAATAATTGTGCTTCAATCTTGCATTTACCAGCTTTTTTCTCCCATATATTTTCTATTTTTTCACATTTACTTTTATTTTAGTTCTCTTTTCTTCTGATCAAATATTTTACTTGTTATCTCTTTGAATCCTGTTGTTTTCCCCTTCAACATCCTGGTAATCCTTTATCTTTCCATATTTTGCTGCTGCTCTCCTTTATCCTTCCTCCATGCTCTAGTTATTTTGTTCTGTCTATGCACCTACATGCATTGGACTAGTAAAGAAAACATCATCCTGCCTATCCACTCTCTTCCACCCGTCTGGTTAAAAAACAGAAAACATTGTTGTATCTGCTTTCTTCCACTGGACTGGTTAAAAAAACATTTTTACTAACCCTCAGTCCCAGATGCAGGGTTTCTCCCCCTCGCAGTACGTTCCCACAGACTGTTTGGAGTCTGTCTTTCTGGGCATACGATGCTTTCTCATCAGAGACAGAAAGCAAATGGAATAAGAAGAGGAAAGTGAGTTAAGTCTTACGTTAAATTAAGGCTCAGGTAGGTGCTACAGCAGACCCACCATTTTATGGTACGGGGCCAAACCTGGCAGGCAGCAGTCAGGCGACGGCCAGACCAATTTCGGTCTTGTTATGGAGCGTTATACATCTTCATCCTGTGTTCCTTGACTTGTCTTCACTCTTTTTGCATGACCTTTCTGCTCTTCTGTCAAACCCTCTTCCTTCTCAGTCATGTCAGTTCTCTGTGTCATGGAGAAACCTTTCTGCTCTTTACTCTCACTGTTTTTGTTCCTTCCTCAGCTTCTCTTTACTGCAATATTTTTACCTCTCGTTACTCCTCTATTTTCACTCTCTATTTTCTTTCCAGCAGTTACATTTCTGAATATTGTCTTATCTTTTTCTCCTGTCTTTCGTCTCTTACCCATCACTCACCAAATGACTTGACGTTGTCTCCACATCTTATTTGTTATATCTTCACTCTTTAAAGGTGCAATGTGTAAGATATGGCCAGAATTTTAGTGTAAAACATTCAAAAAATGAACTAACATTACCAACAGATTGTGAAGAGGTTACAGTGTTGACGTTATGTCAAAGACGTCTATGTATTGTGTCGCAGCGATACTGAAATGCTAACTGACTAGCCCCGGCTCGTACTTTCTTGTAATACCACTTGTTCCTCGAGAGGCGATAGCGAGTCACTGTAGCGTCCAGTCTGCCCTCAGTACAGAGAACGGAGAAGCAGAGGTGCCCGAGGGCTCGTCAATAATACATCCATGGTCCGGTCCAGTTTTATAGTTTGTTTATTCGATTAAATTCAAAGTGGCAGAAAGGAGAAAACGACTCGCACCCTTGCCTCGTCCTCACCGCCGCCGGGAGGCTGCTTTGCCGGGAGAACGGCGTGCTGCGGCTCCGGAAGACGTACGGCACCTCTGTCAGCAGTTAGCTTGAATTCAGCTAGAGCAAACCCCAACACCGGGGCTCTGATCCCGGGGTACTGCCTCGACTCCCCGCCTGATCAGCAAACTTTCTGTGTCTGCCGTTACACAGCTTAGACCCAGCGCTCCACCAGCCCGCTGTGACTCCCGGCGCTGGGGGTTTCATCAGCCGAATCTGAGACGCCGCACGCTCTACTCCCGTGGAAGCAGACCCCGTCGGCGAGGAGGACAAAATAAAAACACGAGTCGTTCCCTTGCCTCTGACACTCCGGACCCAAGCGTATCGTTACACAGGTTAGTGTCACAGTAAACACACAGATGGCTAACGTAAACTACAGACTGACGCCACGTGAAGATTATAAGATAACAGTGTTATTTTGTCTCTCAGAGTTTCAGCAGTTTGGTTGAATTTTACATTCTTGCCTGCTGTTAGTTAGTAGTTGGCTATTTAACTGATTGTAAATTTAGATTGTAAGGACCCAGTAGTGGAGGTAAAATGCTGCCCCATACTTCTTTGGTATTACACGTTGCACCCTTAAAGTCCTTTGGCCATTCCAAACTCAAATATCAGGAAAAATGTCCCTTCACTCTCACACTATGCCCCCCTTCAAAAGTTCTGCAACCCAAGCAAGAAAGGTCCAAACTATTATTTGGGGGGTTATTTTTGATATTTTCAATCAGTCTCAGATGGGGGGATCAGAGTGAATGGCCTCCAGCTGGCTAACCATAGCACCCAAGCTCTGCGATGGCTGGAAATCAGCAGATTTGTGTGTCAGAAATCCCCCTGGAAGAAATTGTGGATAGATTCGGTTGTATGTGTGTGAACTCAACTGGATTAAGGCCCTGAGGCGTACTTTCTTTTTTTTTTTAAACAAAGTGATACACAGGTGCCTTTGCTGCTGTTGGTAAAAGCACATCACAGTCTGAACGTTCACACTACCCTCAGTGGACCATCTGCAAGTGTCTCTGGAAAAACTATATATTTATCAATCTACCTATCTATCTATTTAGTTTCCTGTCTTTTTCCTCCCCTTCTCTCCTGGTTTTGTAGAACTCTCAGTATATCCAGCTGAAAAAAAAGAACAATTCAACCCTGGTTTAAAGTTTAATTTTCAGATGTGTTCCCTTATGGTTTTATTCTTGATAATAAAAAAGCACAAATTATGCCATGTATATAACAATACCAATAAAATACAAAATAAAATAATATTGTTTTTGAAGAGAATCTCTGGAGTCTTAAGTAATTTGTAAGTATCGCTTTTATGATTCTGTGTTCACTGATGATTACTTACAACAATAACGTAATATGTTATTCCTTAATATTTCATATGATTTCATTTGTTTTTTAATATTTTATTGGCTTTAGAGATGTACAATTTACAGGCAAAACGTTCTAAATATCCACTAGATTTAGCTTTTACTATAACAATTATTATTGTATTTACAAATCTGGATGCCAATCTACTCTGTGAACCTTTTGGCTGCTAGTGGCTCACTGTCCTCCTCCACACAGCCAGAAAATATACAAAAAAAAAATACGAGAACTGTCACGGCCGTGTCCGTGCTACGGCTTGTTTCCCGATGTCTCTTGTGTCTCCCCCCTCCCCTGTGTTTCTGCCTCTCCCCTGTCCGTCTCTCTCTCTGTGTGTTGCCGTGGGTGTGGCTCCCTTCCTGGCTCCCTCCTGATTACTGCTCATTCACCTCACCTGTCCAGTCTGCACAGCTGCTTCCCATCAACTCCTCAACTCCACACCGGTTCTCCATACACTCATCGCCAGATCAAGTTTTCACCCGTGCAACCTCAGCCTCGTCCAGCCTGGTCTGCACTCCACCACCGTCCCTCTTTGTTCCTTAAATAAACCTTCTTACCTTCACCCAGCTCTTGTCAGTGTCCTGCATTTGGGTCCACCTGTACCACATCACAACAGACGGAGAGAGAGGGAGACGGACAGGGGAGAGCAGGAAACACAGGGGAGGGGGAGACACAAGAGACGATGGGAAACAAGCCGGAGCACGGCCACGGCTTTGACAAGAACTGACAAAATCAAATCAAAGCTGTTCTTTTCTTGTGTCATTTTATATGCACCATTCTCCCAGTGTTCGTTGTGTAGTTTTTTGGGGAGGCAGTTGCTCCACTGACAAACAAAGTGAATGTTACTTAAAGCACACACTAGTGAAGGAAACATGCTAAACTTTGTCTTGTTTGTCAAAAGACTTGTTTGACTGACACTGGAAAATGGTGGATTGAGCCCTCCGGTTTGAGGGTCACTGCCCCCAGCAAGGGAGTTCATGTATCTCGGGGTCTTGTTCACCAGTGAGGGTAAAATGGAGCGGGAGATGGACAGGTGGTTCGGTGCGGTGTCGGCAGCTATGCGGGCGTTCTGGACTATTGTGGTGAAGAGGGAGCTGAGCCTGAAGGCAAAGCTCTTGATTTACCAGTCCATCTATGTTCCAACCCTCACCTATGATCATGAGCTTTGGGTAGTGACCGAAAGAATGAGATCGCGGATACAAGCGGCCGAAATGAGTTTCCTTCGTAGGGTGGCTGGGCTCAGCCTTAGAGATAGGGTGAGGAGCTCAGACATCCGGAGGGAGCTCGGAGTAGAGCCGCTGCTCCTTCGCGTCAAAAGGGGCCAGTGAAGGTGGTTCAGGCATCTGATCAGGATCCTCCTGGACGCCTCCCTTTGGAGGTTTTCCAAACACGGCCAACTGGTAAGAGGCCCTGGGGGAGTTTATATATCTCGGCTGGCCTGTGAACGCCTCGGGGTCCCCCAGGAAGAGCTGGAAAACGTTGCTGCGGAGAGGGACGTCTGGAATTCCCTGCTAAGCCTGCTGCCCCCGCGACCCGGCCCCGGATAAGCGGAAGAAAATGGATGGATGTACCTTGTCCTACCAAGAGGTGCTGTTCATACCAAATCTGTCTGAGAAATTTTGTTTATAAACTGCTTATATATTTTACCAAAAACATTTTGAGGAGAAATGTAATTGCTGCCTTTTTTTTTTTCCAATGAAAGAAGCAATATGTTCTAATAGCCCATAGCCGGGGTGGATAGATAACACACAGGACTTTGACATCAGAGACCAGAGTTTGCATCCTGAATCCAGCTCATGGTGTGGTTTAGGCAACGAAAGCAGTTTTGTTAAAGTTAGGGAAAGATTGTGGATTTTTTTAACTCTTAATAAAAAGATGTGTCTCTTGCTTCAAGACAGGGATGACTTTTTCAATATTTATCCAAGACCAAAATATTCCCCTAACTTTAATCAAATGGTTTAAATGCTTAAACCATGAATACTGTCCACCATGTTGTAGTTGTTTTGAGAAGATATTGTATTACAAGTGAAATATTGCAGGGAAAACACGACGTACATTGTCAGTGAACATCTAACTGACACGTTCAGTATCAACATTTTGCAACTTGGCAGACAAATTCATTCAAAATGTTTCCTCATTATGTTGATGGAAAATGTTGCTGCAGCTTAATAGAGACATAATTTCAGGGTGACGGGGTTGATGGATACAATGACAGACTGTGACAGTCCCTCAAGTTCGACTTGATAACATTATCAGTCACCACCCGACACTCATTTCTACCAATCCTTATTAGCTGCTGCCTTTTTCTTTGCTTCTCTTCTTTGATTGCTTCTTATACAGTCGTATCACATGCATCAGCTGCTCCATGAACATAAAACTCCAACAACTATTGTACCAACTATAAACAACAATCTGCCCCTAAAAAAAACAGAATGCATGCAATGATTGCCATGACCCATCATAACAGATCTCACATGGCCAAAAATGGAAGAGATCAAACATTTTTGACTTCAGTGGGTGAGTGAGCAAAGATACATATATATTTTTAAAAAGCAGTCCAAAGGAGTGTTAACATGATGAGTTTATACAAGGGTTATGCAACTCCCTTGTACAGTAATATCGCTCTCTGAATAGGTCGGTTTACTCCGATCAAGGTATTCTTAATAACAGGCTTCAGCTCAGCTAATGGTTATGTTGTTATTTTGGGCTGCAGCAGTCTTGACCTGATGGATGATTCACCGCAGCACACAACCTCCTACCTTCTCTCTCGCTGTGTCTCTTTTCTCATACAGTAGCTATGGATGTTCAACCAAACTCCTCACACATGACTTTTTCTTTCCTTGCTCCTCTCTGCCTTTTACTGTTGCTTTATCTTTTGATATCCCTTATTATCCACTAGTGATATTGTCATCTCATTTATCCATTCAGTATCAGAGTAATTACATTTTTCTTTAGGGGAGGAGGTTTAGATATTAATCAATCTCTCTTAATCACTTTGTTTATGTTAATTTAACATGTTTTCTCCTCCTTCATTCTGTCTATCTCCTTCTAACATCTGGCTTTTGTTTTAGTGGGAAAGGTTACAATCGGCATTCATTCCTGCGACAAATGACTCTGCAGTAGTCACGGGTATATTTTATCGGCTCCAGCTCCGATCTAACCCGATCTAACCCTGTCTTCCGGTGCGTTCGTGATGTTGAATGTAAGGAGTCTGTCCCCTATTTTTAGAAGGTTCATATGCACGCTAATTTTGGTGGAAAAAAGGTACATCTTTCACCCCCCTCATCCTGCTCTAACATGAATCTCTCTGGTTTTCTCTCTCCTTCTGCCTCTCTTGTCACTGGTTTTAAGTGGTAGTTATGAAATGATGTGATGAAGTATTGCATGCTCAGGAATCAAATATGAAATGGAACATCTTTTAGAAATACACACACACAGGGATAAAGCGAAATACATAAGTGCATGCTTTCCTATCAGGATGCTGTGCAAAGCACTCAGTGGCCAGCACTTTATTTTATTGTCATTTCAAATGTGCCCGTTGACCCATAAGCCTGTTGACAGTAATGGGATAACTTTATAAAAGTGAGCTTTAGCAGTACTTCCCCCCCTTCATGCAGACCTTCTCTCAAGTCCTCAGCACTTTTACATCATTTTATTTTATAGTGTTCAAACTAGTTTTTTCTAAGTTCCAACACCTCTCTTTTTCCATTTCAGGTGGAGCCATTGAAAGGTTTTTTTACCACACTGCGGCTGCACTATAATTAATTATTTTGAGGTATAGATATAGATAAATAAAAGGAAGAAAAACGTGTTATCTTAAAGTATAGTTGGCTTTGAGGTGCACATATGAAAAAGTGTGTCATAGCACCCAATTTGACTGTTATCAGACCATTAAATAGGCGTTATCAGTCGCTATAAGCACCATTGCTGTGGGTCATTAGGGGCCTACTACACCTACTATGTTGTAAGAGTGAACGTGAAACTTAAAAGCAACATGTTGAAAAACTGAATTAAACGTCAGATTTTCACAGGCTAATACAGAACAACACCCACTTGGTGGACACGCCTGTGGGCAAATTAGACACATCAACAAACTTGACATCCATATTTGTGGACTGTGGGAATAAATTCAGTCCATCATTCAAAATCCACACATAAAGAACAAGGGTTGGAGACATGGCCCCACACCCATATGTAGTTCTAGTTCTGCAGCTCCTTTTTTAGTCGTGACCAAAAGTCAGTCTTGTCTACTGACATGACATAATGTAAAACCCACTGAATTTTCCTTGCAACTACAGAGAACACCAGGCACACTAATTGTATCCATGGACTCTAATTTGCACATTCAATCTTGTAAAATTTTAAAACCAATGAATTGGCAAATTGGATAAGAAACACAGCATCCATTTGTAATATCTTAAAGGTTTTTGCTGCAAAACCCACAGAGAGCTCATTCATCACATCAGCTCAAACAAATGAGACTGAATTGAATTTCTTAGTTAGCTACGTAGGTGGACAATGAAGCTATATAATGGTTTATCAACATATAAGAACTCCTAAACCTTCTGAAGCATAGCTTATTTTAAAAGCTAATTGAGTGGCAGGAAGGTTTGTAGTGAGGAGGTAACTAGTGAGAATTCACACATTTTCACATCTTACTGGTGAGAAATGGCTTGTTGTTTGAAGCGTAATTTTACTACCAAATGGATGCTAGCATGAGGCCTGTTAAGCTAATTGTGTCGCCTTAAGGGTTTACGTTTTGTCATGTGTTTTAATATGTAATATGCTACACTGTCTGTCAAAATGACCAGTTTTTGATTTTAATTTATGGGAAATTCATAAGATCATTTTTAACCTGGAGCATATTCTTTATTTTTTTTTGAAGAAAAGAAACACAGCAATGTGATGAAGTCTTTTGTGACACTAATCTCTTGACTCTTCTGGACCAGCAACCAACATCACCTTCACACTCACACATTGTCAGTGGAGTCCAGCAACCTGAGCAAAAGGCTGTGTGCTCAGAGAACCTCCCAGCGAATAATACAAGAGATTGAGACAGCAAGAGTGGTGGAAGAGAAGGACGTGTCAGAAGGGGAAGATAATATGGAAATCAATGCTGAGCATGAAAGTGAATTTGAAGAAGATGGGCCAGACCCGGAGCCAACAGAATGAAGAGCCAGGACCAGAAGGAAGATGTATATGACTAAGAACATTCAGATTGACTCATCCAGGATAAATAAGGGGAAAAAATTGAATCCAGATTTATTTAAATAAACCAATATTGACTGAAGACTAATCTGTAAGGAAGCAGAAGACATTTCTCCATCCATTTTATCCGGGGTCGGGTTGCGGGGGCAGCAGGCATATCAAGGAATTCCACACGTCCCTCTCCCCAGCAACGTTTTCCAGATCTTCCTGGGGGACCCCGAGGCTTTCCCAGGCCAGACGAGATATATAATCTCTCCAGCGTGTTCTGGGTCTACCCCGGAGCCTTTTACCAGTTTGCCGTGCCCAGAAAACCTCCAAAGGGAGGCGTCCAGGAGGCATCCTGATCAGATGCCCAAACGACCTCAGCTGGCTCCTTCGACGCGAAGGAGCAGCGGCTCTACTCCGAGCTCCCTCCAGGTGTCTGAGCTCCTCACCCTATCTCTAAGGCTGAGCCCAGCCCAGCCACCCTACGAAGGAAACTCATTTCGGCCGCTTGTATCCGCGATCTCATTCTTTCAGTCACTACCCAAAGCTCATGACCTGAGGGTTGGAACCTAGATGGACTGGTAAATCGAGAGCTTTGCCTTCCACCTCAGCCCCTTCTTCAACACAATGGTCCAGTACAACGCCCTCATAACTGCAGATGCCGCATCAAACAACCTGTCCATCTCCCGCTCCAGTTTTCCCTCACTCATGAACAAGACCCCGAGATACTTAAACTCCCTCGCTTGGGGCAGTGACTCACTCCCAACCCGGAGGGCGCAGTCCACCGTTTTCTGGCAGAGAATCATGGCCTCAGACTTGGAGGTGCTGACTCTCATCCCGACTGCTTCACACTCGGCTGCAAACCGCCCCAGTGCGTTCTGAAGGTCACGGTCTCATGAAGCCAGAAACAGAGCCACATCATCTCTCCATGATGTTGACAGCCATCAAACAGTATGATAGTAAGATGGGAGAGTATAAGTACAATCCTCAGATATGTATCTTCAGAGAGCATGGGGATGCTGAGTGGCTTAAAATTAAGTTCCCATCCATTTTCCTTTTGCCAGGTAAAATAACAGCTCATGAAACAAGTGAGCACAGAGCTCTGACTGGCTGGTGGTCGACCACAAACGGCCGAGCTGTTGCCACCTTTTCAGAGTCTGTAAACTTGTTTACCTGGTCGCTGAGCTTTTTCTAAAAAGAAGTGGCCTACAGGTGCCTTGCTGCAGTTAGTGTGAGTGTAGGAGGATATACAGTACAAATGAAACATTATTGATAGATAGACGCGTTTTCCCTTTACTTGTAGGACAGTATTACAGTGGTTGACTCATTGTGTTGCAGTGTCAAATGGCAGCATTCACATGAGCTGCCCTGACAAACCTTTCCTTATCTATGACACTACTGCACAAACATACACACACACACACAAAGCAGAGGCCCAGCATTGTCAGTGGATGATGAAAAGTGTGTATTTGAAAGACGAGTGCCGTCAAAGCCAGCAGAGGACGGAGATAATATTCTCTCATTTCCTCCTTGCTTGTTGAGACACATTACCGAGGAGAGGAGAATGGTTTGGTTAATCACTCCGTGTGAGAGGAGAAAGGAGGGGAGAGCAGGTGAAAATGGAAAGAGGACGAATGACTGTGGAGAGGTTGAGGCGAGATAAGGTGCTCTGTTTCCATGAATGGCCAACATATTTTTTGGTCATTTCATAACCAGAGGCACAGTTGTGAAATGGGTTGAAGAGGGAGGACTGAATTATCAGCAAGTGTTGTGAGGGCTGGCGTCAGTCATGGCCGCTTCAATCAGTTTCTCTAATCCCTCATAAATATTCCAACCTGCTATAGCATACTGAAGGAGAGTACAAACTGGCTAACCTAAGAGATAAAGGAAAAGTGTCCCAACGTGGTCTCGGAAATGCAAAGGAGAAATGTGTGATTGTATGGCTCCCCAAACATGCCACAAAGGGCTGTTTATTTTCATCTATAAGGAGTTTTCAGAAGCCTGCACACCATGTTCTCTGTGTGTAATGACATGCATCAACGGCTCTGTTTTAGTTACAGTTCTGCGTATTTAATGTTTGATTAAGTTTGATGTTTGATGTTAGCAATCCTGCCACACTACAATAATGCCACTAATAGGAAAAAGGAATAATCTGTTTATGAATGCATAAACTGATGTCTCCCAGAAATAATGTTGTTTACATGACTGGAGCAATGATTTTTTTTGATTACACAGAGAGAGAATTATGGAAATCTGAATTCTTAAAAATATAATCTTGTTGTGGCTCCAGAAACCTTGCCTTGTAGATGAGGATAGTACAGAGTGAAGTATGGTGGTCCTGAGGGAGTTCAGTGATGTGGAGAGGAAATGAAAGTTTAAAATGTCTGTGTATCTGTGTGATCCACTGCTGGATCCACAAGATGTCACAGTCTGTGTCCTGTACTGGTGCTGATGTGATAATCTCTTTATATCCACTGCCTTAAGACAATAGAGAAAACACAGTCAGCCGTTCTGGCCATACAGTAGGAAGTCAACGGGCAGAGCAAAAGTCAGTGAAGTCACTCTCGTTGTTTCTTCCGGCTTACTTCCATGATCCCTGGTGTGTCACTGCATCATCAGCAGAGTAACCAAAGATAACATACATGTACCGTTTGCAATGTTTAATAATCTGGTCGTGCTATTCAAAAAAGTAAAAAAAAAAAAAAAAAAAACTTTCATCTAACAGGATGATTCATCATCATATCTAAAGGTCTTTGCACTCCAAGTCTGTATTTATCATATGTGTTTTTATTCCCTTCATCTGATAAAAACGTTACGCACAGAAACATTGCACACTGAGTCCGATGCGTTTCATTATTCTATTTGTTGCAAAAATTCGCAATACAAGACGAAACTGAATTAACTACATGTGTGCAATGGGATTGGGGCTAATGAATGAATGACATTAGCAAGAAGCTATCGTTTAGCTGCCTACAGCTCAATCACTACTGTCTAATCTTACGTTCATCCTTCACCATCCCCGATTACAAACTTTAAATTCTGCTGTATTCTTTTATTTCTTTATTGTTAAGTGCTTTGCGCTGGGACATGGAGTGAATGTTTATCATGCCGTTTTGGATGATGGCGTTCGCACGGACGGTGGCTCTGAGTGGTCAAACAACCCTCTTTTGCCTTTTGATGGATGCGAATAAACAGGAAATAGAACTTTTTCCGAAGACTTTAATGACGGACGAAAGTTTTGGTGTCGGTGTGTAAACGTGATCGACACCACGTGAGGTCGAATTTATTTTTAAACGTGCAACAATTTCGATAAACAAAATATGGACTTGTTGTGAAAAAGGCTTTAAGTGTTATGAAATAGAAAGAAAATTGTTATCTTAACTGGAATGAGGAAGCTGTGTTATGAAACTGATGTGACTGGATTAGTATGTACATAAATGTTGTCTGACTGATATCACACATTACATTAAGTACCTTTGTGAAAGCCCAAAGACATAGTGAGACAAAGACATTATCATCAAAGCAGGATTTGGAGAAACTAACAAAAAGAACATAATAGAGAAGGTCTAAAACTGAGTCCAATACAACCTAAAAATCACAAGTTGCGTAAATGTGTTAAAACGAATTTACGTTTACACGTTATTATCGCGTTAACTTTGACAGCCCTTATAACTATAAATACATCATATGTTATGTTCCTTCAAGAAGGGGAAGTTAAATACTAATTACTGTGCCTCTTGCTCTTTAGTTCTTTGATCGTCATTTCCACCATGATAGAAATCTATGCTTATACTTGCCTACTTTCTGGTGAGTTTATTTTTTTTTTCTATATAAATGTGCATATTTTAATTAATTTATGCATTGACACTATGACAATGGCAAAAACAATTTCCTTTATTTCCACTTGTAGCTCTGAGCGTTGTGGAGATGAAGCTTCTCAACATAAATGGCCGTGTTGGTAGAAGTGTGACATTCAAATGCTCAGACTGGGACGTCTGGTATGATGTAACATCTAATGATAAGTACTTTTGTGTCAGTCCATGCACAGAAGACAAACATATCATCATCAAAGCAGCATTTGGAAGGACTACAAATAACAACAGAACAAAGTTAACTAACCCAAGAGAAGGTTTATTTGTGACCTTCACTAATCTCCAAAAGTCAGACTCTAAGACATATTATTGTGGAGTGGAGAGGACTGGCTTTGATTTATATGTAGAGGTGAATCTTCAAGTTATAGATGGTAAGTTTATGCTCTTCAATTAAAAAAAAAATACCACTCTTTTGACAAAAAGTACAAATTGATAGATTAATATATACACTGTCTGTTATTTTCAGCTTCCAGTCCCAAAACAACTCCAAGAACAGTCATCAGCAGCTCCACTATGTCTTCAAGCAGCTCAGATATTATTACTGATATGTCTACGTTATACACGACCCTCAATACAACAACACCTTCTGGATCAGCAACTCAAGGAGCCGGTATGAAGTGCAGTCATCTGAATTTTATACATACGTTTCACTTTTAACTGAAATTGAAATGCAGATTATAAATGATATCTCCACTGCTACTGCAGTATGATCATCAAGCTGTTGAGACATTAAATGAAAAATATGCAGTTAAGTGATGAATGAAAAATGTGTTTAACCAAAGTAAAGAGAAGTCCTCAACAGGGTTACACATTCTAACTATATCAGTTATACTTAACTGACACTTAAAACAACTCAAGGAAGACTGTAATCAAATCACTCTTTGGTGTTAAATGAAAAGCAAAATGCCTCAATTTTTTCATATAATGATAAAATGACCCCATGTTTAAAAACCCATCCATTGCCAAAAAGCATCTCTTTACTAACCATGTGCTTGCCCTTAAATATTGATACTTTAACATTTCAATTTAATGTCGTTGTATTAGTGTTCACTTAGGCTTTTACCAGTAAGAGGATGTGAAGAGCGAGCTGCAGCTAAAAGTGTGATGAATATTTTCTAATCTTTCTCATTTTCTCTCTTTTGCCAGGATATCTGCCCTATTTGATTGCAGGTTTGATTTTTATAATAACCGTAGTGATGGTCGGACTGATTCTTACCAGGAAGATGATGAAGAAACAACCGAGTAAGACACACAAACCAACTGTGTACAGTGGCGGTTCATGGTATAGATATTAAATATTTACCCCCCTAAAACACGGTTATAAATCTAAATAAGTAATGATATACAGGATGTGCAATAATAGGACTTTTAAGGTAAATTCTTCTGTAAGTGTTCAAAGAAACCAGGGATAGAGATTAGACTAGCGGAAAACATGGTTTAGTTGTAATTTATGATCAAACATTTCACTTTATATTTCACTTGAGTTGATGATAACATTGCCCATTCGAATATGTGCAATAAAATCTTTGTGAAGGGAGCTGAGTGAGAGTTTACCTAGGACACCAAAACATCCAGGACTGCCACTGTACTGTATATCCTCTGTTACATCATCCAGTGACCTATTGTGGCCAGTCAGATAAACAAATGTATGTTTTTCAGTGGTTGTCAGCACCCCACAAGAAGACACAAAAGAGGTGAGTTTTGAATCTTAAACCATCTGTAGAGCAAAGACATGTTAAAATACTGTCTATATATATATAGACTTACCTGCCACTTTATAAGGTACACCTGCATCTCGTTAAGGCTAATATCTAACCCTAACCCAAATCAATGCATTTAGGTATGTAGACATGGTCAAGACAGCTTGCTTAGGTTCACATTAAGCATCAGAGTGGGGAAGAAAGGGGATTTAAGTGTGACTTTGAACGTGACATGTTTTTTGATGTCTGGCGGGCTGGTTTGAGTATTTCAGAACTACTGATCTACTGGGATTTTCACACACATCCATCCCTGGGGTTTACAGAGAATGGTCCGATAATGACAAAAAAAACCAGTAAGCGGCAGTTTTCTTGGTGAAAATGCCTTGTTGATAGCAGACGTCAGAGGAACATAACCAGACTGGTTCGAGCTGATAGAAAGGCAACAAATTTTGAAAGTGTGCCTGGTGCTTGGTGTCCATCCCACATCCTGACCTTCCTGTTAGGATAGTTACTCTATGGTGCTTTTATTTTGAAAAACTAGGTCCCTAGTTTCCTGTTAACATACATACATAACATACAGTGAGAGTTGGGGGCTTTTATTTTTCAAAAACAAGCCACTTCCTGAACTTCCTGTTAAGGCAGTTACTCTATGGGGCTTTCATTTTGAAAAACAAATCTCATCCTGAGCTGCCTGTTGAGATACATGTATTCTATGGGCTTTTATTTTGAAGAGGTGGGGGTGGAGAGAATTTTCCTTCAATTTAAATGTTGTGTAAACATCATGTTTAGCTACTAAATGTGATGTGCAATGTGGTGATTTGGTGAAATCCCTGACCCTTTGTACCTAGATAAAACATTTACTACTGATCTTACTGAAGAAATAAAAACTAACACATGACATATACAGTATGTTACTGTCACTATCTGTATCTTAAGATACGAGAAATAGAAGATAAGGCAATAGAAGATAAGACTTGACTGATTCACATATCTTCATATACAGTAGATGTGGATTCAGACTACAATTATGTTTTGCAGAGGTATATGGGATTTTTAGTCATGTAGTATCTGTATTCATGTTAGCTTGAGTCCTGCAGAGGACAAAATAACCTGTTCCTGGTGACACTTGAGCTAGTGGTTGCATCTGCTGTATAAAGTATCATTACCACATATGCTTGTGGTCTTACCATTACTTCTCTTTTCCACTTTGACTTGTAGCTACTCATCTTAATGCCATTTAAGGTGACTTTCCAAATGTGTGCCTTTTGTAGACATGTTGCACCAATGCAGACTTTCAGTTTCAATTAAATTCTAATAAAATACATTTTCTTTTACTCTGTTGAATGTGGGACCAGTCTAATAAAGTAATCAAACATGTTGTGTTCCCACAGAGTGCAGGTCCTGATGAAGTCTACCAATCACTCCACCCATTGACGATGGATAATGACCAAGTCTATAGCACGCTCACACCCACCCAAAGGGTATGACACTCCACACAGCTATGTCAAAGCTCTGGATGATCATTGCAGCAGGAACTATTGAATCACTATTATATGGAAGAAAGTTGAAAGATTAAAAAAAAAAAAAAAAACTCTCCTACAGCTACTAACCTTATTGCCATTTTAGGACACTTTGCAAATGTGTGCCTTTGTAGACATGTTGCACCAATGCAGACTTTCAGTTTCACTTACATTCTATTAAAATGCACTTTGTTTTACTCTGTTTGATTTGGGACTATTTTAATAACATAAAACAAACATGTTGTGTTCCCACAGAGTGCAGGTCCTGATGAAGTCTACCATCACTCCACACATTGACGATGGATAATGACCAAGTCTACAGCACGCTCACACCCACTCAAAGGGTATGACACTCTACACTATGTCACAGCTCTGGATGATCACTGCAGCAGGAAATATTGAATCACTATCATATGGCAGAATGTTTACAGATAAAAAAAAAATGTTCCACTCTGCCCTGTAGCTACCTTAATGTTGTTTAGATTCTCTTTACAAGGAGATGTGGCCCCTTTATGGATACAGTATGTTGCATACATGCATTGTCTGTTAGTTAAATATATTTTTGATTAATTAGATAGTGTGATAACATACAGCAAATGTTATGTCAGTGCAAGTCCTGATGGAGTGTATCAAACACTCCACCCCCCCAACCAGATCTCATGGGAAGGCGTATAAATAGCATGACATTTCCATGTGTCATGATTACGCATTTTAGGCTTTTTCGCGTGTGATTTACACGCCATGTCATTAGCGTGAAACTGTCGTGGTTATGTTTAGTTTATTAGTTCGTTTAATTATTTAGATTTAGGAAAAACATCATGGTTACTGATATTTTGAATTGAATTAGGCTTGGGGTGTGTGATGTTTTTCACAGAGTGGTTAGATTAATTTTAAATCCATTACTTACTTATATTAAAGTGATTCTTTTTTCTTTAATAACACAGTGATAATGCTAAAGACTGCAGCCAAAATACTTTGTCTCATGCTTTTATATTTGCTTTGAATTTGTACAATATAGCACACTTAGTTTTGTGCCACTGTGGTTTTTACATAAATTTCAAATTCACACCCATCCACATTCTTTAAGTTTAAATATTGCACTTTGCTTTGCTTTCTGTTCAAATTGTGAATAAAAAATGTTTTCCTGTTTTATGTGTATGGTTTGCTGTTTTGTATGCACTAACATAGTCTCACACATTGTACACATATGCTCTGTGTGTCAGTGTGTGTGAGTGTGTGAGTGTAGGTGTGTGTGAGTGTTCGAACGAAAGGGAGGAGCTGCTAACTTTGAAAGGGTAAGAAGAAGAGGAAGTGGAGGGCTTTCTTTAAGACTGTGGTTGGACAGACCTGATTATTCCCACACTTGCTCTTTAGATTGATCGTCATTTTCACCATGATAAAAAACTCTGCTTACGTTTGTCTACTTTCTGGTGAGTTCAATTTTTTCTGTATTCTCTGTATTTGCACTGTAGCTTGTGTATAAATGCTGAAGCTGTTAGATGATATGCTTTTTGTTTGTTTTGCTAAATGAGTCATTTAGTAATTTCCTTTTTGAAAGACTGTGAAGTTTTGCTATCACAAATAATAAAATGCATCAATATTAAAAGAAATGTGCATATTTTAATCAATTTCTACATTTACACTCTGACAATAGCAAAAACGATTTCCTTTATTTCCACTTGTAGCTCTGAGCGTTGTGGAGATGAAGCTTCTCAACATAAATGGCCGTGTTGGTAGAAGTGTGACATTCAGATGCTCAGACTGGGACGTCTGGACTGATGTAACATCTGATGATAAGTACTTTTGTGTCAGTCCATGCACACAAGACAAACATATCATCATCAAAGCAGCATTTGGAAAGACTACATATCACAACAGAATAAAGTTAACTAACACAGGAGGAGGTTTATCTGTGACCTTCACTAATCTCCAAAAGTCAGACTCTAAGACATATTTTTGTGGACTGAAGAGAACTGTTCATGATTCATTTATAAAGGTGAATCTTCAAGTGACAGATGGTAAGTTCATGCTCTTCATTTAAAAAAATACCACTCTTTTGTCAAAAAGTAAAGATTGATAGATTAATATATACGCTGTCTGTTATTTTCAGCTGTGTCTTCCAGTCCCAAGACAACTCCAAAAACAGTCGTTGGTTCCCCTCCTTTATTTGCAGTTACAAACAGCCCCAGTATGTCTTCAAGCAGCTCAGATATTATTACTGATATGTCTACGTCATACACGACCCTTTATTCAACAACACCTTCTGCATCAGCAACTCAAGGAGCCGGTATGAAGTGCAGTTATCTGATTTTGATACATACGTCCACTGCTACTGCAGTATGACCATCAAGCTGTTGAGACATTACATGAAAAAAATATGCAGTTAAGTGATGAATGAAAAATGTATTTAACCAAAGTAAAGAGAAGTCCTCACAAGGGTTACACATTCTAACTATATTAGTTAAATGAAAAGCAAAATGTCTCAACATTTTTAATATAATGATCAAATGAACCCATGTTTAAAAAACCCATCCATTGCCAAAAGCATCTCTTTACTAACCATGTGCTTGCCCTTAAATATTGATACCTTAACATTTGAATTTAATGTTGTTGTATTAGTGTTCACTTACCTAGACTTTTACCTGTAAGAGGATGTGAAGAGCGAGCTGCAGCTAAAAGTGTGATGAATCTGTTAATCTTTCTCCTTCTCTCTCTTTTGCCAGGATATCTGCCCTATTTGATTGCAGGCTTGATTTTTATAATAACCGTAGTGATGGTCGGACTGATTCTTACCAGGACGATGATGAAGAAACAACAGAGTAAGACACACAAACCAACTGTGTACAGTGGCGGTTCATGGTATAGATATTAAATATTTGCCCCCCCCCAAAATACGGTTCTAAATCTAAAAAAGTAATGATATATAGGATTTGCAATAATTGGACTTTTAAAGTCAGTCCTTCTATAAGTGAAGAAACCAGTGAGAGAGATTAGAATGGTTTTGTTGTAGTTTATGGTCAAACATTTCACTTTATATTTCACTTGAGTTGATGATAACATTACCATTCAAATACGTGCAATAAAATCTTTGTGAAGGCAGCTGAGTGAGAGTTTACCTAGTACACCAAAACATCCAGGACTGCCACTGTACTGTATATCCTCTGTTACATCATCCAGTGACTTATTCTGGCCAGTCAGATAAACAAATGTATGTTTTTCAGTGGTTGTCAGCACCCCACAAGAAGACACAAGAGAGGTGAGTTTTGAATCTTAAACCATCTGTAGAGCAAAGATATGCTAAAATACTGCATAGACTCACCTGCCACTTCATAAGGTACACCTGTTTAACATCTCGTTAACGCTAATATCTAATCAGCCAATGATGTGGCAGCAACTCAATGCATTTAGATATGTAGACATGGTCAAGACAATCTGCTGAAGTTCAGACTAAGCATCAGAATGGGGAAGAAAGGTGATTTAAGTGACTTTGAATGTGGCCTGTTTGTTGGTGCCTGACAGGCTGGTTTGAGTATTTCAGAAACTGCTGATCTACTGGGATTTTCACATACAACCATCTCTAGTATTTATAGAGAATGGTCCGATAAAGAGAAAATATCCAGTAAGCGGCAGTTCTCTGGGTGAAAATGCCTTGTTGATAGCAGACGTCAGAGGAACATAACCAGACTGGTTTGATAGAAAGGCAACAGAAACTCACACTTGAAAATTTTGCAAGAAATTTTGACAGTGTGCCTCGTGCCTGGTGTGCATCCCACATCCTGACCTTCCTGTTAGGATAGTTACTCTTTTATGCATTTATTTTGAAAAACAAACCTCATCCTGAGCTTCCAGTTGAGATACATTTACTCTATGGGCTGTTATTTTGCAGTGGGGGGGGGGGGGGGGGGGGGGGGGATTTCTTCAAATTAAATGTTGTGTAAACATCATGTTTAGCTATTAAATGTGATGTGCAATGTGGTGATTTGGTGAAATCCCTGACCCTTTGTACCTAAATAAAACATTTACTACTGATCTTACTAAAATGAAGAGAGAAAAAACTAACACATGACATATACAGTATGTCACTGTCACAATCTGTATCTTAAGAGAAGTGAAATATAAGATAAGGCAATAGAAGAAGAGACTTAACTGATTCACATATCTTCATATACAGTATATATGGATTCAGACTACAATTAATATAAGTTTTAAAAGTATTTACAGCCTGAGCAGAGGTATATGGGCTTTTTAGTCATGTAGTATCTCTATTCATGATATCTTGAGTTCTGCAGAGGACAAAATAACCTGTTCCTGGTGACACTTCAGCTAGTGGTTGCATCCGCTGTATAAAGTATCATTACCAAATCTGCTCGTGGTCTTACTATTACTTCTCTTTTCCACTTTGACTTGTAGCTACAAACCTTATTGCCATTTTAGGTCACTTTGCAAATGTGTGCCTTTTGTAGACATGTTGCACCAATGCAGTCTTTCAGTTTCAATTAAATTCTAATAAAATACATTTTCTTTTACTCTGTTGAATGTGGGACCAGTCTAATAACATACATTAAACATGTTGTGTTCCCACAGAGTGCAGGTCCTGATGAAGTCTACCAATCACTCTGCACATTGACGATGGCTAATGACCAAGTCTACAGCACGCTCACACCAACCCAAAGGGTATGACACTCCACACAGCTATGTCACAGCTCTGGATGATCACTGCAGCAGGAACTATTGAATCACTATCATATGGCAGAATGCTGACAGATAAAAAACATATTTTCCACTCTGCCCTGTAGCTACCTTAATGTTGTTTAGATTCTCTTTACAAAGAGATGTGGCCCCTTTATGGATACAGTATGTTGCAATCATGCATTGTCTGTTAGTTAAATATATTTCTGATTAATTTGATAGTCTGATAACATACAGCCAATGTTATGTCAGTGCAGGTCCTGTCTCATGCTTTTATATTTGCTTTGAATTTGTACAATATAGCACACTTAGCTTTGTGCCACTGTGGTTTTTACATAGGTGTCAAATTCACACCCATCCACATTCTATAAGTTTAAATATTGCACTTTGCTTTGCTTTCTGTTAAAATTCTGAATAAAAAAAGGTTTTCCTGTTTTATGCGTAGGGTTTGTTGTTTTGTATGCACTAACATAGTCTCACACATTGTACACATATGCTCTGTGTGCGAGTGTGTGTGAGTGTGTGAGTGTAGGTGTGTGTGTGAAAGGGAGGAGCTTCTAACTTTGGAAGGGTAAGAAGAAGAGGAAGTGGAGGGGAAATCTAAAGACTGTGGTTGGACTTACCTGAAGCCCACACTTGTTCTTTTGTTCTTTGATCGTCATTTTCACCATGATAAAAATCTATGCTTACATTAGTCTACTTTCTGGTGAGTTCATGTTTATCTGTATTCTTTGTTTGTATTTATTTTCACTGTAGCTTGTGTATAAATGCTGAAGCTGTTAGATGATATGCTTTTTGTTTTTTTTGCTAAATGAGTCATTTAGTCATTTCTTTTTTGAAAGACGGTGAAGTTTTGCTATCACAAATAATAAAATGCATCAATATTCAAAGAAATCTGTGCTTTTTAATCAATTTATACATTGATACTCTGACAATAGCAAAAACGATGTCCTTTATTTCCACTTGTAGTTCTTAGTGTTGTGGAGACGAAGCTTCTCAACATAAATGGCCATGTTGGGGAAAGTGTGACATTCAAATGCTCAGACTGGGACGTCTGGACTGGTGAAAGATTTAATAAGTACTTTTGTGACAGTCCATGCACAGATGACAAGCACATCATCATCAAAGCAGAATTTGGAAAGACTACATATCACAACAGAATAAAGTTAACTAACAGAGCACAAGGTTTGTTTGTGACCTTCACTAATCTCCAAAAGTCAGACTCTAAGACATATTATTGTGGAGTGGAGAGGACTGGCTTTGATTTATATGTAAAGGTGAATCTTCAAGTTACAGATGGTAAGTTTATGCTCTTCAATTAAAAAAAATACCACTCTTTTGTCAAAAAGTACAAATTGATAGATTACTATATACACTGTCTGTTATTTTCAGCTTCCAGTCCCAAGACAACTCCAAGAACAGTCATCAGCAGCTCCACTATGTCTTCAAGCAGCTCAGATATTATTACTGATATGTCTACGTCATACACGACCCTCAATACGACAACACCTTCTGGATCAGCAGCTCAAGGAACCGGTATGTAGTGCATCGTAATTTGATACATATGTTTCACTTTTAACTGAAATTGAAATGCAGATTATAAATAATATCTCCACTGCTACTGCAGTATGATCACCAAGCTGTTGAGACATTAAATGAAAAATATGCAGTTAAGTGATGAATGAAAAATGTGTTTAACCAAAGTAAAGAGAAGTCCTCAACAGGGTTACACATTCTAAATATGTTAGTTATACTTAACTGACATTTAAAACAACTCAAGGCAGACTGTAATCAAATCACTTTTTGGTGTTAAATGAAAAGCAAAATGTCTCAAATTTTTTGATCAAATGATCAAATGAACCTTGATACCTTAACAATTGAATTTAATATCGTTGTATTAGTATTCACATACATAGACTTTTTCCTGTAAGAGGATGTGAAGAGCGAGCTGCAGCTAAAAGTGTGATGAATCTGTTAATCTTCGACCTTTTCTCTCTTTTGCCAGGATATCTGCCCTATTTGATTGCAGGTTTGATTTTTATAATAAAAGTAGTGATGGTCGCACTGATTCTTACCAGGAAGATGGTGAAGAAACAACAGAGTAAGATACACAAACCAACTGTGTACAGTGGTGGTTCATGGTCTCATCTCATCTCATCTTCAACCGCTTATCCGGGGTCGGGTTGCGGTGACAACAGCTCCAGCAGGGGACCCCAAACTTCCCTTTCCCGGGCCACATTAACCAGCTCTGACCGGGGGATCCCGAGGCGTTACCAGGCCAGTGTGGAGATATAATCTCTCCACCTAGTCCTGGGTCTTCCCCGTGTCCTCCTCCCAGCTGGTCGTGGCCGGAACATCTCCCTAGGGAGGCGCCCAGGGGGCATCCTTACTAGATGCCCGAACCACCTCAGGCGGCTCCTTTCAACGCAAAGGAGTAGCCCTCACGGACGACTGAGCTTCTCACCTTATTTCTAAGGGAGAGGCCAACCACCCTCCTTAGAAAACCCATTTCGGCCGCTTGTACCCGCGATCTAGTTCTTTCGGTCATAACAAGAGTTGGTCCCTACAAAGTAATTGACTCCTTTTTAGGATTAAGAACTGATGTTTTGAATTGAATTAGGCTTGGGGTGTGTGATGTTTTTCACAAAGTGGTTAGATTAATTTCAAATCTATTACTTACTTGTATGAAAGTGATTCTTTTTACTTTAATAACACAGTGATAATGCTAAAGACTGCAGCCAAAATACTTTGTCTCATGCTTTTATATTTGCTTTGAATTTGCATAATATAGCACACTTACTTTTGTGCCACTGTGGTTTTTAGTGTCAAATTCACACCCATCCACATTCTTTAAGTTTAAAATTGCACTATGCTTTCTGTTCAAATTCTGAATAAAAAAATGTTTTCCTGTTTTATGTGTGGTTTGCTGTTTTGTAAGCACTAACATAGTCTCACACATTGTACACATATGCTCTGTGTGTGTGTGTGTGTGTGTGTGTGTGTGTTAGTGTAGGTGTGTGCGTGTGTGTGTGTGTGTGTGTTTGTGTGAGTGTGTTCAAAGGAAAGGGAGGAGCTGCTAACTTTGAAAGGGTAAGAAGAAGAGGAAGTGGAGGGCTTTCTTTAAGACTGTGGTTGGACTGACCTGATTATTCCCACACTTGCTCTTTAGTTTGATCGTCATTTTCACCATGATAAAAATCTATGCTTACGTTTGTCTACTTTCTGGTGAGTTCAAGTTTTTCCGTATTCTCTGTATTTGCACTGTAGCTTGTGTATAAATGCTGAAGCTGTTACTGTAGATGATATGCTTTTTTTTTTTTTGCTAAATGAGTCATTTAGTCATTTCCTTTTTGAAAGACGGTGAAGTTTTGCTATCACAAATAATAAAATGCATCAATATTCAAAGAAATCTGTGCTTTTTAATCAATTTATACATTGATACTCTGACAATAGCAAAAACGATTTCCTTTATTCCCACTTGTAGCTCTGAGTGTTGTGGAGACGAAGCTTCTCAACATAAATGGCCATGTTGGGGAAAGTGTGACATTCAAATGCTCAGACTGGGACGTCTGGTATGATGTAACATCTAATGATAAGTACTTTTGTGTCAGTCCATGCACAGAAGACAAACATATCATCATCAAAGCAGCATTTGGAAGGACTAGAAATAAAAACAGAATAAAGTTAACTAACAGAGCAGAAGGTTTAACTGTGACCTTCACTAATCTCCAAAAGTCAGACTCTAAGACATATTATTGTGGACTGCAGAGAGTTGGTCAGGATAAATATATAAAGGTGAATCTTCAAGTTACAGATGGTAAGTTTATGCTCTTCAATTAAAAAAATACCACTCCTTTGACAAAAAGTAATAACTGTTCAAATTGTTAACACTGTTATTTTCAGCTGTGTCTTCCAGTCCAAAGACAACTCCGAAAACAGTCGTTGTTGGTTCCACTCTCTCATTTGCAGTTACAAACAGCTCCAGTATGTCTTCAAACAGCTTCGATATTATTACTGATGTGTCTACGTCATACACGACCCTCAATACAACAACACCTTCTGCATCAGCAGCACAAAGAGCTGGTAATAAGTGCAATCATCTGAACTTCCATATATATTACTTATTTAAATGCATATACTGTATATTTCAGTGTTAATTGTAGTTACAGTTTGTTATATTAATTGTATTAACACCTTAATTTGGATACTTTGAATGATTCAGTCCCATTTTGATCTTTTGACATTTTCTTAAATTTTTTGTACATTTAGGTTCCAGGATTTTCCGAAAGTATCTGTATATTTAAGTATTTATAAAGTATTTACAGTAAAGAGGATATGAGGATGTGCTTAGTACGATCAATGTTTTTTTTTTCCTCTGTCTTCCTCTTTCTTTGTCTTTATCCAGGAAGTGTACCATATTTAATTATAGGTGTCATCGTGGTAATAACCATGCTGATGGTCTTTCTGAAGATTATGAGCAAGATGATGAAGAAACAACTGAGTAAGACCCACAAACCAACACACACACACGTTGCATATATATGGCTAAATCAGTAAAGCCTCCACCAGACATTAACATATGTTGTTGTATATGTTTACAGAAATTGTGTCAAGTGCTGATAAACCACAAGAAGACGCCCAAGGGGTGAGTTTTCGTTCATTTCTGAAACCATGTGGGGGGGCGGATGGTTTCTGTTGCCTGTCCCACAGAAACCGCTTGATTGAAGCATTTACAAATACATTCCCTCAGCGTGTGTGAGGCTCAGGTCTTTTCTCTTACAGCTCTGGCATTCTTTTCTCATTTCTTACTTTTATGCCGTTCAGGACACCTTCACGATGCTGAGCTAAACACAAAGAACAGCTCGAATATCAGCTCTTTGAAAACGTTTTTAAATAGGATTCTTGGTACACAACAACAAAACTACCGTTTCCCTACAGTAGCATGAAGACAGAAGCTGCTAGTGGACAAAATCTTTTCAGCTGGGTGCTCATCATGCACCTTTAAGGCTAATTTGGGAGTACCAGACTCACCCAACCCCAGCAGCCATTAGCCATCACTTTTAGCAGGTCAGTGTCATCAGACTTAGGCTATCCCTAACTAAATTTGAGGAGATTTTGCTAAAGAATATTTTGTCAAATTATCTGAGGGAATCTTTGAAAATGAGTGGGGAAGGAGTTGGAAATGGATTAACTTTATGTTTCATTTGTTCAAAACCAATATTACTGTACTATTTGCGTTGGACTTTTGAATTCTTCTTCTTCTTCCTTCTTCTTCTTCTTCTTCTTCTTCTTCTGCTTCTTATTATTATTACAAAAGAAAGATGTTGTGGGATAATTATCTGAAGGCTTGCATCATCAATCTGACACAAAGCTAAACATAAAATCCCCTGGTCGCACACCAACAGCGATCTGCATAAACAGCACGCATGACGGAAAGTGACGTGCAAAGAAATGAGAGGACCGGTTTGAAAGCCCAAGTTTGCCATTGGTCTGCCATTTTAAGCCAACTTTGTGGTGACAAACTTGGAAAATTGCTAACTGTACACTACAATATTTAATTGCCATGGCGATGACGCACAGCTGCATCCTTCTATTGATCTCAGCGAGACTGTCCATATTGATAATCCACACAATCTTTCTGACATTCAAAACTGGATGTCACTAAATTACCCACGGCTAAAGTCAGACAGTCATCGGTATCGGTCCAGACGCTGCAGGTCAGAATAAAACTTCTCTCCAATATCACTTCAGAAATCATCTTCAATAAGAAGATGGCATCAACGGTGTGTAATTAGGCTGGCCGTGCTTTTACTTGAAACTTTCTAAAGCTCAGGAAAGACTCTAATAACAGATCAGACCTGCACCGTCAATAACAAGTTGCCTTTAATTTGTTGTGTGTGTGATTTATTTTAACAACGTAACATATTTGCTTTTTTATTGTGTCCTAATTTTAGTGGTGTTGAGGATGCTTTACAATTTGATTGACTGTTTAGCACTTTTATGTGCATAACACCTTGTTTCAGTTTTGTTTAAAGGGGACTTATTATGCTATTGTGCTTTTTCCCTTTCCTTTAGTTTGTTATATAGATAGATGTTTGTGCATGTTAAAAGGTCTGCAAAGTTACAAAGCCCAAAGTCCAGGTCAAAGGGAGTTACTCTCCCCCACAGAAACACTGCTTCTGAACTGCCTGAAACACCTCTCTTGAAGTTCTGCCTTTCCCTCCGTAACCGGGTGATGTCACCAAGTAACAAATCTGCATAACTATTAGTTTGGCACGCCCTCAAAAAAAGCTAGTTAGAGCGGAGCTGCAGCAGATTCCGAAGAGCTTGGTTCGGTTGACCAATCACAACAGTGGGCCAGCTGACCAATCAGAGCAGACTGGGCTTTTCGAGAGGGGGGGGGGGGGGTCGAACAGAGCATTTCAGACAGAGGGTGAAAAGAGGTGCTGCAGCACAGCCGGTATGAGAAAAAGTAAAGCGTTTTTTGAACATCAAAGCATGTAAACATGTTCTAGTAGAAACCCAAATTACAAGTATGAACCTGAATATAAGCACAATAGGTCCTCTTTAACTCAGTCTAACTGTGTTTTTTTCTCACTCTTTTCTATTTCAAGGATGTTGAATTTGATGAAATCAGACCTGAAGACCAGACTGACCCAGACTGCACCTATGCTAATTATTCCTACCACCAAGACACCGAATTAGCAGCTCAGAGTGGTAATAGCTTTTCGAATGATGTTTCTTTAAATTCAGCTTCCGGGTTTGAGGCTAATTCAAGGGGGGCGTGTGCAGAGAGCAGGGTCACAGGTCCCGGATGTGACTTGATTTACTCTGTTGCTCAACTACCCAAAGAGCAAAATGCACCCACTGTGCAATCCGAACCAAATCAATCTGAAAGCTCCGAAAATTACTTTCTCTATTCCCTGGTCAGCTACCACAGGCAACCTGATGGAGACTAATGTGGTCAAAATGCATAACAAGGAACTTTCTCGATCATTTTGATTATGACTTTTGTTATGGAAATGTAGAGATATCCTAAATAGCTAGGACAAGACATGAAAGAAAAGGAAAAGAAATGAACAAATTAACATCTGTACACATGGTCCAGCCTCTCCTTTAATATGTTTCCAGGCACATTATCACCAAGGCTGATTATCATTGTCTGCTTTGTGACTCCATTTCTCTATGAAATTGGCATCATGTACCCAGACAAAAGAGTGCACACAGACTCATTCTCACTGAAATGTTGCCCATAAAGCTCAGTGAACAAACAATCTGTGACACCGCTGGTGATGTAGTCTGCAGTACAACACTTGAAGAAAAATACAAGAGAGGTTTTATATAATGAAATATCCTAGACAATGTATAGTTGACCTTGAAATATTGTTTTCTGAATCTAGTACTTTACATTTCTAGCAAGTTATACACAGCAACACATATTTCATTTTTTTCTGTCTACTTCCTTGTTACAGTGTGTCTTAGGCTGCTCTCGCTTGTAACAGCCAAAGCACCAAAAGGAATGCTTGACAGTGGGTAATGCTTGTATGAGGCTCAACAGGAAATGTATGCAGCCATCCGGTAATGGTTGTGGTGTATCTGCCTTTGCTACCATCATGTATGAAGCAGATCAGCAATGAAGCTTCCACTGTATCGGAACACTCAGAGGAAGACTTCCTTCCCCAAAGCCACATTATACAGCCCACAACTGTTCTACTTTCACAACGCACACTGGACCTCTAAATACAAATCTATTACTATTCAAATGTGAGGCGCTGTCAGCCCACTTGTTTCTCTTTTTAATATCAATAATCCTCAGATGTATTCTAATGTAAATGTAAAGTTATCAGTGTTTAAACTTGTACTTCTACATGAGTTAGCCCTACCGTAAACTGGTGTCTTTTCATTTTATTATTTAGTTCAGTCACTGAAGCAGAACTGACACTTAACACGACCTATTTGTGAACCCTTTGTTAACTTGCAGGATATTGCATAATTATATTACCCATGGTACACACATGTGAAACTAAAAGTAATTCTTTGCTTTCTTTTTAATCGCTTTTTGTCAAACACTTTTTTTTGTATCTCTGTATGAAATGTGTTATTATTAAAAAAATATTCAGAGAATTGAGAAGTTTGCTTTTTATATTGATGGAAATTTGGGTTTGAGTTGTACATTTAATAAATCAGAGAGTTGATCTGAGTTTTGTACTGTTATCCACAGTCATGTTTTGTTGGGCATTGTGCCATGGATGTATTAAGAGAACTGGATACAGCGTTGGAGGCGGGGCCCCGTTCATTCCTGTGAAAGTTGCTCAGTGGTGCATGAAGCCAAAATGGCTCAACTTCTGAGTGGAAAAGTACCCAGATCTTCCAGCGATCTTCCGCATCCATTGGGCCCATGTAGCAGGCACAGTGGCGTCCGCTCGGTCACATGACTCGGTAACGGGGTCACAGCCGTAACGGGGTCACAGCCCTCGCTCCAGCCTCGGTCTGGGTCTCATTCACATGAACAGAGCAAGGAAAATAACTCTGGATTTGGCTATTAGTGCATTTTACAACTTTTAAGACCTAATGATTTAAATAAGGACTATTCAAGTGTTCACACTGGGAAGTTGGTTTACCTCCAAAAAAATATCCGCTAGAGATGTCTCTTTCCCAAAGTAAGTCTACTGTATTTTGGGCCCAATGGCGTCACGTGACGGACACCGAAGTTGTAGTACCACCGTTTGGCCACTATGAAAATTGGCATCAACGACAGGCGCTCTTCCTGGGGGTTTGCTTTGTCCACGACAGTGTAATTTAAAACCGGCTTTACTGTCTTTCAGAGGCTGTATCAGGTTCAGTTTTAGGGCTAGAGTGAAGCTCCAGATATCATATGAAACTAGAAAACCTAATAAATCCATTGCCATCATGCCACGCCATGTCGGGAAAGAGGCTAAATAACGCTCCAAAGTTGGGCTAAATTTTAGGGAGAAAAAACTGGCATGGCCATTTTCAAAGGGGTCCCTTGACCTCTGACCTCAAGATATGTGGATGAAAATGGGTTCTCTGGGTACCCACGAGTCTCCCCTTTACAGAAATGCCCACTTTATGATAATCACAAGCAGTTTGGGGCAAAAAACCATGCAGTTTTTTTCGACTCCAGCCCAAGTGGTTCTGGGCTACTTGTTCTGTCTCCATCAGGATATTGTTTTCCTTTGGTTTGGTTTGTCTCCCCCCTGCTGGCAGAGGTTTGTGCAGCATCAGTGTATGTATTTAATCATGTGACCTTTGTGCCATGTGACTCAATCAGGAAGTCAACTGAGAGCAGGAGAGCCTCATGTTTTTTTGTCTTGACTTACCTTTTTCAATCCACTTCAGTCTTCGACGTTCCCTTTGGCAGGTATGTGAATGTTTACTGACATACTGTTCTTGCTTCTCTATTGATTATTATTACGAAGTTTGATGTTCAACGTGATTATTTATTACATTGTGTTACATTACTGCTAATAAGCTTTTAGGTTAGCCACAGCAACACAGTACTATAACCATGTGTAGTTATATTTCCTTTTATTTCTTCAGACAATTATAATTGTATGATGCTAGTGACTCATCTCAATATTTAAGTAACTTTAGTAATTGTGTTTCATTTCTCAGTTTCACCCTTTCTCTGTCAATAAACTGACGAACGACGATCCCAGGCTCCAGTGCTTGATGGTGGAAGGTGTTGAGCTGCTATAGTCAGATTGCACAGGGTTACGTGCATGCAGGACAAGACACTAGAAACATGGCAGTGCAACATGACCCGCTCCCTATGTAGACATAAACAACTCATTCTAAGGTAAAGAAAACACATGATTCTTATTTTCAGGTGATGATACACTAAAAAAAACATATTTATTAATATTATATTCCATTTCTGCCAATAGATCCCCTTAATTGTCACACACTGGTCTTTTAAAATACATGTCCTGCATTCATTCGACACCAGCTGGACATAAATAATAACAACATATCACTCTAATTATGTTATAGCAGCTAAATTCTATATGTCATGTTGGTAGTTAACTACACAAAGTTGACCCAGTTTTAACGTAACTGTGTTTGTTTCTTTTCTGCTTCCAATGTGACTCTCTTCATCTGTCACAGATGCTAAACCTTGAGTTGCAGTGAGTTTAAGAGTGGAGGCTGAAAGCAGGGAGTTACAGTTGACAAGCCTAGAGATGACAAGAGTCTGAGCAGGAGACTCAAACTAATATGCAGGATCATGGACTCACAGGACACAGAACATGTTAACAGGATCACGCCAAGGATTTTAGTAGATATGGTATGCCTTGATTCAATTTTGTGAAGTGCTGTTAGGGAGATCTTGAGGAGCAGCTTGGCATTTTCCAGACTGAGCTTTCGGTGGACAGATGACATCTACTTGTCAGATGTTATGTTGGATGAACCATTTGAGGTTCTGTCAAGGTCATATTTTCCATATCAGTGGACATTACGGATAATAGGAAGGGTCTAGATCTCGTCTGATGCTCACAGGAGACAGGAGAGAGATGATCCAAAAACATCAGCTGTTCACGAGTCAGTAGTAAATACATCTGATGTAACAAACAATAACATTCTTAGGCAGTGAAATAATAGAATAGTTTGGTAACACTTTATAATAACCATAATTTATAAATGATAAATCGATAGTTAATTAAACTTAGTTATTTTACTGTTAACAAACAACAAAATTATAATTAATAATGTTTACTAATTATTTTATAATTTGTTATTCTAACTGTTTATTGTTGCACACATTGTAACATTTTATTTTATTATAAGATATTATTTGTAAATTTTAAAGAAATAGTTTGAAAAACATCTACAAACATTACATAGATATTTGTAACCCTTGGTTAATGGTTAATAATTGGTTTGTAAACCATCTATAAACATTATTTGGATGGTTATTATAGAGTTGCAACTGATGATTATAATACCTTGTTAGTTGTATTAATATATATAAATGTTTTGTAAAGCGTCTATAAACAATATTTAGATAGATAGTTAACACTTTGTCAGTGGTTAATAATTTCTTAAAGGTTTAAAAATAATTTGGTCACTAACACATACGTAATATAATATACAAATTGTTATAATGTGTGCAACAATAAGCTGTTATTGAATAGTTTACTAATGTAATCAGATTGTAATTGTCTCTTATCAGCTATGATACAATATAGAACTTATAAAGTAGCTATGTCATATTACACAAACTAATGATAAAATAACATAAATTATAGCATTACTTATAATTAGTGAACATGACAAATTATCGTTTCATTGTCTGTTAAGTAAAATAACCATTAACTAAATTTAATTAACTATCAATTTGCCATTTATAAATGATGGTTATTATAAAGTGTAACCAATAGTTTTATGATGGTTTAATGATTTTGAGATATAAATAGTTTGGTAATCCATGCACAGATTTCAGTGCAGATAGCTTGTAATCTAACCCACAGAACACATATTGACCTTTATTTTATTTTATTTGATGTCACACGTCAGTAAACATAAATAAATACTGACACGTCTGATTCTGGAATTCTGGAAAAACATAGTTAAACGTAGCTATTAGCTGTTAGCATCATTAGCGTAGCTTGTTAGCTGTTTTTGCTTCTGTAGTGTGAACTTAGGGACAAACTAAATCTAACTCAGTGTGAAGTTGCACATGGACTTTTTGGGGGGCGCTCAGGAGATGTAGACTACATTGGTACTCATTAGCCAGAGAGAAGGCCGGGAACCCGTCCTGTGAGGAGTAGAAGGCTCCTGCTCTGCTACCGTGCCAATTTGGGATGTTGCAGCCTTCAGCCTCACTGCCAGTCACCATTATCCCTCAGAAATGTTCTTATCTTACCCTTGTTCATCCTCCATACATTTAAAATTGGGACAAACACTGCAGATTTTTTTTTTTTTTTTTTTGCTTTTGGTACTATAGCTTATCTAGATTATGCTCCCACAGTTTGTGGTTTACACCATTGTGTTTAGGTTTCAAACATTTCTTTATTCATTGCCATATGGTGGTAGTTTTAAAAATGGCACCTTGCTGCAATCTCCCACCCATATACAACCACCTGGCTGTGACCTAATAACAACTGTACTGATGTAATAATAGAATCAATTCCATGACAAATGAGCAAACTCCATCCACAGATGAAGGCCAGGGGGTGTGGCTGAAAGCTCAGGAAAATTTCCAGCAGGTTGACCTTGTGCTAAAAATTGTTTTTTTATCAAACTACTTGGTTAAGATTAGGATTGTGGTCATGGTAGTGGTAGACATCTCCTTCATGCTCAAAAGAAGTTAATGTTGAATGTTGGTAGGAGACAGCACAAACTTATTAAAAAATAAAAAATAAATTTATCAAAGACATGCTTTGTATGCAAACCACCATGCGTGATGTCTTCTGTAATGCATTCTGCAGTCGTTATTGGCACCATGACAACCCTGAACAAAGGTCACTCAAGCATTTGAACAAATAACTGATGCTGTCATTTCTAGCTGAGGAAGTCTAAAAATAGGTGATCTGAGTCAAGTTTGAGCTTCACCAGGCACACAACAGAAGAAAAAATAAAGTCACAGCAAGATTCAAAGACATAAGTGCATTTCCATATACCTGTCTTAATGCACATTTCCAATTTGCACATAAAAAAACCTGAGTGTGAAATTACGTAATCTTGTGGCGCCCTCTTCTTCTGCAGTGGTTTAATGGGACCTTGCTGCAGAATCAGCACCACTCTTTATCTCTTTTACCGTTTTTCTGGAAATTCAGTGGAGAATGAAATGGAAACTTGTATGGTATGGGAAAGTTACACTTTGTGATTAAAAATAGTTGGACAGCAGAAGTTTGACACATAATAATTAGTCACAATCTACTAAGTTAAAGCACCATCATTTATTTGACATTGCATTTAGAGAACAAAAAGCCATTAATGCCATTAGTCGTCACATTAGTCATTGGTGATTGTGGCAATAGTTCTACTAAACCTTGCAGTTTGACACATTTAGCTAGATGGGCCAACTGCAACAATTATCAAAATGTACCCATTAATAGACTGATGGCTTGATGGCTGGAAAAAAATTAGAGAAGTTTTGCAGCAAGTCATAAATCAAGAAACAAATCAAGAAACGGATGAGGTAATTTCTTTTTCTACCAATATAGGCTATGTCTTTTTCACTCTCCATGTTCTCTTTGTTTCAATTCGTCATGCAAACCCACAAACGCGCACAAGCTAAAAGGCATGTTTGACAGCGGGTAGTGCTTTCATTAAACTCAACAGGAAATTGATGCAGCCATCCAATAATAGTTGTGGTGTATCTACCTTTTCTACCATCATGTATCAAGTACCCAAAGCTCATGAACCATAGGTGAGGGTTGGAACGGAAATGGAATGGTAAATCGAGAGCTTTGCCTTCCGGTTCAGCTCCCTCTTCACCACAATGGCCCCGTACAGCGCCCGCATAATTGCTGACGCCGCATCGAACTGCCTGTCCATCTCCCGCTCCATTTTAACCTCACTGGTGAACAGGACCCCGAGATACTTAAACTCCCTTGCTTGGGGCAGAAAGAATGAAATCGCAGATACAAGCGGCCGAAATGAGTTTCCTTTGTAGAGTGGCTTGGCTCAGCCTTAGAGACAGGGTGAGGAGCTCAGACATCCAGAGGGAGCTTGGAGTGGAGACGCTGCTCCTTTGCGTCGAAAGTGGCCAGTTGAGGTGGTTAGGGCATCTGATCAGGATGCCTCCTGGAGGTCTCCCTTTGGAGGTTTTCTGGCCACGTCCAACTGGTAAGAGGCTCGGGGTAGACCCAGAACACACTGGAGAAATTATATATCTGGTCTGGCCTGGGAACGCCTCGGGGTCCTCCAGGAAGAGCTGGAAAATGTTGCAGGGGAAAGGGACATCTGGAATTCCCTGCTAAGCCTGCTGCCCCCACGACCCGGCCCGAGATAAGCGGAAGAAAATGGATGGATGGATGGATGGATGGATGGATGGATGGATGGATGGATGGATGGATGGCTGGATGGATGGATGGATGGATCAACTTGACGAGCGATGGAGCTTCTTCTATATTAAAAACACTCAAGAGAAAGACTTGCTTCCCAAAAGCCATATTATAAAGCCCACAACTGTTCTAACATACACATATATACACACACACATACACACAGCCAGCAGAAGTCACCTTGGCAGCGGGAATGCCCCCCAGTAGCTGTTCTTGTCAGGCTCAGAGAGCGAGAGCAGCTTGATGTCGTTGTTATTGTTGTTACAGTTGTTGTGTACCACCAGGGGAAGAGTGTGGCCCCGGGTATCTGCTCTGTTGTCAATGACAGTCAATGACACTCTTCGGCTAAGTGAAAAGGATTAGCCAGCTCTCTCTCTCTCTGTCTCTCTCTCTCTCTCTCTCTCTCTCTCTCTCACACACACACACATTCACTGCACTGGTTTTGCTTATAGAAAGTTTTTGGAAAACTCGAGGATTGAAAAATGAAGTACATGGGAAATCAAAAGCAAATGATGGAGCGAGTCAGATGAAAACAGCTTGTGGGCGTATGTTCTGGGTTTCTGCCTTGAGCCGCGGTATCGAGGTCCCGCACACACACCCGCCCGAGCCAATCACGAGCCGAGCACGGCCGCAGTTTGCTAGCGTGAGCCACCTAGCTGCTACATTAGCACCATGGTAGCTGTTTCGCTAGAAAGACACAACAATAACCATAATATCATCAGATTGACACACATTCTATTACACAGACTTGTGACGGTTATGGAAAGTTAAAGTTACATCTCATCTCACAATACAATGCCCAATCCATCTTTACATACAGTCTATGGTGCGCACTAATAGGAATCATAAAGGTGTAAGTTGTCCAGCCATAACAAGTGCAACACAATTGACTGGAGAGTGAGGGAGATTTAGACCAGTATGTGCACGCTCACACAGTCCTGAGCAGAGGTCTGAAGTGAAAACACCTGTGTGGGTGTACCATGGGCTTTAATGGCTTTTAGTATCTATTTAACTATTCCTAACCTTTTACAAATGTAGGATCTGATTTTAGTTTTAAAAGCTGTATGAAACAGAACAGATCAAACTGCTATGGTGCTTTTAGATTGGGAAGAACGGTGAGGCAACAACTACTTTAGAGAGATGAAAAACCAGAGAATTACACAATTTTACAATTTGACAGTGTCAGGGAGCCTATTTTCTCTGCTCCCAATATACAATTTCCTTGAGTGATATGTATGCTGAGAGGAAAGTGCACATTCCTCATCTGTTCAACATTTATATGGGCCCTGAACTTGTGATGTTTGAAAAATGCTTGTTCATTTGTGTTTAGTCTTTCTGCTCACACAAGCTTTCTGTAGGGGAACTTTAATTCCCTGAACATTAAAGAAGAAGGAGTGTGTTTTCCCTTTAAATGTCTTTGTGGGTAATTTTTTCTCGCTGTAACGTTAGTCATTTCCAAAGATGGGAATGTTTACTTGTTTCTCTACTTCACTAACAATATTTATGCTTTGCTTATGAGGGTACATGTGATTAATATCTCTTGTCAAAGTGCATTTGACTACCAATTGGCTCCAGATGAGGGGAGATTGATGCCACCTGGGTTAAAGTGGCACTAACTCCAGAGATCCTTCCTGGTTGGCCAAAGACAGCAGGTGACAGGGTATAAAAGGTCATGGAAGACAGACACTGTTTTTTTTTTAGTCTCCAGGCAAGGCCTGTTTTGTGTACTGGAGGTTTTTTTCTCAGTAATTATCTGCAGAGGTCCTGAAGTGATAAACCCAAGGAAACAGTTTATCCTTTTTGTGGATGGTCTGGATAAATTACATTTTTATGGAAAATCCACACCTGCTGGTCCATTCTTCCCAATCACACTATCAACCATCCAGACAGAATTCACCATTTCACGTTTCCTGCGCAATTTGATTAACACAGACTTTCAAATTTGTGCTGTAGATGATAATGCACATCGTTCATGGTGACAGCAGTTAGTTCTTTAAAAGAAACACTAACTTCTGACAACTAGGAGCCCATGATGACAACAGTACTTGGCAAACAGCCAGCGGGGGCAGCAGGCAATCAGCCCCACTTGACATTAAATCCGCTTTCATTTTGCCAAAGGCTTTGGGCATGCACATTGTTGTTGTCACAGCAGCCATTTTGACATGTCATTGCAGGGTAAACACATGTGCAATTAATAACATTAATTAAGGGCTTGTTCCATTTAGGTGGGCCAGCGCTCTGGTATTGTGCATGCTGGCTCACTGGGATGGCTGTGACATACTGAATAGAAGGGGACCATAATTTATTTTATCAATTACACCTGTGTTTACCCTGCTATGACATGCCAAAATGGCTGCTGTGAAAAGGGCCTCTTGGGGCACTTGACATTGCGAGTGTGGGGTCATCCCCACATCGTGGCTTCTCGAGCGAAGCACAATTAAAAGACCATTTTAAAACTATTCTGTCCAGCCACTGACCTTAAATTGTGGAATAATGATAAACAGCAGCAACCGAGGATTTTTGATGTCATCCATTAATCCAGAATTATATTCATTTCTAAGATATTCACTACTACCACTTTTTTCTGCTGCCTTGCTGTCAACATCTTGAAATGTCAGTGCTTCCCCAGTGTTTATTTCCTGGTCCAAATACACAGCTCTAATCACCTGTACACTGGTCATCGATGGTTACATTTTTTATACTGTAAATGAAATATTGCCTTTCCCTGAGCGGCGTGTTCGATCTGTGATTGACAGGTTCTTTCATTAGCTAGCTAGAGCTCGGGGAAAGGGGGGCTCGTTGACCTCCTGTGTAGAGAGAAGTAAGGAATATACCAGGAGAAGATTCTCTCTGTTGCTGGATTTGTCGCCATAAAAAAATCCAAAGTGCTCAGAACAGAGACTATTAGCTATACTCCAAGATCCACGCTGTAAACCGAGGGGTGATCTAGAGTTTGCTGTTGTTGCTTCTCAAAATTGGAACAACCTCACTCACAGTAAATCAGTGCACAATTTCAGAAAGCATCTTAAAATCCATTGCCACTTTTCTGAGATTTTGTTTTATGTCTCCATATCTCTTTCTTCTCTCTTTTCTTCTGTCTGTTTTGCTGTACAAATTTAGTTGCATCAACTGATGGCATGTGAGGGAAAAAAAGAATCCTGAATTTCAAGCGCATACATTTTTGGAGGAGCACTTACGCTTGCAATATTGAGGCAATTACACATTGGAAAACAAATTGCAGTCTTTCTGTTGAACTCTGGTAGTAGCAGCAAATGTAATGCTCACAGGCCAAAGGAAAAGTGAAATAGTTAGATCTCTGTTTCTTAATGTCTGAGTCTGAAAATAGTTGGATGATGGAGTTTCTATTTGATGTAATGGGTACAGTATGTTGGTCAGGTGATTAAGTACCAATTTGTTTGATTTTTTCTCATCCAGAAAATCCTGACCATTAACTTGAAGCACAGGTAAGTCTATCACACTTTATCTATATTTTAGACCAATAGTCTAACTGCAACAGGGCTCTGATCACTTTATCAAACTGAGCACGTATGCAAACTTTGTCGTATTTTGAGCAGAAGTTTTCCCCAGACAGCAAGTATCCCTGATCGTTCCTGACATGTCTCAGCTCATTTTTACCTGGCTGGTCACTGCCGTCTTACGTCACTTTCCATATAAGGAAGACACCAACACCGCAACAATTGATTGTCATATCCGGGTGCATTTTAAATACCCCGCAGAACGCAACACCTGAAAGCTGTCCTATATAATAATAATGCGTCTGGAGTAGCCACTGCGCGACACGTCACTCCACAACATCGTTCAGCTGGCGGATAGGGAGTCGGGGATTCATATTCGAGGTATGTTTAGTGAGCAATCCTGTGTTAAAGCACTGTTTATTTATCCCTGGATTAATATAAGCACCTGTGAAATGCAGCGGTCCAGATAACCCCAGTGTGCAGCTGCAGGAGACCAGGTAGATCCCACCTGTAGAGGTAGATCTCACCTGTAGAGGCAGATCTCACCTGTAGAGGCAGATCTCACCTGTAGAGGTAGATCCCACCTGTAGAGGTAGATCCCACCTGTAGAGGTAGAGGTAGATCCCACCTGTAGAGGCAGATCTCACCTGTAGAGGCAGATCCCACCTGTAGAGGTAGATCCCACCTGTAGAGGTAGATCCCACCTGTAGAGGTAGAGGTAGATCCCATCTGTAGAGGTAGATCTCACCTGTAGAGGTAGATCCCACCACCTGTAGAGGTAGATCCCATCTGTAGAGGTAGAGGTAGATCCCACCTGTAGAGGTAGGCGCTTTAGCTGCTCTATTGCCCACTGTACTATTTCTGTACTGATCTTTACGAAAAATGAAAAGTCTATTTTATGATATAGGTGGCATTTGAGCCGCTCCGGATTTAGCAGATGTGATCATAGCAGAGGTAGGATGAAGCAGTTCAGTACATTACATTTGAAGGCCTTCCTAGGAAATCTGACATTTTGTTTATAACTTTTTTAGATGATAGTTTGCTACTGTTTTGCCTACAGTGTGTTTGCCTCTTCCTTCTCTCTACTTTGCTTAGTTATACTTGTTATATGTTGTTATGTTTTAGCAGATATCCAACTTGCTTTGTGACATATTCATTCATTTTTGAGCTTCGTGAGATGAACCATAGTGTGCTCCTCCTGATCCTTTAAAGTGTCTTGATGCTGTTTCTGTTTCTTAGTGCTGCTCTCCTGCTCTAGTGTTGACAACTGGGCTGTACTGTTTGGGATGCTGGCCATTTGGTTTGCTGTGCACCAGCATGTGGATAAATATTACACAACACTTAGAGTGTTTGCTTACAGTGATGGGCTGTATTCGAAACCGACTACTACATACATACTGACAAACACAGTATACAGTATACAGTACGTACTGTGTTCCTCATTGGTATGCAGTATGAAACAGTTAAAGCAACTTTTGAGTGCCCGGTTGGCGAGGTAGTGACCCCGGCAGGCACTAGCAACTGTCACGGCGGTTTGTGGAGCTTCTAAACTTTGAAAACGTTGGAGCAAATGTTGTGACCATAGCCTGGACCATTCCAGCGCTTTGCATTGTGGGATACAGTAGGCAAGGTAGACTGGTTCGACGCATACTGGAGATTTTTTTCCAAATCAGTACGACATCCGGGTACTTTTGGCATACTGTAGATTTTGCTTTTGATCGCATACTGCATACTACATTTTGGTCAAATCAAAACGTACTACTAGTATAGCATGAGGTTTTGAATACAGCCATTGTGTGTGTGTGTGTGTGTGTGTGTGTGTGTGTGTGTGTGTGTGTGTGTGTGTGTGTGTGTGTGTGTGTGTGTGTGTGTGTGTGTGTGTGTGTGTGTGTGTGTGTGTGTGTGTGTGTGTGGATAAATTAAAATGCTAGCCGTTCAACAGTCAGTCTGATTGCTACATATACCTTTTTTGGAATTGTGTTCCTCCCTGTCGCCCAGAGGTTAGTCTTGGGTGAACCCGTGTTAAGGTGTGGTGTATCAGTGCCTTATCCCCCCGTTGGGCAGGTCACATGAGTGTATGTGTCTTTAATGCAGTCAATCTCAGGCTTGAGCTCCTCTAACAAATATGCAAAACAGACTTCACTAACGAATTTCTTTTGTTTTAAAAAGAGACAGAATATATGACTTTTTTTCTGGACTTATGGTAAACTATAGGAGCGACATGACGTTTTTAATCAATGAGAGCACTTTAAGATTTGTTATCTTTCATTGAGCCATAAAACTGGCGTTTGTTTACTTCAGTCAACATTTGAATGAAACACAATGTGGGCCAATGACAGGACAACCCTCCTTTGAAGCTAAGACTGTGTGGAATTGGCAACCCCATTGAGTCCAATGGGACACACTATTGATGTGATGGTGGACATGAAAGGTTCCCACCTCCATTCATCACAAAGGAATGGTCGATATTGTCGTACTGTACTTGGAATGGAATAGGACTTTAGCCAATTAAAAACCTTTCCAATCTCTTTTCCAATCTCTGTTCTGTAATCAAATTGACCAGGTTACGAGCACACCTATGGGGTTCTAAAGTGCCTTAAGCTAATTAATTTCTACCCCCTGCCCGTGCCTCTAAAGTCAAAGCTAACAATTACAATCTGGACGACCTGAGTTGCACTTCTCATGTTAGCCAATTACAGCTACTTTCAAAGTCATATCATCCAATTACCTTTCCTCGCCACCCTGGATTCTGCAGACCCATTAGCCCAGACCCATTTCTCTGGCACATGTAAGCAGATCCTTGAGTCTGAATCGACATGAAAACACACCACTCCCGCAATCATTTTCTCAAGTTCAAACCCTGTTATTAGCAGCTATCAAAGCCCAAATGTGGTTCCCTTCAACTCCAGCTGAGGCGAAGCGTGCCCCCGTGCACTTTCTCTCTCATGATAATATGGCACTTTAAACTCACCTTCACTGGAGCAAGCTAATGATAACACAGAGATGGCTGCTCTAGCTTTCAGTTGTCTGGAGTAGTAATGGTGAGAGTTTGAAGTTCCTCATGTCTGTGTTTGACTCATTGAGCCGGCATAAAATGAACCGCATGATCTCATGAACACGTGTTCTAAAAATTCCAATAAGCTTACAGGAAATTAACATAACTAGAAACCGCGTGTTGTTTAACATCAACAATGCAGTGTTTAAAGTAACAGTGTTGTGGCTGGGATGGTAGATTGGATGATAACTTTAACAACCCATGGGGTAAATTTGCTAGTCATGACATTGAGTTCTCTCTCGGGAATGAAGTTTTAATTTTCAGTCAAGATTATTACTCTGTTAAACATGTTTAAATGTTTTTTATGACCAATGCTAATGTTTTTTTGTTGTTGTTTATTTTTGCCTCATACAACATCTGTGCATGGCAATTACAGTATGGTTAATGATGGGGGAAAGATCACAGTTATGGTTAATAAATAGGTGAACATTAACGGCAGATCTTTAATGGGATGAGAACTACGGTCTCCTACATGAAAGTCAAACACCGACCTCCACATCTGTACTTTCTGCCTCATTACACAAACGGCAAACTACATCCTGCATTGGTGCTAAACTTTGGCATTGGACATAAATTGTATGGATTCGTCCAATATGGACATAATTCCTAGTGATACTGTGTTAACTTTGCATAATGGTGGCACCTTGGACATCAAAATTTACAACTGCTGTCTTGTATTTTTTATTATCTACAAGTGTGTACTTCCCGTTTTACTTAATCCTTCAGTGATATTAAAATTTAAATGAATATAATTAGTATGATGATATATCATTTAGAGGTTTCCTTATAATAAGAGATCGTGTTATTTTACGGCTCGTACTTCTTCATCCTTAAGCATATCTGACTTGGGCTTACTTTATGTTTGGTACATAATTATGAATTGTTATTAGCACACTGATTCTTTGGTTATGTTTTTTTCAAGCAACATACTTGTCTTGCTTTGAAACTCTTCTCATATATTTGCTATAAAATAATGTCCTTATCCTCCTTATCCTGTATATGAGGACTTTATTTGTGTAGCGCACTTTATGCAAAGAAGCAGCCAAAAGTGCTTCACAGATTAAGATAGTATTATTCTATCAACATTTTTTTTAATATGTGTGCATTTTATTTTATCACTGTCAGAACAGAGCTTTTCATAAGTCAGTAGTTACCTCTTCCAGCTCATGTGTGGCTGTTACTGAAATGATGAGTCACAGAAAAGCTGCTACTGCTGGATAAAAAATGCTGACAGAAAAGTACTGAGATATCAGAGAAAACAGCGGGAGTTTCTCTAAAGCTCCGACACAAAATAAATGCACTGAGTGGAGATACTAGAGAGAATGCACTGCTGGAGTGTTTGTGAATGATGGTTGTCTTTTTATATATTTATATCTCACAGACTTGAGTTGATTTTAAAGGCGTACAATCACAACCTTAAAGTAATGAGCCAAGTATGTGTCTGTCAATGCTAATAGAGAGAAAAAACTGTGTGAACAGCTGATGATGTCAGTGCAGTGCTGTGCCTGAGAGTAGTTTGATCAATAAAAAATATTAAACTCGTGGAGCTTTAGTTAAATTTTAATGATCTGGGATTTCATTTATAACCGCTGCATATGCACAAAACAAGGCCTGAAATGTGCGAATGCCACTTCCCACGCAAATGTTGTGATCTATTAAAAACAAACTTGACGGGAGAATGTGAGCACCTGTACGGAAACTTTGACCCATGCATACGCACATTATGGAGACAAGGGAAACTGGTGAGGTGGTGATTTGAAACCAGATTGTATAAATTAAATGTGAGAGAAATCATTATACGTATAATGATGCCTCTCACACATTTAATTTCATATAACACGTTACTTATAGATCCACTTTATCATACACATTTAAAACAGCATTGTTATTTGTGCTAGTGAGCCATAACTATTCCATAAGCACCTTACCAATCTCGCCTACTGCTGCTTTAACCTGACAAAGACCTTACCAATAATCAATTAGTATTTTCATATGTTCACCTTGTACCTTTTAGTTTAAAGTCATATAAGCTACTGTTATTAATTTGGCGGATACTGCAGGTGATGCAATTATTAAAATGTAAAGGTCAGATATACTTTATGTGGGTCTTGTTAAACATTTGTCGAAAACTAGTTAATCACACTAAATTACTGTCCATGCAATTTTATGTAAAAAAAAAAAAAAATTGTCATGCTCATGAGATAATTCCATATGATATATGGCAACCACATCATGGCTGTTGTGCTGAACATTTGTGCCCTTTTGCACATGTTGTGCAAACTAAACTTACACACTTGTGCAGTGGCGTAAATATCGATGGTGCAACCGGTGTGGCGCACCAGGGCCCAGAAGCTGTCGGGGCCCAAAAATCACCTTCCTACACCGTGTCCACACCGTTATATGTACTTCTGTTACCTTATGTACAGTAAACAAACCACGTAGGCTACCTATCAGCTGAGCACTCAAGATCAGACTGGAGACGTAACCACTTATCTTCCTTTGTTTGTTCTTTATAAACAGAAAATACACGTTTAATATTGCGATATTTGCTGGAAATGACATACAATATAGCCAACTGCAGTAGCAAACTTTCATCTCTCTGGTGATCTCCTTCCAGCCAGCTGCCACCTTATTTAGGTTTTTGTAGTGAAATGAGGAGGTATCCTATAGATAACTCCTCATTTCAACTTCACTAATCAGCCGCTCCTGGTCCATCGAGGCGATTTTAAGGCGAGTGGCAGGAATAAATAGAAACAACTGGGCGTCTGACAAAAGTTCAGCTCAAAACGGCGTGCCACGTCGCGCTGCGTCGCGCTGCGTCGCGCTGCGTCGCGCTGCGTCGCGCTGCGTCGCGCTGCGTCGCGCTGCGTCGCGCTGCGTCGCTCACGACCAGGACATTCCAATAAAAAAGGACATGGTTCTTAAGCAGTGTTGTTAATGACTTTGCGGAGCACAAGACCTGTAGGATAAACTTGTAATGGGTTAGTACTGGTTTCTTTTTGTTATTGTAGAGTAGGATCAGGGATTTGAATCTATGGCATTGTAATTGTTACATCTAATATGTTGGAAGAAGTGCACTTACTGTAATCTGTGTCTGTGATAACATTTGGTCGCTGAGTCCAGGCTGTTAAATTAACATTGATAAATTTGGCACTCCGGCTGCTGTCCGTGGTGCTGATCTAAGGCTGGTTTGCAGTATGGGAGTTGCATGGTGAGCCTCTCCATGGTGGCATAGCAATTGTCTGCTTTGCAATTGTCTGGAGTGGTTGTGTGTGTACATGAGTGTGTGCGCATGAGCGTGCGCTTGTGTTTGGGGCGAGGGCCCAGGAACATTTTTTTCACCGGGGCCAATCACAATTATGTTACGCTGCTGACTTGTTCCATACAAAACCAATATTTTTTTTTTTTCAATCATTAGCACACTTGCATGCAATTGATGTTTACCAGTTGGAAGAAAAGAAAATAGAATAAAGCAATATTACTCATTGGATGCACCCGACGTGTTGCTCTGATTCTTTGTTGCGTTAATCTAATTCAGCTAGCTAAAACCATCGACCCTTTTGGTAAAATGTCACGTTGGTAGGAAAATTTAATTACCTGTCCACTCTACCACCGTGAACCGAATCGCCTCTTTCATTTTAAAAACTGCAAAGACTTGGTTCTGGGCTTGCCCCATGTCTCACCCCAGGTGGTGGCAGGGTAAATTGTGATGCCAACCTTCACATCTCCTCCTTTTATCATTTCTCTCTCCAGGAGGTCATATAAAAGACGAAATGGCAAACAGCCTCAGGGTGCCTGTATTTTGTGGGAGTTTAGTCCCTTTGTCTGAAGTATCAAAGCAGCAGAAGAATAAAGGTGATATTAAAACTGTTTTCTTCTTATTCAATCACTCATCTTCCATGGGGTTTGTTTGTGCCTCTGTTCATGGCTTTTAATGCAGTTATAATTTGCTCTGTGGCACCTGTAACCCAGTTACGTACCTATTGCAATTGAATACCAATTAACTGTGCATGTGTATGGATGGGTAATGACTTTAAGGTATATCTTGTGGAGTTTGAAACAATTTTGCTGGCTATGTAACAGGGTTTGTGATGCATTTCAAGTACATCCTCTGGTGATTGAATAGCCATTTGTGTTTTCATCTTTGGTTCATTAGCAGTCATCTTGCTTTTGGTCAATACTATCGACCAGAGGCACACAGAGAACATCCTCCGCAATAAAGAGAGAAATGTTTGCCTTTATCTGTGTACATCCTTTATCCTGTAAAGCATGCTTTAAATTTGATCTTTTTATGTACAACTGAGACAACTGTGTCCACCTGAGATATGTTTTGTCTCAGCTGGACTTTGCAATCTTGAGGCAATAAATGAGTGAATAGTTTTGCAAAATCGTATTCTACTCATATTTGTTTGTTTTGATTTTCAAACACAGACAAGATTACTTTTTTTTTTTTAGTAATGAACAGAAAATGGGAACACACTCCCAAAGAATCTTGCTAAGTAGTTACATCAACTCTAGACAACGCATTGAGTAAATGTACCACTGCTTTCTTCAAATGCGCTTGATGTGCTTGAGTAATTTTATGAGAACTAATCCTCTGTTTTAGTAATTATGTAGATGGGAAATGTGGCTTATTCGGGTTTTAAAACACTTCTACTCACTCTCCAAACAGAGTGAGTTGGCTACTATGATCCCAAAAATGCCTCTTCATTACACACAGAAATTCTAGGTGGAGCAAACAGTGATACGATTTGATTCTGCTGCAGAAGGTGTTTGGACAAATCAGCTTCTTTTGGGTAGAGTTGAAGGAGCAGTTATCTTAAATGTTTTTGTCTTATATTTGTGCTGCACTACACTGGTATCGTTTCATTATCAAGTAGCTTTATAGCGAGTTTCAGGTCATTATTTAGCTTTCTGGCAAGCACAACTTTTTTTGTTTTGGTTCACTCTGGCAACTCTTAGTGTTGTTTTTGGCCGCAGCAGCTGTAAAACACTAACAAACATGTTCATTATGGTGAACATAGTGGAGTATTAAGCTGCTAAGGAGCCAAAACAGAGATCAAAAACAGAGCTAAGAGAAAGTGTTGTACTTACATTCGTCTGGTGGACAGAGTGCTGCATGTGTATACGAGCAACTGTTTGCTCACAAGTTCGTCATATCAACTTAATACGTCAATGTTGTGTTTACACCTTTCCGCAGCCCCCCAAAGGCAATGCTGTTGCCACTTTCCAACCCGATATCACACCAAAGCATGTAATAGACCCGTCTGTCCACCAGAGGATAGCGTGTCAGTGTTACGTTTTGCCTCGCTGAGGTGTGAATATTACACTTATGTATAAAGGTGCAGTACCAACAACGGGCAGCAAAATTACTTAGTTAGGTTTAGGAACAACGTCATGGTTGGCCTTTAAAATAAGAACGTAAACTAAGTACAATTCATATGGAAACAATGTACTATAAGTACGGAAAACACAAACATCACTAACATAGCCTAGAAAACAAAAGCAAAAAGTCTTAAACACTGGCCTCCTTGTAGGAAGTCCTGTGTTTGTTGGACCCGTCCACCTCCCCTCCCACCTGCCAAAAGCAGTCTTTATCACTTTTTATTCTACGTCACTAGCTCTGAGCGTAGCATATTTACGTGGATGCATTTACTTTGCAGTCAGTACAGACTACACGATGTAGAAATGACACCTAAAGGTAGAACGGAGTTCTTATTACACGCTTTTGCCTCAAGCATTATTGTGTCATTCACACGCCTTTTCGTGTGACCGGGCTGCACTTTTGCCTCATCTTTGTTTGCATTTTATAGCTTGCAAATATAACAAAAATGAAATCTGGATTCATAGAAAATGTGAGAGAGAAGAGAGAGCGACATCATGAGGAGACAGATGGTAGGAGAAAAGACCCAGGGATTCAAGCTGAAAAAGGCTGCAACAAAGGCAAGAGGTGAGAGAGAAATAAGGATAATGGAAAGCGTTGCTACACCAAGAACACTCATTAACCTGTCCCCTCCTATCCAACCCTGAGCTTTCAGCTTTTTACAATGAAGGAAAACGATGTACCAAAAGAGGGAGGAAAAGAAAGAGAAAGCCCTTCATTTAGTCCCCCGTCCTGATCTCATGAGGAGGAGAAATTGGAAACAGAGACACGGCTCTTGGGACCTTGAGGAAATTAAATACTGAATTCAATGGGCAGGCCGACTCAATCACACCACGCTTTTGTAAAATGACTCGGGAATTGAATCCCTTGCCGCTTAGCTGGGGATGTTATTGCTCTTGTAGCTATTTCTGTTTAACTAGGCCCGGGCACCGGCCGGGTCACACGCACACACACACACACATACATACAAGCGTGCATATCCATTTAGAGAAAAATATATTTAATATCAAACGCATGCATCAGCACACACTCACACAAACAGGTTTTAGAGCCATCAGTGTCAGTGGTGGTTGATGTTCCTGGAAATCTAGAAGAGGAGGGAGATTTCCACATGTAGCTGTGACGTCTATGTGGCTATAGGCTCTCAGTGGGGTGTTTGGTTGAACAAGAGTGATTGTTGCTGTATGTATTGTTCATGTGTGCATGCATGTTTGTCCCAGATTGTTAGGGGACTGCCCATTATGCCGACAGCCCGTTATTCCGAAAAATGCACCATTGGACCGAAAGCCCATTAGTCCAACAGCATGTTATTCCAAATACAAACACCCATTGTTCCAAAAATACACTCTCTCCTTGCACCACAGTTGTAATGCATGGGCTTACTTGGCTAGCTTGAGCCCCGGTCTTACTCCTAATACAACTACTGTCGGACCTCAGGGTCCGATATTAATATAACAATCCTTCTTGGCTGGCATCATAGCGTTCCATGAAGCAGTGATATTAGTGAGGGCTATACTCAATATTACTCAATAATATTATGTCCTTAATATTACTTTAGACCCTCTACAGGTGATTTGAAAGCCCTTCCCTCTTTTCCGACAGCCATATATTCTCTATCAAACGTCAGTCGCCTCTCTCCCTTCACTCAGTCAGTCAAACAGATCTCAGTCAGATATACAGCTGCCAGAAAAATATATATTTATTTTTATCTCCTGGCAGGTTGTGTTGGAGTAAAAAAACACCGCCGCCGTTGCGTCTTTACGCACGGAGCATCCCTTTGCGCACCCTGTAACGCTTCTCCCTGTGAATTTTATTTTTATGTTTTTCCCCCGGAGCCTTGTGGGCCATTTTACGTCGTCGGGCCGGATGCTCGAGCCCCGGTAAGCCCACGCATTAAGACTGCGGTGCAGGGAAAATGTGTATTTTTGGAACAACAGGATTTCGGAACAATGGGTGTTTGTATTCGGAATAACGGGCTGTTGGACTAATGGGCTTTCGGTCCAATGCTGCATTTTTCGGACTATTGGGCTGTCGCAATAACAGGCTGTCAGAACCTGGCATGGCACCGATTATGTGAAATATTTGCGTCTCGGAAAATCACTTGAAATATACCTCTTGAAAATGATGTGATTGTGCTTCCACTTTTGTGTGCTCGTATGTACAGTATGTGTATACATTTGTACAATCTGTGTGTCTGATGGAACAAAACGAGCTGTGGTGCTGCTGGTAAATCCACAGAAATACATCTTTGTGTGTGTTTGTGTGAGGAAAGACAGTTTGACGGAGAGATATGAAGTCTCTCCCTAATGTGGAAATGAAAGATGAATTACTTGGAAAGTAACTTGAGTTCTTGAGTTGAGTTGATTATTTTCTGCCTGTATTTGTCACTCTAACATGTAGTGTGGTAGCAATTACACTTTGTACTTTTCTGCACCAGCAGCACAACGGTGGCCAAACAGAAGCAGCTGCAGTCCTCCATCATCCACCATCAGTGGTCGCACTGCTGTGGCTGATACAGTTAGTTGTGCTCCTAAGTGGATAATACATGGAGCTACTGTATGAAGACGTTTCAGGTTGCAGTTATGTGCATAAAGCATGAGTCATTGGTCAGATGTTTTCGCAGAGAGTGCTGCAGAAAACGCAAACACAGTTTTCACTGAGGAAAGGGCCGGGGACATCAGCTCTAGTTTATTCTTTTTCTTGTTTACAACTGTTGGCAACAGAAGCAGCGTATCCACAGACAAACTCGAACCTAAAGGTGTCGGCAAGGGGAATTTGTGTTACAGATTGAGTTTCTTGTTGTGAGTTCACCTTTGTGTGTGTGGCGCCCTGAATTTGATCAACGTGGACATCATATGGTGAGGCTAATGATTAACGTTTATCTGGTGATTAATGTGTAACACACACAGATGTATTTAGACACACACAAGCAGCTATAACCCAAGCAGACACTGAAGCTCATACCCTGGAACATGGACGTGTTCATTGGCACAAATATACACACATTCCCTTATACCTGCAGCGTCCAGTAAACAGAGTCCATCTGAAATGTGATTTCATTCAGTTTGTGTTGGTGAGCGAAATGCTGACTCCAGACTGAGAACATAATGCAAAGATACTGTCGTACTGAGCCATTCTCTGTTGATTTACTGTGGGCTAGAACACGCCGCAGAAGGAAAAGTCTGGGGTTATTCGCCACATTTTTGAATATCTTTGATTATACCAGCAGCCACTGCAGGAGGTTGTTTATCCTGCACATTTTGTACTACCACATCACATTCTCCACAGCCAGCACACACAGTTTGAATCTTGTACAGAGTTTTCTTTTTGTTCCTGCATTCACCTTGGTATCCTCCCGCAGACTAAAGACAAGTGAGGTGGAGAAGAGACGCCAGCACATGTGAATGTGATTGGGATTGTTAGCAATGTGACGAATGGCTTAACCAGTCAAGGCTGTCCTCCAATGAATGTCAGCTGGGAAAGGCTCCAGTACTCTTGGCAGGTTGGAAAGGAATGAATAAATATTGATAATTAATAAATTAATGGCATAGTGGTGCACACAATCAAGGGCTTAGTCTGTGATTTTCAATAAAGATGTCAACACTAGAGAGTCCAAGTTTCAGCCTAAAGGAGATAAACATGTTTAATGTTCCTGCAGTATATGTCTACAGTATGGAGCACTATGTGAGCATCATCTGCACCTGTTAATGTTACTGATTCAGCCCTTCTGAAGGGTGCTTTTTGTGACACTACCTACTTATATTTTTCTATTCACAACTGAGCATCTGCCTGCTTGTTCATGGCCTTAGCATAAGTACTTTTGTAACAGGTTAGCAGTGCTTGAGAAGTGTTGACCTCCTTGATTTCAAGACACAGAGAGCGCACAAGCCATCAATCTGTGTTATTTAAGACGCATTGTATTATTCCCCATACTAACATGACTCCTTATCCCCATTCACCTCCACATCTATACTCCTTCAGCTCTACCTGACTATACCTGCAGTGTTAGAAACACACACACACATATCCAAATGCTCACACACATTCTCATATTGAGGGCGAAGAGAGGTTGCCTTCCATTTGCATGTGTTTTATGCTAAGCTGAAAATTGCATTTGTTGATGTTCTGGGATTAGCTTATTCAGGATTTACTGGAAAGCAGTGGGTTTTCTAAACAAGCCAGAGAGGATTTGGGCTGTGGAGGGACTTTGTGTGTGTGTGTGTGTGTGCGTGTGCGTGTGTGTGTGTGTGTGTGTGCATTTCCAACTACATGTGCAATGATGTGCATATGTTTACCTTGCTAAGTTTGCTCTCTTTGAGTTTGTCTTTGTGTGTCTCGGTCTGTTTGAGAGCGTATTTGTGTACGTAAATATATGTGCATGTGCATGTGTGTGTGTGTGTGTGTGTGTGTGTGTGTGTGTGTGTGTGTGTGCGCGTGTGTGTGTGTGTGTGAGAATTAAAGTGAATTTTGTGTGTCTAAAGGGGGGTGTGTGTGCCAGCGTATCTTTTTATATGTGTTGGCAAATGACACAAACAAACAAACAACAACAGTAGAGAATTTGGCCTTGTCACGCACCAAACTCCCCAATGTCGGCACACTTCGAACTCCCATAATCCTCTGTTAACATTCCCTAACACTGTCAGCAGGGGCTGTGATGGCGTTGGTTTAAAATTATTGCAATTGCAAGAGCGGTCACAGCACAGCAGTTGGTACATTTATCCCTAAATATATCATTTATTTGGCCATCTACATTCTTGTGTGAATTTTCATCTCATGTTTTTTTTTTCCCCCTCTTAACCCATCCTTTACCAATACAGTCTTTTATTGTTCCAAAAAAAATATGTTGAGAGATTACATTTGTTTCTATAGAAAACTGGGGATATCAATCATCTAGATAGATAGATAGACAGCCAAACCAAACTGTACTGCAATGTGGACAGAAAATGTAAGTACATGTACACAGAGTAACTGTCTGAGGCCTCATCTGAGCACCTGTTTGCGTGGTTCTAAATGCTTGTTATAGCTCAGAAAGCTGATGTGTTACCATGGCAAAGGTATCATTTGGCTAAATATTCAAGTAGCAGATATATTCAAATGTACTACTCTTTAATGCAGGCACACAAAACAGCTGTTGCTTCCAAGGCTATATTGTCGCCATCCTCTGAATCTATGGAAGCCATCTCTGCGTCAGGGGACCTAGCCGTGAGTGACACACACACACACACACACACATACACAGACACACACAAAGAGAGTCTGTGAGTGTTAAATAATGTAAAATGTGATCAGATTCATGCTAGTAGTTTGGTTCACTTGTATGAATGATTTTATTGCACATTTCTTTCTCTCTTTTGTTGGCATTATATAAGGTGAGAGACTTCAGCCAAGATGAGGACGAAGAGGAGGAGGATGAAGTAAACCAAAACATTTCAACCCAGGTGAACACAGAGACACAACACATATACACTTTAATATTTGCTATTCTGGTGAGTTCGTGGCCTGACACTGCGTTCCACTATAAGCAGGTGGCAGGTGCAATTTAAACTGGCTCACCACTGGTAGATGCCAGTCCTTATATGCAGCTGTCATTTGGACAAATACCTTTGTGGTTGCTAAGCTAGCGGGCAATCCTTGGCTGAAAACTAGTCCTTAAAGGCTGGCCTAGCCTAGCGACTACTGCAGCAGCCTGGTCACTTTCAAATTTAGGCTTCTTTGTACTTCCTCTCTCACATTTTCAGTTTTAACCCTCTTTTTTTTCCATCCCTTTTCAGCAGGCACAGTAAATACCATCAGCTCTTGGTGTAACAGTGGTTACTCTCCATGCACATGTCCACTAGCCTATATAATGTTTCCATGATGAAACAAAAGAAGAGACTTTGAACTGAGAGTTTATATAACTCAAATTTCCCAAGTTCCTCAAATTATCACCTCAGCCTTTCTTTTAAAATTGCCTTATGGGATGGAAAAATAATTGTTACGAACAGTTACAGATTGAGGACAGAACTGCACATTATCTAGGGAATATGCAGAGATAAAGCATGTTCGATATTACAACATTTCAATATATTCATGTCTTTCATTGACACCGTCTGTATTGTGGATGTGTGCGTGTGTTTGTGTGTATTTGTCGAGCACTGTGTATAGCCTACACCTGCATTGATCATCAGTGCAAATGATTGACAGTCAGCTGCTGGAGAAGGATGATAAGACCTGCTTCCCACTCTTACCATCCCTCGCTCTGTCAACAGCCATGTAGTACTTTCAATCAATTGATAACGCCGAATAACTTACATGATCTGATAAATATGTGAATCGCTGCTCCAGCACTGGTAGTTGTTGTTCATCACTGTTGTAAAACCTTTCGAAATACAGTGCGGCGTTTTTATCAGCTGCTGTGGCGATAAAGAGGGGACTGATATCCAATAAGAATCCTCAGCTACAATGGGGATATTGCGGTTGCGCTGTATGCGTCCTAGAGCGCTGGGTTTCTTGATTCCCAAACTCATTTTATTCCGTATTTTTTGGGCAAGCAGTGAGTGGCTGCAAAAATATTGCGTTCTTTGCCTTGAGTAGAAGCAGGGGATACTGCAACACAATTGTTTATTTTTAAAATAGAGTTTTTGTTGCATTTTCTTTTTATTGCTATTTCAGTTTAACCAAGTTTCGGCTTTTCCACACAGCTTTTATTATGCTTAAATTTAAAATGCACAACAACTGACGGATATGTTCCTACTAATATATCGTATTACAGTCATGTTAGATATCATTGTACAGCAAATAAAAAAAAAAAAAGACAGTTTCAAAAATGTGACCATTTAAAGCTTTCGACCTACTTTAGACCTTAAATTCAGTGAGCACACAGAACGTCCTTTAGTCCATTGGGCCTTGCGCTACATACTCCTCATGTGATCTGTGCTCAATGTGCTCCATTGCTACAGGCAATCCGTTGCTTCATAATCCTGATTGAGGCTGTTCTTCTGGCTCGTCTGGAGGAGGAGAGGCAGCAGGATTACATGAGCTTGTTTGCTGGTTTCCAGCTCTTGGAGCCCTGCTGGCCGGTAACTGTATGACTAATGTTTAACTGATTTTTTTTTTGCTGTTTGGGTGCTGCCAACAGATACTTGAGCCCTTAATCTCAAACCGTGGGCGGCCCTGTGCTTTGACCCATCCATAGAAATTCATAAATTGATGAATACAAGCATGAAATCCATGTGAAGGTGCACCCAAGACTGTTTCTGTTCCTCACAAGAGGCATGCAGTGGCACAAGTTGTATATGTTTGTTTGAGATTCAGCTTGACAGTATGCTGTCATAACAGGTGAGGACAAGTAATTAATCAAGAATTTAGCTGTGCTTGCATTCTTTTGTCAGATATTCCTATATAGATGTTCTGCTCATTTTCATGTTTTCTGTACATGGGTGTCCGGCTGATTCTAAAAGTTATTGAGACGTGTATAATGAGTTATTTTCCCACACTAACAACAGATCCACTATCTCTTTCTATATTTTTTAGCCACGTTAGCAGCTAGTTGCTCCACCACTTTTGGCAGGACTGAAATATCTCAACAACTATTGGATGAATTTACCATGAAACTTGATACAGCTATCCATGGTGCCCAGAGGATGAATCCTAATGACTTTGGGTGATCCTTTGACTTTTCATCTAGTGCCAACAACAGGTCAAACTTTTAATTTGTACATTTATGGCAGCGGCAGTAGGGCCATTTCAGCTCAAGTCAGCTTGGCTTCCAGCTGTGAAACTAACTTTGTCTGCATGTTCTTTTTGTTCACCCCTCATTCCTTCAATCTCTTGCAATATTTTCAATGGTGAGGCTGTTGATATAGCCACTTTGGTTTCATCCCAGTTTTGTTTCTCAACTTTCTCTAGATCTCAGAATGTGGATGAATTGGCTTCTTAATTGACTATAAAACACATATTTTCTTATTACCAATGTTATAATAACAATACAATCATAGATTTCTTATTTGATCTGGGTCAACAAGAGCAGCAACAAAGTTCATTCAATAATAAATTAAATTAAATAAATTAAAGCAAATATGTTGGGTACATTTTCTTATCATTCACATTAAATTATTGCCTTTATTTCACAATTATGTGATATCACAGTGACATACACTAGGGATAGAGACTGTGTTACTCTGTGCTTTCATCTGTCATCTGCCCCTTTTGTCCTTTTCTATGTCTTTCAATCACTCATCAGCCTCATCTGCTTGTGTCTTCATCAGCAGATTTTCAATGCCAGACAAAACGCTGCCCATTCTCCTGAAATACCTTCTGTATGCATGACCAATGGCAGGCTGTACATATAAAGGCAAACAAGTGTACAAATGTATAACGGATGTAGAACATAAAGGCATTTCAAGCTGCTATCAGTGTGTAATAGAAGCAAGGCAGAGTAGGCATGTCAACATTTTTCTTTCCATCACCTTTAACCTGTGCATTGTGTGGACCCTTTACGTGCCTGCTTGCTTCATGTTATAGATCTGTCTTTTCTCTCTTTCTAGAGAATCATCATGGGAAATCAGGTCCTGTCGAAAAATGTTATGAAGTCATAGTATTGTATGTCGAATTAAAAAAAAATGTCGAAGATTTTTTGTGAAAAAAGTCATAGTATAGTATGTCGAAAATTTGTTAAAAAAAAGTCATAGTATAGTATGTCGAAAATGTTTATGAAAAAAAGTCATAGTATTGTATGTCGAAAAATGTCATGAAAAAAAGTCATAGTATTGTATGTCGAAGAAAGTCATAGTATAGTATGTCGGAAAATTTTATGAAAAAAGTCGTAGAATTGTATGTTGAAAATGTTCATTAAATAAGTCATAGTATAGTATATCGAAAATTTTTATAAAAAAAACGCTATAGTATAGTATGTCGAAACATTTCATGAAAAAAACGTCATAGTATAGTAGGTCGAAAAATTTTATGAAAAAACGTCATAGTATAGTATGTTAAACAATTTCATGAAAAAAAGTCATAGTATTGTATGTCAAAAAATTTCATGAAAAAAAGTCATAGTATTGTATGTCGAAAATTTGTATGAAAAAAGTCATTAATTGTATGTCGGAAAATTGAATGAAAAAAAATCATAGTATAGTATGTCAAAAATGTTCAGGAAAAAAAGTCATAGTATAGTATGTCGAACATTTTATGAAAAAAAGTAAAAGTATAGCATGTCAAAAAAATGTTTTGAAAAAAAGTCAGTCTAGTATGTCAAATTTTCATCAAAAAAAAGTAAAAGTATAATATGTCGAAAAATGTCATGAAAAAAAAGTCATAGTATAGTATGTCGAAACATTTTCTGAAATAAACGTAAAAGTATAGTATGTCGAAAAGGTTTTATGAAAAAAAGTCATAGTATAGTATGTCAAAAAATGTTATGGAAAAAAGTCATGGTATAGTATGTCGGAAAAATTTCATGAAAAAAAGTCATAATATTGTATGTCGAAGAATTTTATGAAAAAAAGTCTTAGTATTGTGTGTCGAAAAATTTCATAAAAAAAAAGTCATAGTAGTATGTCGAAAAATTTAATGAAAAAAGTCACAGTATTGTATGTACAAAAGTTTATGAAAAAAAGTCATAGTATTGTATGTCGAAACTTTTTTCTGAAAAAAAAGTCATAGTATAGTATGTTGAAAATCTTTATGAAAAAATGTCATAGCATTGTATGTCGAAAAATGTCATAGTATTGTATGTCGAAAAATTTCGTGAAAAAAAATCATAGTATAGTATGTCGGAAAAATTTCATGAAAAAAAGTCATTGAATAGTATGTCGAAGAATTTAATGAAAAAAAGTCATAGTATATTATGTCGAAAATTTTCATCAAAAGAAAGACATAGTATAGTATATCGAAAAAGTTCATGAAAAAAATTCGTAGTATTGTATGTCAACTTTTTTCCGAAAAAAAAGTCATGGTATAGTATGTCGAAATTTTTATGAAAAAATGTCATAGTATTGTATGTCGATAAATTTCATAGTATTGTATGTCGAAAAATGTCATAAAAAAGTCATAGTATAGTAAGTCTGAAATTTTCATCAAAATAAAGTCATTGAATATTATGTCGAAAAAAATTTCATGAAAAAAAGTCATAGTATTGTATGTCGAAAAATTTCATGACAAAAAGTCACGGTATTGTATGTCAGAAAGTTTATGAAAAAATGTCATAGTATAGTATGTCGAAAATGTTTATGAAATATTATCATAGTATTGTAAGTCGGAAAAATTTCATGAAAAAAGTCATACTATAGTATGTTGAGAAAATTCATGAAAAAAAGTCATAGTATAGTATGTCGAAATTTTTTCTGAAAAAAAAGTCATAGTATAATATGTCGAAACTTTTTGTTAAAAAATGTTATAGTATTGTATGTCGAAAAAATTTCATGAAAAAAAAGTCATAGTATAGTATGACGAAAAATGTTATGAAAAAAACGTCATAGGATAGTATGTCGAAAAATTTCATAAAAAAAAAGTCATAGTATTGTATGTCGAAAAATGTCTTTAAATAAGTCATAGTATAGTATGTCGAAAAACGTTATGAAAAAAACGTTACAGGATAGTATGTCGACAAATTTTATGAAAAAAAGTCATAGTATTGTATGTCGAAAATTTTTAAGAAAAAATGTCATAGTATAGTATGTCGAAAAATGTTATGAAAAAAGTCATAATATAGTATGTCGGAAAATGTTGTTGAAAAAAGTCACAGTATTGTATGTCGAAAGATTTCATGAAAAAAGTCATAGTATAGTATGTCGAAAAATGTTATGAAAAAAAGTCACAGTATTGTATTTCGAAAGATTTCATGAAAAAAGTCATAGTATAGTATGTCGAAAGTTTACATTAAAAAAGGCATAGTATAGTATGTCGAAAATTTTATGAAAAAAAGTCATAGTATAGTATGTCGACAATTTTATGAAAAAAAGTCATAGTATTGTATGTCGAAATTTTTTACGAAAAAATGTCATAGTATAGTATGTCGAAAAATGTCATGAAAAAAAGTCATAGTATTGTATGTCGAAAAATGTCATTAAATAAGTCATAGTGTAGTATGTCGAAAAACGTTATGAAAAAAACGTCATAGGATAGTATGTCGACAAATTTCATCAAAAATAGTCATAGTATAGTATGTCGAAAAATTTCATTAAAAAAAGTCATAGTATTGTATATGTCAAATTTTCGTGAAAAAATGTCATAGTATAGAATGTCGAAAATTTTCATGAAAGAAGGCATAGTATAGTATGTAGATTCATTTTGTGGTAAAAAAAATCATTTTAGAATTTTCGCAAATGTTCATGAAAAAAAGTCAGACTATAGTATGTCGAAAATTTTCGTGAAAAAATGTCATAGTATAGAATGTCGAACATTTTCAAAAAGAAGGCATAGTATAGTATGTAGATTAATTTTGTGGTAAAAAAAATCATTTTAGAATTTTCGCAAATTTTCATGAAAAAAATGTCATAGTATAGTATGTCGAAATATTTTATGAAAAAAACGTCATAGGATAGTATGTCGAAAAATTTCATGAAAAAAAGTCATAGTATTGTATGTCGAAAAATGTCTTTAAATAAGTCATAGTATAGTATGTCGAAAAACGTTATGAAAAAACGTCATAGGATAGTATGTCGACAATTTTTATGAAAAAGTCATAGTATAGTATGTCGAAAATTTTATGAAAAAAGTCATAGTATTGTATGTCGAAAATTTTTAAGAAAAAATGTCATAGTATAGTATGTCGAAAAATTTTATGAAAAAAGTCATAATATAGTATGTCGGAAAATGTTGTTGAAAAAAGTCACAGTATTGTATGTCGAAAGATTTCATGAAAAAAGTCATAGTATAGTATGTCGAAAAATGTTATGAAAAACAGTCACAGTATTGTATTTCGAAAGATTTCATGAAAAAAGTCATAGTATAGTATGTCGAAAATTTACATTAAAAAAGGCATAGTATAGTATGTCGAAAATTTTATGAAAAAAAAGTCATAGTATTGTATGTCGAAAATTTTTACGAAAAAATGTCATAGTATAGTTTGTCGAAAAATGTTATGAAAAAAACGTCATATGATAGTATGTCGAAAAGTTTCATGAAAAAAAAGTCATAGTATAGTATGTCGAAACATTTTCTGAAATAAACGTAAAAGTATAGTATGTCGAAAAAGTTTTATGAAAAAAAGTCATAGTATAATATGTCAAAAAATGTTATGGAAAAAAGTCATGGTATAGTATGTTGGAAAAATTTCATGAAAAAAAGTCTTAGTATTGTCTGTCGAAAAATTTCATCAAAAAAAAGTCATAGTAGTATGTCGAAAAATTTAATGAAAAAAGTCACAGTATTGTATGTACAAAAGTTTATGAAAAAAAGTCATAGTATTGTATGTCGAAATTTTTTTCTGAAAAAAAAGTCATAGTATAGTATGTTGAAAATCTTTATGAAAAAATGTCATAGCATTGTATGTCGAAAAATGTCATAGTATTGTATGTCGAAAAATTTCATGAAAAAAAATCATAGTATAGTATGTCGGAAAAATGTCATGAAAAAAAGTCATTGAATAGTATGTCGAAGAATTTCATGAAAAAAAGTCATAGTATTGTATGTCGAAAAATTTCATGACAAAAAGTCACGGTATTGTATGTCAGAAAGTTTATGAAAAAATGTCATAGTATAGTATGTCGAAAATGTTTATGAAATATTATCATAGTATTGTAAGTCGGAAAAATTTCATGAAAAAAGTCATACTATAGTATGTTGAGAAAATTCATGAAAAAAAGTCATAGTATAGTATGTCGAAAAAATTTCATGAAAAAAAAGTCATAGTATAATATGTCGAAAATTTTATGAAAAAAAGTCATAGTATTGTATGTCGAAAAAATTTCATTAAAATAAGTCATTGTATTGTATATGTCAAATTTTCGTGAAAAAATGTCATAGTATAGAATGTCGAAAATTTTCATGAAAGAAGGCATAGTATAGTATGTAGATTCATTTTGTGGTAAAAAAAATCTTTTTAGAATTTTCGCAAATGTTCATGAAAGAAAAGTCATACTATAGTATGTCGAAAATTTTTGTTAAAAAATGTCATAGTATAGAATGTCGAAAAAATTTCATGAAAAAAAAGTCATAGTATAGTATGATGAAGAATTTTATGAAAAAAACGTCATAGTATAGTATGTAAAAAAATTTCACGAAAAAAAAGTCATAGTATTGTATGTTGAAAACATTTTATGAAAGAAAGTCATGGTATTGTATGTTGAAAAATGTTATGCAAAAAACGTCATAGTATTGTATGTCGGAAACATTTTATGAAAGAAAGTCATAGTATAGTATGTGAAAAAATGTTATGAAAAAAAGTCATAGTATAGTATGTAAAAAAATTTCACGAAAAAAAAGTCATAGTATTGTATGTTGAAAACATTTTATGAAAGAAAGTCATAGTATTGTATGTTGAAAAATGTTATGCAAAAAACGTCAGTATTGTATGTCGGAAACATTTTATGAAAGAAAGTCATAGTATAGTATGTGAAAAAATGTTATGAAAAAAACGTCATAGTATAGTATGTCGAAAAAATGTTATGAAAAACAGTTATAGTATACTATGTCGAAATTTTTTTGAAAAAAAGTCATAGTATAGTATGTCGAAATTTTATGAAAAAAAGTCATAGTATTGTATGTCGAAAATTTTTATGAAAAAATGTCATAGTATAGTATGTCGAAAATTTAATGAAAAAAAGGCATAGTATAGTATGCCGAAATTTTATGAAAAAAAGTCATAGTATAGTATGTCAAAACATTTTATGAAAAAAACGTCATAGAATAGTATGTCGGAAAAATTTTATGAAAGAAAGTCATAGTATAGTATGTCGAAAATGTACATTAAAAGAAAGGCATAGAATAGTATGTCGAAATTTTTTTGAAAAAAAGTCATAATATAGTATGTCGAAAATTTCATGAAAAAAAGTCATAGTATAGTATGTCGGAAACATTTTATGAAAGAAAGTCATAGTATAGTATGTCGAAAATTTACATTAAAAGAAAGGCATAGAATAGTATGTCGAAATTTTTTTGGAAAAGTCATAATATAGTATGTCGAAAATTTCATGAAAAAAAGTCATAGTATAGTATGTCGGAAAAATTTTATGAAAAAAAGTCATAGTATTGTATGTCGAAAATTTGTATGAAAAAATGTCATAGTATAGTATGTCGAAAATGTACATTAAAAGAAAGGCATAGTAAAGTATGTCGAACATTTTATGAAAAAAAGTCATTTTTAAGAAAAAAAGTCATAGTATAGTACGTCGACCAATTTTATGAAAAAAAGTCATAGTATAGTATGTCGAAAATTTTTAAGAAAAAAAGTCATAGTATAGTATGTCGAAATTTTATGAAAAAAAGTCATAGTATTGTATGTCGAAAATTTAATGAAAAAAAGTCATAGTATAGTATGTCGAAATTTTATGAAAAAAAGTCATAGTATAGTATGTCAAAACATATTATGAAAAAAACTTCATAGTATAGTATGTCGAAAAACATTTTATGAAAAAAATTCATAGTATACTATGTCGAAAAATGTTATGAAAAAAAGTCATAGTATAGTATGTCGAAATTTAATCAAAAAAAGTCATAGTATAGTATGTCGAAAATTTTTAAGAAAAAATGTCATAGTATAGTATGTCGAAAATTTCATGAAAAAAAGTCATAGTATAGTATGTCGGAAAAATTTTATGAAAGAAAGTCATTGTATAGTATGTCGAAAATTTACATTAAAAGAAAGGCATAGAATAGTATGTCGAAATTTTTTTGAAAAAAAGTCATAATATAGTATGTCGAAAATTTCATGAAAAAAAGTCATAGTATAGTATGTTCGGAAACATTTTATGAAAGAAAGTCATAGTATAGTATGTCGAAAATTTACATTAAAAGAAAGGCATAGAATAGTATGTCGAAATTTTTTTGAAAAAAAGTCATAGTATAGTATGTCTAAATTTTATGAAAAAAAGTCATAGTATTGTATGTCGAAAATTTGTATGAAAAAATGTCATAGTATAGTATGTCGAAAATTTACATTAAAAGAAAGGCATAGTAAAGTATGTCGAACATTTTATGAAAAAGAGTCATAGTATAGTATGTCGAAATTTTATGAAAAAAAGTCATAGTATAGTATGTCAAGTAATGTTATGAAAAAAAACGTCATAGTATAGTATGTCGAAAAACATTTTATGAAAAAAAGTCATAGTATAGTATGTCGAAAAATTTTATGAAAAAAAGTCAGTATTGTATGTCGAAAAATTCTTGAAAAAAGTCATAGTATAGTATGTCGAAAATTTACATTAAAAGAAAGGCATAGAATAGTATGTTGAAAATTTTATGAAAAAAAGTTATAGTATAGTATGTCGAAATTTAATGAAAAAAAGTCATAGTATAGTATGTCGAAATTTTTTAAGAAAAAATGTCATAGTATAGTATGTCGAAAATTTCATGAAAAAAAGTCAGAGTATAGTATGTGAAAAATTTCATGAAAAAAAGTCATAGTATAGTATGTCGAAAATTTTATGAAAAAAAGTCATAGTATGTTGAAAAATGTCATAAAAAAAAAGTCATAGTATAGTATGTCGAAAATTTTATGAAAAAAAAACGTCATAGTATTGTATTTCGAAAAATTTCATGAAAAAAAGTCACAGTATTGTATGTCCAAAAGTTTATGAAAAAAAGTCATAGCAGAATATGTCGACATTTTTGTCTGAAAAAAAGTCATAGTATAGTATGTTAAAAAACTTTATGAAAAAAAGTCATAGTATTATATGTCGAAAAAAGTCATAGTAAAGTATGTCGGAAAAATTTCATGAAAAAGTCATAGTATAGTATGTCGAAAAATGTTATGAAAAAAACGTCAAAGTATTGTATGTCGAAAAATGTCATGAAAAAAGTCATAGTATAGTATGTCGGAAAATGTCATTGAAAAAAGTCACAGTATTGTATGTCGAAAGATTTCATGAAAAAAGTCATAGTATAGTATGTCGAAAATTTACATTAAAAAAGGCATAGTATAGTATGTCGAAAATTTTTACGAAAAAATGTCACAGTATAGTATGTCGAAAATTTCATGAAAAAAAGTCATAGTATAGTATGTTCGGAAACATTTTATGAAAGAAAGTCATAGTATAGTATGTCGAAAATTTACATCAAAAGAAAGGCATAGAATAGTATGTCGAAATTTTTTTGAAAAAAAGTCATAGTATAGTATGTCAAAAAATTTTATGAAAAAAAGTCATAGTATTGTATGTCGAAAATTTGTATGAAAAAATGTCATAGTATAGTATGTCGAAAATTTACATTAAAAGAAAGGCATAGTAAAGTATGTCGAACATTTTATGAAAAAAAGTCATAGTATAGTATGTCGAAATTTTATGAAAAAAAGTCATAGTATAGTATGTCAAAAAATGTTATGAAAAAAAACGTCATAGTATAGTATGTCGAAAAACATTTTATGAAAAAAAGTCATAGTATAGTATGTCGAAAAATTTTATGAAAAAAAGTCACAGTATTGTATGTCGAAAAATTCTTGAAAAAAGTCATAGTATAGTATGTCGAAAATTTACATTAAAAGAAAGGCATAGAATAGTATGTTGAAAATTTTATGAAAAAAAGTTATAGTATAGTCTGTCGAAATTTAATGAAAAAAAGTCATAGTATAGTATGTCGAAATTTTTTTAAGAAAAAATGTCATATTATAGTATGTCGAAAAATGTCATAAAAAAAAAGTCATAGTATAGTATGTCGAAAATTTTATGAAAAAAAACGTCATAGTATTGTATTTCGAAAAATTTCATGAAAAAAAGTCAGTATTGTATGTCCAAAAGTTTATGAAAAAAAGTCATAGCAGAATATGTCGACATTTTTTTCTGAAAAAAAGTCATAGTATAGTATGTTAAAAAACTTTATGAAAAAAAGTTATAGTATTATATGTCGAAAAAAGTCATAGTAAAGTATGTCGGAAAAATTTCATGAAAAAGTCATAGTATAGTATGTCGAAAAATGTTATGAAAAAAACGTCAAAGTATTGTATGTCGAAAAATGTCATGAAAAAAGTCATAGTATAGTATGTCGGAAAATGTCATTGAAAAAAGTCACAGTATTGTATGTCGAAAGATTTCATGAAAAAAGTCATAGTATAGTATGTCGAAAATTTACATTAAAAAAGGCATAGTATAGTATGTCGAAAAATGTTATGAAAAAAACGTCATAGGATAGTATGTCGAAAAATTTCATGAAAAAAAGTCATAGTATTGTATGTCGAAAAATGTCTTTAAATAAGTCATAGTATAGTATGTCGAAAAACCTTATGAAAAAAACGTCATAGGATAGTATGTCGACCAATTTTATGAAAAAAAGTCATAGTATTGTATGTCGAAAATTTTTAAGAAAAAAAGTCATAGTATTGTATGTCGAAAAATTTTATGAAAAAAAGTCATAGTATAGTATGTCGAAATTTTATGAAAAGAAGTCATAGTATTGTATGTCGAAAATTTTTATGAAAAAATGTCATAGTATAGTATGTCGAAAATTTAATGAAAAAAAGTCATAGTATAGTATGTCGAAATTTTATGAAAAAAAGTCATAGTATAGTATGTCAAAACATTTTATGAAAAAAACGTCATAGTATAGTATGTCGAAAAACATTTTATGAAAAAAATTCATAGTATACTATGTCGAAAAATGTTATGAAAAAAAGTCATAGTATAGTATGTCGAAATTTAATGAAAAAAAGTCATAGTATAGTATGTCGAAAATTTTTAAGAAAAAATGTCATAGTATAGTATGTCGAAAATTTCATGAAAAAAAGTCATAGTATAGTATGTCGGAAAAATTTTATGAAAGAAAGTCATAGTATAGTATGTCGAAAATGTACATTAAAAGAAAGGCATAGAATAGTATGTCGAAATTTTTTTGAAAAAAAGTCATAATATAGTATGTGGAAAATTTCATGAAAAAAAGTCATAGTATAGTATGTCGGAAACATTTTATGAAAGAAAGTCATAGTTTAGTATGTTGAAAATTTACATTAAAAGAAAGGCATAGAATAGTATGTCGAAAAATGACATAAAAAAAAAGTCATAGTATAGTATGTCGAAAATTTTATGAAAAAAAACGTCATAGTATTGTATTTCGAAAAATTTCATGAAAAAAAGTCAGTATTGTATGTCCAAAAGTTTATGAAAAAAAGTCATAGCAGAATATGTCGACATTTTTTCTGAAAAAAAGTCATAGTATAGTATGTTAAAAAACTTTATGAAAAAAAGTCATAGTATTCTATGTCGAAAAAAGTCATAGTAAAGTATGTCGGAAAAATTTCATGAAAAAGTCATAGTATAGTATGTCGAAAAATGTTATGAAAAAAACGTCAAAGTATTGTATGTCGAAAAATGTCATGAAAAAAGTCATAGTATAGTATGTCGGAAAATGTCATTGAAAAAAGTCACAGTATTGTATGTCGAAAGATTTCATGAAAAAAGTCATAGTATAGTATGTCGAAAATTTACATTAAAAAAGGCATAGTATAGTATGTCGAAAATTTTTACGAAAAAATGTCACAGTATAGTATGTCGAAAAATGTTATGAAAAAAAGTCATAGTATAGTATGTCTAAATTTAATGAAAAAACGTCATAGTATAGTATGTCGAAAATGTTTAAGAAAAAATGTCATAGTATAGTATGTCGAAAATTTCATGAAAAAAAGTCATAGTATAGTATGTCTAAATTTAATGAAAAAACGTCATAGTATAGTATGTCGAAAATGTTTAAGAAAAAATGTCATAGTATAGTATGTCGAAAATTTCATGAAAAAAAGTCATAGTATAGTATGTCGGAAAAATTTTATGAAAGAAAGTCATAGTATAGTATGTCGAAAATGTACATTAAAAGAAAGGCATAGAATAGTATGTCGAAATTTTTTTGAAAAAAAGTCATAATATTGTATGTCGAAAATTTTTAAGAAAAAAAGTCATAGTATAGTATGTCGAAAAATTTTATGAAAAAAAGTCATAGTATTGTATGTCGAAAATTTTTATGAAAAAATGTCATAGTATAGTATGTCGAAAATTTAATGAAAAAAAGTCATAGTATAGTATGTCGAAATTTTATGAAAAAAATTCATAGTATACTATGTCGAAAAATGTTATGAAAAAAAGTCATAGTATAGTATGTCGAAATTTAATGAAAAAAAGTCATAGTATAGTATGTCGAACAACATTTTATGAAAAAAAGTCATAGTATAGTATGTCGAAAATTTACATTAAAAGAAAGGCATAGAATAGTATGTTGAAAATTTTATGAAAAAAAGTTATAGTATAGTATGTCGAAATTTAATGAAAAAAAGTCATAGTATAGTTTGTCGAAAATTTTTAAGAAAAAATGTCATAGTATAGTATGTGGAAAATTTCATGAAAAAAAGTCATAGTATAGTATGTCGAAAATTTACATTAAAAGAAAGGCATAGAATAGTATGTCGAAATTTTTTTGAAAAAAAGTCATAGTATAGTATGTCGAAATTTTATGAAAAAAAGTCATAGTATAGTATGTCGAAAATTTAATGAAAAAAAGTCATAGTATAGTATGTCGAAATTTTATGAAAAAAAGTCATAGTATAGTATGTCAAAACATTTTATGAAAAAAACGTCAGTATAGTATGTCGAAAAAAATTTTATGAAAAAAAGTCATAGTATAGTATGTCGAAAATTTACATTAAAAGAAAGGCATAGAATAGTATGTTGAAAATTTTATGAAAAAAAGTTATAGTATAGTATGTCGAAATTTAATGAAAAAAAGTCATAGTATAGTTTGTCGAAAATTTTTAAGAAAAAATGTCATGGTATAGTATGTCTAAATTTAATGAAAAAACGTCATAGTATAGTATGTCGAAAATGTTTAAGAAAAAATGTCATAGTATAGTATGTCGAAAATGTACATTAAAAGAAAGGCATAGAATAGTATGTCGAAATTTTTTTGAAAAAAAGTCATAATATTGTATGTCGAAAATTTTTAAGAAAAAAAGTCATAGTATAGTATGTCGAAAAATTTTATGAAAAAAAGTCATAGTATTGTATGTCGAAAATTTTTATGAAAAAATGTCATAGTATAGTATGTCGAAATTTAATGAAAAAAAGTCATAGTATAGTTTGTCGAAAATTTTTAAGAAAAAATGTCATAGTATAGTATGTGGAAAATTTCATGAAAAAAAGTCATAGTATAGTATGTCGAAAATTTTATGAAAAAAAGTCATATTATAGTATGTCGGAAAATGTCATTGAAAAAAGTCACAGTATTGTATGTCGAAAGATTCCATGAAAAAAGTCAGAGTATAGTATGTCGAAAATTTACATTAAAAAAGGCATAGTATAGTATTTCGAAAATTTTTAGGAAAAAATGTCATAGTATAGTATGTCGAAAAATGTTATGAAAAAAACGTCATAGGATAGTATGTCGAAAAATTTCATGAAAAAAAGTCATAGTATTGTATGTCGAAAAATGTCTTTAAATAAGTCATAGTATAGTATGTCGAAAAACCTTATGAAAAAAACGTCATAGGATAGTATGTCGACCAATTTTATGAAAAAAGTCATAGTATTGTATGTCGAAAATTTTTAAGAAAAAAAGTCATAGTATAGTATGTCGAAAAATTTTATGAAAAAAAGTCATAGTATAGTATGTCGAAATTTTATGAAAAAAAGTCATAGTATTGTATGTCGAAAATTTTTATGAAAAAATGTCATAGTAAAGTATGTCGAAAATTTAATGAAAAAAAGTCATAGTATAGTATGTCGAAATTTTATGAAAAAAATTCATAGTATACTATGTCGAAAAATGTTATGAAGAAAAGTCATAGTATAGTATGTCGAAATTTAATGAAAAAAAGTCATAGTATAGTATGTCGAACAACATTTTATGAAAAAAAGTCATAGTATAGTATGTCGAAAATTTACATTAAAAGAAAGGCATAGAATAGTATGTTGAAAATTTTATGAAAAAAAGTTATAGTATAGTATGTCGAAATTTAATGAAAAAAAGTCATAGTATAGTTTGTCGAAAATTTTTAAGAAAAAATGTCATAGTATAGTATGTGGAAAATTTCATGAAAAAAAGTCATAGTATAGTATGTCGAAAATTTTATGAAAAAAAGTCATATTATAGTATGTCGGAAAATGTCATTGAAAAAAGTCACAGTATTGTATGTCGAAAGATTCCATGAAAAAGGTCATAGTATAGTATGTCGAAAATTTACATTAAAAAAGGCATAGTATAGTATGTCGAAATTTAATGAAAAAAGTCATAGTATAGTATGTCGAAAATTTTTAAGAAAAAATGTCATAGTATAGTATGTCGAAAATTTCATGAAAAAAAGTCATAGTATAGTATGTCGGAAAAATTTTATGAAAGAAAGTCATAGTATAGTATGTCAAAAATTTACATTAAAAGAAATGCATAGAATAGTATGTCGACATTTTTTTGAAAAAAAGTCATAGTATAGTATGACGAAATTTTATGAAAAAAAGTCATAGTATTGTATGTCGAAAATTTGTATGAAAAAATGTCATAGTATAGTATGTCGAAAATTTAATGAAAAAAAGTCATAGTATAGTATGTCGAAATTTTATGAAAAACAGTCATAGTATAGTATGTCAAAACATTTTATGAAAAAAACGTCATAGTATAGTATGTAGAAAAAAAATTTTATGAAAAAAAGTCATAGTATAGTATGTCGAAAATTTACATTAAAAGAAAGGCATAGAATAGTATGTTGAAAATTTTATGAAAAAAAGTTATAGTATAGTATGTCGAAATTTAATGAAAAAAAGTCATAGTATAGTTTGTCGAAAATTTTTAAGAAAAAATGGCATAGTATAGTATGTGGAAAATTTCATGAAAAAAAGTCATAGTATAGTATGTCGAAAATGTACATTAAAAGAAAGGCATAGAATAGTATGTCGAAATTTTTTTGAAAAAAAGTCATAATATAGTATGTCGAAAGTTTCATGAAAAAAAGTCAGTATAGTATGTCAGAAACATTTTATGAAAGAAAGTCATAGTATAGTATGTCAAAAATTTACATTAAAAGAAAGGCATAGAATAGTATGTCGAAATTTTTTTGAAAAAAAGTCATAGTATAGTATGTCGAAATTTTATGAAAAAAAGTCATAGTATTGTATGTCGAAAATTTGTATGAAAAAATGTCATAGTATAGTATGTTGAAAATTTACATTAAAAGAAAGGCATAGTAAAGTATGTCGAAAATTTTATGAAAAAAAGTCATGGTATAGTATGTCGAAATTTTATGAAAAAAAGTCATAGTATAGTATGTCAAAAAATGTTATGAAAAAAAGTCATGGTATAGTATGACGAAATTTTATGAAAAAAAGTCATAGTATTGTATGTCGAAAATTTACATTAAAAAATGTCATAGTATAGTATGTCGAAAATTTAATGAAAAAAAGTCATAGTATAGTATGTCGAAATTTTATGAAAAACAGTCATAGTATAGTATGTCAAAACATTTTATGAAAAAAACGTCATAGTATAGTATGTAGAAAAAAAATTTTATGAAAAAAAGTCATAGTATAGTATGTCGAAAATTTACATTAAAAGAAAGGCATAGAATAGTATGTTGAAAATTTTATGAAAAAAAGTTATAGTATAGTATGTCGAAATTTAATGAAAAAAAGTCATAGTATAGTTTGTCGAAAATTTTTAAGAAAAAATGTCATAGTATAGTATGTGGAAAATTTCATGAAAAAAAGTCATAGTATAGTATGTCGAAAATTTACGTTAAAAGAAAGGCATAGAATAGTATGTCGAAATTTTTTTGAAAAAAAGTCATAGTATAGTATGTCGAAATTTTATGAAAAAAAGTCATAGTATTGTATGTCGAAAATTTGTATGAAAAAATGTCATAGTATAGTATGTCGAAAATTTAATGAAAAAAAGTCATAGTATAGTATGTCGAAATTTTATGAAAAAAAGTCATAGTATAGTATGTCAAAACATTTTATGAAAAAAACGTCACAGTATAGTATGTCGAAAAACATTTTATGAAAAAAAGTCATAGTATAGTATGTCGAAAATTTACATTAAAAGAAAGGCATAGAATAGTATGTTGAAAATTTTATGAAAAAAAGTTATAGTATAGTATGTCGAAATTTAATGAAAAAAAGTCATAGTATAGTTTGTCGAAAATTTTTAAGAAAAAATGTCATAGTATAGTATGTGGAAAATTTCATGAAAAAAAGTCATAGTATAGTATGTCGAAAATTTTATGAAAAAAAGTCATATTATAGTATGTCGGAAAATGTCATTGAAAAAAGTCACAGTATTGTATGTCGAAAGATTCCATGAAAAAAGTCAGAGTATAGTATGTCGAAAATTTACATTAAAAAAGGCATAGTATAGTATGTCGAAAATTTTTAAGAAAAAATGTCATAGTATAGTATGTGGAAAATTTCATGAAAAAAAGTCATAGTATAGTATGTCGAAAATGTACATTAAAAGAAAGGCATAGAATAGTATGTCGAAATTTTTTTGAAAAAAAGTCATAATATAGTATGTCGAAAGTTTCACGAAAAAAAGTCAGTATAGTATGTCAGAAACATTTTATGAAAGAAAGTCATAGTATAGTATGTCAAAAATTTACATTAAAAGAAAGGCATAGAATAGTATGTCGAAATTTTTTTGAAAAAAAGTCATAGTATAGTATGTCGAAAATTTTATGAAAAAAAGTCATTGTATAGTATGTCGAAATTTTATGAAAAAAAGTCATAGTATTGTATGTCGAAAATTTGTATGAAAAAATGTCATAGTATAGTATGTCGAAAATTTACATTAAAAGAAAGGCATAGTAAAGTATGTCGAAAATTTTATGAAAAAAAGTCATGGTATAGTATGTCGAAATTTTATGAAAAAAAGTCATAGTATAGTATGTCAAAAAATGTTATGAAAAAAACGTCATAGTATAGTATGTCGAAATTTTATGAAAAAAATTTCTGGTATACTATGTCGAAAAATGTTATGAAAATAAGTCATAGTATAGTATGTCGAAATTTAATGAAAAAAAGTCATAGTATAGTATGTCGAAAATTTTTAAGAAAAAATGTCATAGTATAGTATGTCGAAAATTTCATGAAAAAAAGTCATAGTATAGTATGTCGGAAAAATTTTATGAAAGAAAGTCATAGTATAGTATGTCGAAAATGTACATTAAAAGAAAGGCATAGAATAGTATGTCGACATTTTTTTGAAAAAAAGTCATAATATAGTATGTCGAAAATTTCATGAAAAAAAGTCATAGTATAGTATGTTCGGAAACATTTTATGAAAGAAAGTCATAGTATAGTATGTCGAAAATTTACATTAAAAGAAAGGCATAGAATAGTATGTCGAAATTTTTTTGAAAAAAGTCATAGTATAGTATGTCGAAATTTTATGAAAAAAAGTCATAGTATTGTATGTCGAAAATTTGTATGAAAAAATGTCATAGTATAGTATGTCGAAAATTTATTGAAAAAAAGTCATAGTATAGTATGTCGAAATTTTATGAAAAAAAGTCATAGTATAGTATGTCAAAACATTTTATGAAAAAAACGTCATAGTATAGTATGTCGAAAAACATTTTATGAAAAAAAGTCATAGTATAGTATGTCGAAAATTTACATTAAAAGAAAGGCATAGAATAGTATGTTGAAAATTTTATGAAAAAAAGTTATAGTATAGTATGTCGAAATTTAATGAAAAAAAGTCATAGTATAGTTTGTCGAAAATTTTTAAGAAAAAATGTCATAGTATAGTATGTGGAAAATTTCATGAAAAAAAGTCATAGTATAGTATGTCGAAAATTTTATGAAAAAAAGTCATATTATAGTATGTCGGAAAATGTCATTGAAAAAAGTCACAGTATTGTATGTCGAAAGATTCCATGAAAAAAGTCAGAGTATAGTATGTCGAAAATTTACATTAAAAAAGGCATAGTATAGTATGTCGAAAATTTTATGAAAAAATGTCATAGTATAGTATGTCGAAAAATTTATGAAAAAAAGTCATAGTATAGTATGTCGAAAAATTTCATGAAAAAAAGTCATAGTATAGTATGTCGAAAAATTTATGAAAAAAAGTCATAGTATAGTATGTCGAAAAATTTTATGAAAAAAAGTCATAGTATAGTATGTCGAAAATTTTATGAAAAAAGTCATAGTATAGTATGTCGAAAATTTTATGAAAAAAAGTCATAGTATAGTATGTCGAAAATTTTATGAAAAAAAGTCATAGTATAGTATGTCGAAAATTTTATGAAAAAAAGTCATAGTATAGTATGTCGAAAATTTAATGAAAAAAAGTCATAGTATAGTATGTCGAAAATTTATGAAAAAAAGTCATAGTATAGTATGTCGAAAATTTTATAAAAAAAAGTCATAGTATAGTATGTCGAAAATTTTCATGAAAAAAAGTCATAGTATAGTATGTCGAAAATTTATTAAAAAAAAGTCATAGAATAGTATGTCGAAAATTTTATGAAAAAAAGTCATAGTATATTATGTCGAAATTTTATGAAAAAAAGTCATAGTATAGTTTGTCGAAATTTTTATGAAAAAATGTCATAGTATAGTATGTCGAAAATTTATGAAAAAAAGTCATAGTATAGTATGTCGAAAATTTTATGAAAGAAAGTCATAGTATAGTATGTCGAAAATGTACATTAAAAGAAAGGCATAGAATAGTATGTCGAAATTTTTTTGAAAAAAAGTCATAGTATAGTATGACGAAATTTTATGAAAAAAAGTCATAGTATAGTTTGTCGAAAATTTTTAAGAAAAAATGTCATAGTATAGTATGTGGAAAATTTCATGAAAAAAAGTCATAGTATAGTATGTCGAAAATTTACATTAAAAGAAAGGCATAGAATAGTATGTCGAAATTTTTTTGAAAAAAAGTCATAGTATAGTATGTCGAAATTTTATGAAAAAAAGTCATAGTATTGTATGTCGAAAATTTGTATGAAAAAATGTCATAGTATAGTATGTCAAAAATTTAATGAAAAAAAGTCATAGTATAGTATGTCGAAATTTTATGAAAAAAAGTCATAGTATAGTATGTCAAAACATTTTATGAAAAAAACGTCACAGTATAGTATGTCGAAAAACGTTTTATGAAAAAAAGTCATAGTATAGTATGTCGAAAATTTACATTAAAAGAAAGGCATAGAATAGTATGTTGAAAATTTTATGAAAAAAAGTTATAGTATAGTATGTCGAAATTTAATGAAAAAAAGTCATAGTATAGTTTGTCGAAAATTTTTAAGAAAAAATGTCATAGTATAGTATGTGGAAAATTTCATGAAAAAAAGTCATAGTATAGTATGTCGAAAATTTTATGAAAAAAAGTCATATTATAGTATGTCGGAAAATGTCATTGAAAAAAGTCACAGTATTGTATGTCGAAAGATTCCATGAAAAAAGTCAGAGTATAGTATGTCGAAAATTTACATTAAAAAAGGCATAGTATAGTATGTCGAAAATTTTTACGAAAAAATGTCATAGTATAGTATGTCGAAAAATGTTATGAAAAAAACGTCATAGGATAGTATGTCGAAAAATTTCATGAAAAAAAGTCATAGTATTGTATGTCGAAAAATGTCTTTAAATAAGTCATAGTATAGTATGTCGGAAAACCTTATGAAAAAAACATCATAGGATAGTATGTCGACCAATTTTATGAAAAAAGTCATAGTATTGTATGTCGAAAATTTTTAAGAAAAAAAGTCATAGTATAGTATGTCGAAAAATTTTATGAATAAAAGTCATAGTATAGTATGTCGAAATTTTATGAAAAAAAGTCCTAGTATTGTATGTCGAAAATTTTTATGAAAAAATGTCATAGTATAGTATGTCGAAAATTTAATGAAAAAAAGTCATAGTATAGTATGTCGAAATTTTATGAAAAAAATTCATAGTACATTATGTCGAAAAATTTTATGAAAAAAAGTCATAGTATAGTATGTCGAAATTTAATGAAAAAAAGTCATAGTATAGTATGTCGAACAACATTTTATGAAAAAAAGTCATAGTATAGTATGTCGAAAATTTACATTAAAAGAAAGGCATAGAATAGTATGTTGAAAATTTTATGAAAAAAAGTTATAGTATAGTATGTCGAAATTTAATGAAAAAAAGTCATAGTATAGTATGTCGAAAATTTTTAAGAAAAAAAGTCATAGTATAGTATGTGGAAAATTTCATGAAAAAAAGTCATAGTATAGTATGTCGAAAATTTTATGAAAAAAAGTCATAGTATAGTATGTCGGAAAATGTCATTGAAAAAAGTCACAGTATTGTATGTCGAAAGATTCCATGAAAAAAGTCATAGTATAGTATGTCGAAAATTTACATTAAAAAAGGCATAGTATATGTCGAAAATTTTTACGAAAAAATGTCATAGTATAGTATGTCGAAAAATTTCATGAAAAAAAGTCATAGTATTGTATGTCGAAAAATGTCTTTAAATAAGTCATAGTATAGTATGTCGAAAAACCTTATGAAAAAAACGTCATAGTATTGTATGTCGAACAATTTTTATGAAAAAATGTCATAGTATAGTATGTCGAAAATTTGAATGAAAAAAAGTCATAGTATAGTATGTCGAAATTTTATGAAAAAAATTCATAGTATACTATGTCGAAAATGTTATGAAAAAAAGTCATAGTATAGTCTGTCGAAATTTTATGAAAAAATGTCATAGTATAGTATGTCGAAAATTTTTATGAAAAAATGTCATAGTATAGTATGTCGAAAATTTCATGAAAAAAAGTCATAGTATAGTATGTCGGAAAAATTTATGAAAGAAAGTCATAGTATAGTATGTCGAAAAGTACATTAAAAGAAAGGCATAGAATAGTATGTCGAAATTTTTTTGAAAAAAGTCATAATATAGTATGTCGAAAATTTCATGAAAAAAAGTCATAGTATAGTTTGTCGGAAACATTTTATGAAAGAAAGTCATAGTATAGTATGTCGAAAATTTACATTAAAAGAAAGGCATAGAATAGTATGTCGAAATTTTTTTGAAAAAAAGTCATAGTATAGTATGTCGAAATTTTATGAAAAAAAGTCATAGTATTGTATGTCGAAAAATGTTATGAAAAAAACGTCATAGTATAGTATGTCGAAAAACATTTTATGAAAAAAATTCATAGTATACTATGTCGAAAAATGTTATGAAAAAAAGTCATAGTATAGTATGTCGAAATTTACATTAAAAGAAAGGCATAGAATGGGATGTCGAAATTTTTTGGAAAAAAAGTCATAGTATAGTATGTCGAAATTTTATGAAAAAAAGTCATAGTATTGTATGTCGAAAATTTGTATGAAAAAATGTCATAGTATAGTATGTCGAAAATTTACATTAAAAGAAAGGCATAGGAAAGTATGTCGAAAATTTTATGAAAAAAAGTCATAGTATAGTATGTCGAAATTTTATGAAAAAAAGTCATAGTATAGTATGTCAAAAAATGTTATGAAAAAAACGTCATAGTATAGTATGTCGAACAACACTATGAAAAAAAGTCATAGTATAGTATGTCGAAATTTTATGAAAAAAATTTCTGGTATACTATGTCGAAAAATGTTATGAAAAAAAGTCATAGTATAGTATGTCGAAATTTAATGAAAAAAAGTCATAGTATAGTATGTCGAAAATTTTTAAGAAAAAATGTCATAGTATAGTATGTCGAAAATTTCATGAAAAAAAGTCATAGTATAGTATGTCGGAAAAATTTTATGAAAGAAAGTCATAGTATAGTATGTCGAAAATGTACATTAAAAGAAAGGCATAGAATAGTATGTCGACATTTTTTTGATAAAAAGTCATAATATAGTATGTCGAAAATTTCATGAAAAAAAGTCATAGTATAGTATGTTCGGAAACATTTTATGAAAGAAAGTCATAGTATAGTATGTCGAAAATTTACATTAAAAGAAAGGCATAGAATAGTATGTCGAAATTTTTTTGAAAAAAAGTCATAGTATAGTATGTCGAAATTTTATGAAAAAAAGTCATAGTATTGTATGTCGAAAATTTGTATGAAAAAAAGTCATAGTATAGTATGTCGAAAATTTTTAAGAAAAAATGTCATAGTAAAGTATGTCGAACATTTTATGAAAAAAATTCATAGTATAGTATGTCGAAATTTTATGAAAAAAAGTGATAGTATATTATGTCAAAAAATGTTAAGAAAAAAAACGTCATAGTATAGTATGTCGAAAAACATTTTATGAAAAAAAGTCATAGTATAGTATGTCGAAAATTTACATTAAAAGAAAGGCATAGAATAGTATGTTGAAAATTTTATGAAAAAAAGTTATAGTATAGTATGTCGAAATTTAATGAAAAAAAGTCATAGTATAGTTTGTCGAAAATTTTTAAGAAAAAATGTCATAGTATAGTATGTGGAAAATTTCATGAAAAAAAGTCATAGTATAGTATGTCGAAAATTTTATGAAAAAAAGTCATATAGTATTTCGGAAAATGTCATTGAAAAAAGTCACAGTATTGTATGTCGAAAGATTCCATGAAAAAAGTCAGAGTATAGTATGTCGAAAATTTACATTAAAAAAGGCATAGTATAGTATGTCGAAAATTTTTAAGAAAAAATGTCATAGTATAGTATGTGGAAAATTTCATGAAAAAAAGTCATAGTATAGTATGTCGAAAATGTACATTAAAAGAAAGGCATAGAATAGTATGTCGAAATTTTTTTGAAAAAAAGTCATAATATAGTATGTCGAAAGTTTCATGAAAAAAAGTCAGTATAGTATGTCAGAAACATTTTATGAAAGAAAGTCATAGTATAGTATGTCAAAAATTTACATTAAAAGAAAGGCATAGAATGGGATGTCGAAATTTTTTTGAAAAAAAGTCATAGTATAGTATGTCGAAATTTTATGAAAAAAAGTCATAGTATTGTATGTCGAAAATTTGTATGAAAAAATGTCATAGTATAGTATGTCGAAAATTTACATTAAAAGAAAGGCATAGTAAAGTATGTCGAAAATTTTATGAAAAAAAGTCATAGTATAGTATGTCGAAATTTTATGAAAAAAAGTCATAGTATAGTATGTCAAAAAATGTTATGAAAAAAACGTCATAGTATAGTATGTCGAACAACATTTTATGAAAAAAAGTCATAGTATAGTATGTCGAAATTTTATGAAAAAAATTTCTGGTATACTATGTCGAAAAATGTTATGAAAAAAAGTCATAGTATAGTATGTCGAAATTTAATGAAAAAAAGTCATAGTATAGTATATCGAAAATTTTTAAGAAAAAATGTCATAGTATAGTATGTCGAAAATTTCATGAAAAAAAGTCATAGTATAGTATGTCGGAAAAATTTTATGAAAGAAAGTCATAGTATAGTATGTCGAAAATGTACATTAAAAGAAAGGCATAGAATAGTATGTCGACATTTTTTTGAAAAAAAGTCATAATATAGTATGTCGAAAATTTCATGAAAAAAAGTCATAGTATAGTATGTTCGGAAACATTTTATGAAAGAAAGTCATAGTATAGTATGTCGAAAATTTACATTAAAAGAAAGGCATAGAATAGTATGTCGAAATTTTTTTGAAAAAAAGTCATAGTATAGTATGTCGAAATTTTATGAAAAAAAGTCATAGTATTGTATGTCGAAAATTTTTATGAAAAAATGTCATAGTATAGTATGTCGAAAATTTAATGAAAAAAAGTCATAGTATAGTATGTCGAAATTTTATGAAAAAAAGTCATAGTATAGTATGTCAAAACATTTTATGAAAAAAACGTCATAGTATAGTATGTCGAAAAATTTTATGAAAAAAAGTCATAGTATAGTATGTCGAAATTTTATGAAAAAAAGTCATAGTATTGTATGTCGAAAATTTTTATGAAAAAAATGTCATAGTATAGTATGTCGAAAATTTAATGAAAAAAAGTCATAGTATAGTATGTCGAAATTTTATGAAAAAAATTCATAGTACATTATGTCGAAAAATGTTATGAAAAAAAGTCATAGTATAGTATGTCGAAATTTAATGAAAAAAAGTCATAGTATAGTATGTCGAACAACATTTTATGAAAAAAAGTCATAGTATAGTATGTCGAAAATGTACATTAAAAGAAAGGCATAGAATAGTATGTTGAAAATTTTATGAAAAAAAGTTATAGTATAGTATGTCGAAAATTTCATGAAAAAAAGTCATAGTATAGTATGTTCGGAAACATTTTATGAAAGAAAGTCATAGTATAGTATGTCGAAAATTTACATTAAAAGAAAGGCATAGAATAGTATGTCGAAATTTTTTTGAAAAAAAGTCATAGTATAGTATGTCGAAATTTTATGAAAAAAAGTCATAGTATTGTATGTCGAAAATTTGTATGAAAAAATGTCATAGTATAGTATGTCGAAAATTTAATGAAAAAAAGTCATAGTAAAGTATGTCGAAATTTTATGAAAAAAAGTCATAGTATAGTATGTCAAAACATTTTATGAAAAAAACGTCATAGTATAGTATGTCGAAAAACATTTTATGAAAAAAATTCATAGTATACTATGTCGAAAAATGTTATGAAAAAAAGTCATAGTATAGTATGTCGAAATTTAATGAAAAAAAGTCATAGTATAGTATGTCGAAAATTTCATGAAAAAAAGTCATAGTATAGTATGTCGGAAAAATTTTATGAAAGAAAGTCATAGTATAGTATGTCGAAAATGTACATTAAAAGAAAGGCATAGAATAGTATGTCGACATTTTTTTGAAAAAAAGTCATAATATAGTATGTCGAAAATTTCATGAAAAAAAGTCATAGTATAGTATGTTCGGAAACATTTTATGAAAGAAAGTCATAGTATAGTATGTCGAAAATTTACATTAAAAGAAAGGCATAGAATAGTATGTCGAAATTTTTTTGAAAAAAAGTCATAGTAAAGTATGTCGAAATTTTATGAAAAAAAGTCATAGTATTGTATGTCGAAAATTTGTATGAAAAAATGTCATAGTATAGTATGTCGAAAATTTAATGAAAAAAAGTCATAGTATAGTATGTCGAAATTTTATGAAAAAAAGTCATAGTATAGTATGTCAAAACATTTTATGAAAAAAACGTCATAGTATAGTATGTCGAAAAACATTTTATGAAAAAAAGTCATAGTATAGTATGTCGAAAATTTACATTAAAAGAAAGGCATAGAATAGTATGTTGAAAATTTTATGAAAAAAAGTTATAGTATAGTATGTCGAAATTTAATGAAAAAAAGTCATAGTATAGTTTGTCGAAAATTTTTAAGAAAAAATGTCATAGTATAGTATGTGGAAAATTTCATGAAAAACAGTCATATTATAGTATGTCGGAAAATGTCATTGAAAAAAGTCACAGTATTGTATGTCGAAAGATTCCATGAAAAAAGTCAGAGTATAGTATGTCGAAAATTTACATTAAAAAAGGCATAGTATAGTATGTCGAAAATTTTTACGAAAAAATGTCATTGTATAGTATGTCGAAAAATGTTATGAAAAAAACGTCATAGGATAGTATGTCGAAAAATTTCATGAAAAAAAGTCATAGTATTGTATGTCGAAAAATATCTTTAAATTAAAGCTGCAAGCAGCGATGAACGGGCCCGAGCACCTCTCTGCGAGTCTGGGGTACGCGCGGGACGCCAACCGACGCGGCCAGGCACAATGAAACCGGAACTCTGACGAGCACAATGACGTAGATCACACAATGTAAATTTCATCTGAATCGGATGATGTTTGTCACGTAACGCTGACTTCCTGTTGCCAGTAGGTGGCGCTATGAATATGAGTCAATATTGCCATGTAGATGTCCTCAGATCTGGACTACTATGTGGTATTTCAAGTTTGGGGCAGATTGGAAAAAGTACAGTCGAGTTACAACATTTTGTCTTTCAATGGCGAGTCATGCAAATTCTCCGCCACGCCACGTCAACGTCGTTTCAAAAAACCTCACGATTTGAATAACTTTTCATCACAAAGGTCTTCAGATTGTACTGACCAAATCTGAAGTTGATCGGGTTAGGTCTCTTGGAGCAGTTCGTTAAAGTACAAAGCCTGGAAATGGCCAAAAATATACGAAAAATTCACACAAAAATCAAGATGACCGACTTCCTGTTGGGTTTAGAGCATGGCACCAAGAGACTTTTTTTTAAGTTTATGGGGGATACATGTGCCTACCAAATCTCGAACATCTAGGTCAAACGTACCGCGAGGGCTGCTTTGTTGAAATTTTGTAGGGGGCGCTATTGAGCCCCCTTGCCACACACAAGCACCAAAACCATATCTGTTAACATATTTTAGCGCCGTTAATGAGTGTGCCAAGTTTTGTTTGTGTTTAAGCAATCCTAGCACCTCAAAAGCAACTTCCTGTTTCATGGCGAACAATACGTCGCCACGGCAACGGCATTTCACGAAAATACAAAGCCTTCGCTGTCTGGCATCATGAAGGTCTTACCATTGTTGTGACCAAATTTGAGGTGGATCTGGTTAACCTGCTAACAGTAGTACACCAAAATATGGCGACAGTAACTTCCTGTTGCCACTAGGTGGCGCTATGAGTAATATTGAAAATTAGACTGTAGATGTCTTCAGGCCGGGACGATCATCAAATGTTATTAATTTGGATAAGATCTGACCATCTGGAGTTGAGTTACAGCGGTTTGTTTTTTCATGGCGACTCATCGAAATTCGCCATATCACCACGGTGCCGCCATTTGATGAAAACTCACAATTTTCGAAAGGAAGCATCATCAAGGTCTTAAGGCTTTTCTCACCTAATTTGGTAAAGATGTGATTAATTTCTGAGGAGATGTACATCAACGTGTACAACATGACATTTCCTGTTACCACTAGGTGGCGCTATGACTGAGAGTCAAAATTTGCATGTGGATGTCATCAGACCAGGACCCTTATCATACATGTGACATTTAGAGCAGATTGGAAAAGGTATGCCAAAGTTACAGCAACTTCCTGTTTTTTGGCGAAAGGCGCTTTTTCGCCGCCACGCCACGGTCAGATTGTTCAATGAAAACTCACCAATTGAATAACTTTTCATCCTTAAGGTCTTAAGATGGTCCTGACCAAATTTCAAGTCGATCTGATGAAATCTGGAGGAGAAGTTCGTTAAAGTACACGGCCTATAAAACGCAAAAAATGGGCAAAATCGCATATAAAATCCAATATGGCTGACTTCCTGTTGAGTTTTGGTCATACCTCCAAGAGGCTTTTTTGTGCGTCTCAACATGTTACATCTGTGTGCCAAATTTCATACTTGTAGGTGAAACCGGAGCGAGGGGCTCAAGTTTGCCAATTTTCTAGGGGGCGCTAGCGAGCCATTTTGCAACACCCGAATCCGAGACCCTTAAAATATCAAATTTTTCACAGCTTCTGATAAGTGTGCCAAGTTTCACAACTTTTCCAGCATGGCAAAGGCCTCAAAAAGGCGATTCATTTGAGAGAAAAAGAATAATAATTAAAGCTGCAAGCAGCGATGAACGGGCCCGAGCACCTCTCCGCGCGTCGGGGGTACTTGCGGGACGCCAACCGACGCGGCCGGGCACAATGATACCGGAACTCTGACGAGCGCAATGACGTAGATCACACAATGTAAATTTCATGTGAATCGGATGATGTTTTTCACGTAACGCTGACTGCCTTTTGCCAAAAGGTGGCGCTATGACTCTGAGTCAATATTGCCATGTAGAT